>OZ025239.1:35840614-35958114 GCA_964019155.1 Osedax fenrisi
ACTACATTTATATAATTCGTACCGTGTTCTAGTAAATAATAGAGTATACTATATAATATATACCTAATAATAGTAATATATAGTAGGATAACAACAAAAAGTAAAACAGATAAAAATAAAAAATAAAATGAGATTATCATACATTTTAACGAATTTAGATTTCGTGGGTAAGGATATATTACTTCAGTTTCCTTTTGATGGCATTTGTAATAGTATTTATATTAATGGATTTGATAGAAGAATTTGGTTTCAGGAGGGGGAAAAGCGTATCGTCTATTTAAAAGTTGTTTTACCGAGTAAATGAGGGTTTAGTCAGGACGGTATACTATATAATTATGTATGTATGTATGTAGCGAGGGTCGATGTAAAATATAATTAATATATAATGGTAGGCAGATTATGTAGTCAGTGGAGATGAACGTAGAATAAATAGTAATTTAGGTTTATATTATTTGTTGAGAATATCCAATTTAGTACGACGTAGTCCAGTTTTGTCGTAAATTAGTTGAAAGAGTCATTAGTTATACGGCCAAGGTTATACATTATTTCTTGTAGGACGAGAGTAGAATAGGACATCAATATTGTAGTAGAGAGATTCATGAAACACGAGTGATAGTTAGCAAGCCGTACACCATGATGTAGCCTAATGTGGAGATCCTCTTGTGAATGTTAAGAGATTTGCCCAGCGTTCAACTTACATCAATAACTTAAGTTCAACTTAAGTTTTGATGTAAGTTGAATGCTGTGTGTATTGGATGATCTCTCATAATATATGGCGTACATTTAAATGTTGACTGCATTTGACGTCTACTCTTTACGGAAAGAAAAGATTTGATATGTTTGATAATATGGAGTAATTAGCTTCAGAAGGGAAATATTGATGGTGAGGGAAGATCATTGAGGTACTTCAAAAATTATTCGACGTCTTAGTCATAATTATGCACGTAATTTAGTGATTTAGACTATCTTAGTAGGGTATTTATAAAAACATAGAAATAAAGTGTTAATTTTAGTATATATATATATATATATATTATATAAGTAAGTATAAGTTAATTGTATCAAATTATAAAGAGATGTATGAAACAATATTTATATTGAGAGGTAAATTTCAACGTATTTCGCAAATTCATAAATAATTGTTTAAATATGTTTTATGAATAGAAGAAGTTAATATATGTTAATATAAGTTAATATAAGTTACTATAAGTTAATATATACATATGAGACGGTAATTATAAAGGTTATTTAGATTGAGTTTGCCTTTCTTAATAAAATGACTTATACTAGAGTGGTTAAGTTTTCAGCGACGAAACCATTAATGAACCCAGTAATGAATTCATAGCAAATTTGCAAGGGGATTCATATTACATAATACAACGTACGTCGTACGGTGCACTTAATTAGTATCCATGTATACTAATACTTAATTGTACGTATGCTAACTTTAGTTTGTCGAATCTGACGATCAAAAGATTGCAATCTTTAGCCTTAATCGCGTTTATAATGATGTCGAAATTGTAGCGATACCATTGATTAAATGTTATTACTTCAAACCTATCGAAAGAAACTGTCAACATTGTATTGTAAGTTATTGTGTATTATTATTAACACATATATGTATACGTGTTATTTTATATATCTAAGTTATCCTCTTAAGGAGGTACCCCATTACCAGTATTTCCGGCAACTTGTCAGAAATATCGTAATTTTAAAATGATTTTATAGTAATTTAACTACAATCGTTGTGGGACACCCCCTTACTTTCCGGCAACTTGCCTGAAATATAGTAACTTTAAAGGGGGTTTCCCATTACAAATTTATAGAAAATCATTTTTAAGTTAATATATTTCCTGAAATTTTGCGGAAATACTTGTAGTGGGATACCCCCTTTATATATGCGATTTTCAATATCTATTCATAATAATATAAATTATCATTTAGGAATTATAATATTAGAAAAACAATACAATATTCTAAAATAATCTAATGAAATATTCAAAGTTATACCTGTGTATATATATATATTTGGATAATACAATTAATAATACAAAATACAGACTTGTAAAATTGGATTTTTATGAATGTAAAGCATTTTGTATGTGTATAATTAATGTTATCAAAGATAAGGACATTAAATGTACAATAGACGAAAATGTTCAATAGATAATAGACAGTAGAACATATATATTAGATTTAAGCTAATATATAATAGAATATTGAAAACTCACAAATAATAGATTAAACACCATATATGGAGATAGTTATAGAGAAAAAGTTATATTAATGAATTAACGAAAATAATTAGGTAATGAAATACAAATAAAAATTACCTTATATGGTGCTATATAGGAGCTATATAGCTGCATTAATATAATAAATAACTATATCTTACGAAATAACTTAGAACTAAGCTCCAATAAAACTGAACAAATTTACATTTCACATTTATCAACAACTTGTCATAATGTATTTTTAGAGAATTCTTTATTTTAAATCCATAGTAACAAATTTGGCCTCTATATTTGCCCTATTTAATGAAAAACTAACTTATATTCCTTAAATACACTTACTATGTAAATATTCATATATTATATTTAACTCTATACAATTAAATCCATTCATATATTTATTTATATACCAAACCTGCAAAATTATCATTCATTCACTAGATTAATCTAGAGAAATTTCTCTTGCTTAGACCTTATTCCCATCTTCTTAAATGTATAACATTAAAATAATTATATCTTATTTCCGCCTAATAAATAATTATAATAGTATATCCATTAATATATTTCAACCTACTTCATTTTCTAGAATATAATGAAAGATGTTTTCTAAAATCTCTTTCAATAGTTCATAACATTATTTATTTAAAATTTCCAAATAATATAAAATAAATTTCACCCATATCTTCAATTAGCTCTGCTAAGTGTATTATTCCTAAATGTAACAATAGCGTACTTATTCGTAGACCTATCTGTAAAACTTCATTTAATGTAACTGCCTCTAATAATTTGAATTTGCTTCCAAATATTAATAGAAAAATGAATAATTATAATTCTTTTCGACGCAATGCAAACAAATTTCTATTATCTAGTTATTATTATGTGTTTATGTATTATATGTTATAGTTTTAATTTGAAATTTACTTATATGTATATATATATATATATATATGTATATTTCTTATTTTTTTCGCCATTTTTATACACCGTTTAGTTATATAACTATTATATATTTACGGTGTTTAAATAAACTAATACATCAATCATCATAATTACCATCATCAATAGCATCACCACTATCTACACCACTATAATCATCATCACCATCATCACCACCACCACTAGTATCATCATTACCACCATAACCACTATCATCACCATTACCAATACCCTAACATCCACCACTATCATCACCATCACCATCATCACCACCACCACTAGTATCATCATTACCACCATAACCACTATCATCACCATTACCAATACCCTAACATCCACCACTATCATCACCATCACCATCATCACCACCACCACTAGTATCATCATTACCACCATAACCACTATCATCACCATTACCAATACCCTAACATCCACCACTATCATCACCATCACCACCATCACCACCACCACTAGTATCATCATTACCACCACTACTATCATCATAACCATCCTCATAATCATCATCCACATCAACATCAACATCATCATCACTACTACCACCACCTTCATGATCATCATCACCACTAATGTCATCATCACCATCACCTTCATAAGAATCATCATCACCATCACCTTCATAAGAATCATCACATCCATACATTCAAATATAGATTAACCTTGATTGAAATGCGAGATGTCGCAGATATGTCCTTGACACGTTTGTCTAGTGTATTCCGCGAGGCACGCTTCCGTTCCGTTTCGCACTATTAGTATAGTACCTGTAATATTGTCTTATAATAATGTAGTATTACTTTGTGAATATATCAACACCGTATATAGATAATATGGTATACCTGACATTATATTCAATTCGAATAAATATTTAACGTGACACGATTGGTTGTTAGATAACATGCATATGCGCATGCGCTTACTTATAGATTAGTAATTGACGTATCGGTCGACATTCGTATACCAGAAGCCTTGCGAATATCAAAGAGTCCGACATTTAATTCAAAGGATAAGATTCGATTACGTGTTCCCATGATATATATGTATTATATATATGAATTGTACTTAATTTCTTAAGCCTAATTCATCGCCTATAGGTGAGTTTCTTTAGATCTTAAAGTCATTATACTAGTGATATACTGCGCACTTAGAATACATGTAAACATACAAATAGAGTAAGTCACGTGTTCAACAGGTAACCTCTAATTAACGATAGAGGTCGTAATAAGTTACTATATGTTTGTGTTTACGGAAAAACGCTTTATTTAGGATACAGTGATGTCCGTGTATCTCAGAATCATAGCCACCGACAACACATATCTCAGAATCAAATCATCGAATACAAGCATCTCATACATCGGGTTTACGAGATATTCAATATTTAATAGTTAATAGTTATAACATATATTTATATAAAATATAGAAACAAAATAAAACTTAAGTTTTAAAATTTGAAATAATTGAAATTTCAATAATGACACTTATGATATATCGGGTTTTCTGAAATATCGGAATCTAATATATTGTTAGTTCACTATATATCATTAATAATTAATAAATAATGCTTTCTATTACGTACAGTAAATTAATTAATTAAATTGCTAACATTTATAATTAATTATTGTTTTCTCGTTAACACATGTTAAGCGATCTAAATGTATGTCTATATGTGTAAATGCATATACATATACGTATATGTATATATATAATAATAATAATAATAATAATAATAATAATAATAATCGGATTGGTTCCTCGTAATAAACGAGAGTGAACATAGGTAGATATAGAATTTTACTGGTCTTATAGGGGGTTCACATCAATTCCGTTTTAAAAAACGTACGTGTAACTTCAACTTCAAATGATTCATTCACAGAAAATTTGAAGTAACAGATTGTTAAGTGTTCACATCAATTCCGTATTTTTTAGTCTGTCGTAAGGGTAGACATATATCGCCACCTATATTTAAATTCCGTATTTTGTAGTTTGTCATAATGGTAAACATATATCGCCACCTATATTTAATATTGAACTGTCAATAATATTGAAACTAAATTTCAAAATATAAATACTTATTAGTATAATATAATAATTAAGTCATTAAATGTACTATTATATTAATATAATTAGGTCGTTTAACACACTACTATATCAATATACATATTTCGTTCAACTAATTAGTATGATGAAGTCATTAAATGTACTACTATATTAATATAATTAGGTCGTTTAACACACTACTATATCAATATACATATTTCGTTCAACTAATTAGTATAATTAAGTCATTAAATGTACTACTATATTAATATAATTATTTCATACAACTTATTCCTATAATAATATTATTAAATAATTAACTGATATATATATTATAATATATAATAAAGTAATATATATTTAAATTAATTTATTTATATTCTATATATATTATATATATATATATATATATATATATATATTTATTATATTATATCACAATTCAATAAATAAATTTATTACACATATAGTCTATTATAGTAATGAATTTAGAAATATGATATCATATAACGCCACCTATTATAAAGAAAAGGGTTCATTCTGCTTATTAATGTATTCATTCTAGCTGTTCTCTCTAATTCTGTGTTCATTCTGTGTTCATTCTAGCTGTTCTCGCTAATTCTGTGTGTTGTTACGTACAGAAAAATAGGATTAATCCTATTTCAGAAAACGTTCAGAAAACGTTCAGAAATCCTAACTTCAAAATAGGAATGTGACTCATAACTTCAAATTTGCTGTGAATGAATCATTTGAAGTTGAAGTTACACGTACATTTTTAAAAACGGAATTGATGTGAACCCCCTATTATCGAGATATCTACCTGTCAGCAAAATGAATGAAAAAAAAACATATTAATAAAAATGACAATATATTGTTATTTTTGAAAATAAATTTATAAATTTCAAAAGAAAAGTTATATATAAATATTAAATTAGCTAAAATATGAATAAATATTAAATATATATATATATATATATATATATATATATATATTATATATAAGTAAAAATAAAGTTATAATAATAGATACAAAATAATAATAAAATAAGATGTGTACAAATGATGAGGATAAATAACATATATTTGATAAGTCGACCACAACAAATGAATAGTATAAGGCTACCAACTATTAGTATGGATATACCAAGTACATTAATACCTTGAGATGATCCCCCCACAATCATACCAGTATATTACTACTCGGCATATAATACACACTACAATCAAAATATAAAAAATATAAAATCATTCCCCTTTCTAAAATAATAAATAAATAAAAGAATAATAACAATTAATGATAATAATAATAAATATTAATGAAAAATATTATAGTATAAATAAAATGAGGATAAGAAATAATAGTGGTTAACTCGTAATACAATTGTAAACAAATAATAATAATAATAATAATCAATAGTACATTTAAAAACTAATAATAATAAATATTTTAAAAGATATCAATATTGTAAAAATAATATAATTATAAAACTATTCCAATTACTGAATTTTCATCATTTGTTAAAAATAAATATATTTAAAATAAATAAATAAGTACCTTAATAGTTATTATAACCAAATATAACCCAATATATATTCAAATAAATCAGAGTTATCATTCTTCTCCAACAGGCAAGGAATAATGGGGAAATTAATAAACAGTTAATGTTTTTACTAAAATTTCCCCAATCATCATATTTTTAGATAGTCTTGATTATCATAAAATAAATAAAATATACATATAATTAAATAAGAAAAAATTTAAAATTACTCTAAAAAGAGAGAAAGTGTGAGATAACTATATATAAATTGTTAAAAATAAAATGATGAAATTGAACCTGAATACCTAACATAGAACAAATAGAATATTTTTAAGTTTATTATTTTAATTTTGATTTTGATTTTGAATTAATTTTAAATTAATAATTAAATTAATGATTATTTATATATATATATATATGTATATATATTTATAAATTATAATACTTAAAAGAACAATACCTTATATAAACGAAATAAAACATGAAGATTATATATAATAAAAATGTAAATATAGATTTTTTTTAAATGTTAATACTATAGGGAGAAATACTTTCTATAAACAAATAAACAATGTGTAATAAATATATTAAAATTAATGAATACAAATAAGAAGAATAAATGTATTAAAAATTGTAATACTGAAAAGAACAATACCTTATATAAATGAAATAAATATATATATATATATATATATATATATATATATTTATATATTTATATATATATACATATATACATTCATGTATTCCTATAAATTAGTTGTTTAACAGTATACTATACTATAGTATGTTTAAAACTATATTTAACAATTAATCAAATATATGTAATGTATGTATTTAATATGAACACAGTGTATAAATAACTATACTAGTGTATGGAATACATACTACGGATACTATAGTATACTATAGTAGTGTATACACTTTATAATATAGTGGTATTAAATTCGTTGTGTTTAGTTACACTTTCGTGCGTAAACAATACAAATATTAAATCTATCAAACTATAAAAATAGTGTCTCGATTAAATGATAAATCTCCTCGTGTACACATATACATATATATGTATATATATATATATATATATATATATATACATATATATATATATACTGTACGACCATGTACATTGTACACGTTGAACTGTACGATAACGTTGACCGTCGTATATATTTATCATTTAATGTACGACGTACGACACTATAACATACTTAGACTTCAATAAGTAGGTAGTAACTACATCATATATTGTTATTGACAAACTATAGTGTAGTGCATACTATAAACTATATACTATACACTATATATATATATGTATGATAAAATGTATGATTCATTATTATACGTGGGACCCACTTCGTGGGTGTATAATTCTATTAATCATTTAGCACGTATACGTGCTATATATACAATATATAGTATATATACTATACAAAACAGTATACTTTATACTATAGTATACTATTAACGTATACATGATTGATATATACACATCACTGTGGGCCCACACGTACGCCGTACGTCGTACGGAGGTTATGTGATATCTACGGTGATATCTACGGTGATATTTGCCCACCCGGAAACATAAATTTCACACCCCGTTAACAAAAGTAATTATCTAATTCTATATAATCGTCGCAGAAACCAACTGTTACCCGAATTAAATTGACCATGGCTATTAACCGTTGGTACTGCATTACAAAATATGATCGATTAGATGAATAAATAAACTATATAAATAAGTTAAAATATATAATAAAAAAAATATCTTCGTAATAGGTTCGTAATAATTCGTAATAATTCGTAATAATTCGTAACCTATATATATTTATATCATAATAACCTTGTATATAACATTATATGCGACAGGTGTATTATATATCAAATCAATACATATTGATCAACTATTATATATTCCGGTACCTAAATATAAATCCACATACTTTTTTAATAATGTATTTTTAAACACTAATATTAAAATTTTAATATGAAAAATTAATAATTATTAATTATTTGTAATATAATATATATATATATATATATTGTTATTGTTATTGTTATTGTTATTGTTATTTTTATTTGGTGGAGTCCTTTCATCCTATCCAGGAACTTAGATGAAGTTTTCACTTATAACCATGTATATGGCTCTAATGTCCCTTCGAAGCCGCTCTCATGTTAAAGCATAATATGCATGAAAATAGATTTATCATAATATATTTAATATTAATTAAATAATAATACGTGTCGAGTTAAAAAATTACAAAAATGTATAGTTTATTCATAATATGAGATTAAAAGTGCTATTTTGGCATATTTTTCAAAATCGAAATAAATAAACAAATATTGTCGTACGTCATAGTGGGACAGTTTATGATTATTGACAGATAAATTATTTTAAAAATAAATAATAATTAAATTTAAAATACTTTTAATATATCATTTATGGATATAGTATTAACTCGTGGAATAGATTATTATGTAGATATATTACTAAACATTAGTATTATAAGTTAACAATTCAAATCTATTATTAAAATAATAAACGATCAGTTATTTACCGATAATATAACACTGGTGGAAATTTAAATATACCAGCGGTATTGAAAATGAATCGTCCGTTATAGAACATAACTGGTTAGTTAAAGACTTACCAGCATCATATAATGTTTATACTTATTATATTTATTAATTACATAACATTATACTTATAATAAATTAGATCGATGCTTAGTATAATGATTTTAATAATATTAATAAAATTATATTCAAAATATTTGTATTAATATTATTATTATTATTATTATTATACTAAGCATCGATCTACTTTATAATCTATCATCTAATATAATATTAATATAACTTATTATTATAATTTTATATTTTAATTATAAATTATAGTATATGACTTATAAGTTTAATATATCTGAGTGTTTAATAACATATTGAATAGTATTCAATGCATACTTAATATTGTGTCTATATAAACTTGATTATTATAACTAAATGATCATATACAATATATATGTACATTATATGATATATATATATATATATATAGTAATTCAATAAATTCTATTCAAGTAATAAAAATATAGGTACAATAAGTTATTCGGTTAAACTAATTTCAATATAAAATTTATTCATACACTTAAAAATGTCATATAAATATGATATATATATATATACATAAACATATATTATATATTATATAATATAATAATAATAATAATAATAATAATATGATTAATATATCTATTATTAAATCTACTTTAAATATATGATATTATATATTTATATGGTAGGTGTACTTGCAATTCAAGCGATAACAAAGAAACTCTTGGAGAAAGAATCTGATGTAAGCGCTTTAAGAAAACTTGATGATAAACTTTGAAGAATAATGTATATTATAGACAATTCTGGATTCAAACTAAATATTAACCTATAGGTATATAAGATTATATAATATATAATATATAAATATTAACCTATAGATAATATATATTAATGTTAAAACTGTATATATATATAGAAATAATTTCGTTCTGATAATAATTATATTGAATAGTATTCAATGCATACTTAATATTGTGTCTATATAAACTTGATTATTATAACTAAATGATCATATACAATATATATGTACATTATATGATATATATATATATATAGTAATTAAATAAATTCTATTCAAGTAATAAAAATATAGGTACAATAAGTTATTCGGTTAAACTAATTTCAATATAAAATTTATTCATACACTTAAAAATGTCATATAAATATGATATATATATATATATATATATATACATAAACATATATTATATATTATATAATATAATAATAATAATAATAATAATATGATTAATATATCTATTATTAAATCTACTTTAAATATATGATATTATATATTTATATGGTAGGTGTACTTGCAATTCAAGCGATAACAAAGAAACTCTTGGAGAAAGAATCTGATGTAAGCGCTTTAAGAAAACTTGATGATAAACTTTGAAGAATAATGTATATTATAGACAATTCTGGATTCAAACTAAATATTAACCTAGATAATATATATTAATGTTAAAACTGTATATATATATAGAAATAATTTCGTTCTGATAATAATTAATATACTGGATATAAATATGCTTCAAATTTGTAATTTGGTATAAAATATTAATATTATATGTTTTAATAATAAATTCAATTAAATTATATTTTATCAAATCTTATAATATATCTATAAAATGGAGATTGTTAATTAATTATTCATATTAATCAACTAATAGCAGTTTTATCGATTTAGAATTTTTTTAGTTTTTTTCATATTTCATTTATCTGCATAATATAATAAATATAAATTAGTAAAAAAATACCATAAACAGGTTCTTCAATTTATCTGACTAACCCTTCTCCTAATGTATATTTAGTGTAAGAAGTATTATATAATATCTTATTAATTAAGAGCCTGGTTTATCTATGATTTATTGTAATGATACATATCACCTAAATATAAAATATAGTTTATAATAAAATATTTATTTATACAAATAATTGGATAGTTTAAACACACTTAAGTGTGATATTGTAAGTAGTAATTTACCCATAGCTATAAAGTGGGGTATGGGGTATATATACCTCTAATGTCTATGATTTTACCACAATCATATCATTGACTATGAGATACTTTATACCCATTATCAACACTTCCAATACCATATCATGAATATTTCTTACTTAGATTTTTTAAATGTACATAATAATAGATATTATTAAATATTATAATAATAGTGTTTCTATTTACATATGAAATGTTATATATATATATATATAAATATATTCTCCACATCACTATCATCCATATAAGAAGTGGTATTGCATTCCTGGCAATATTATATACATATTTTTTTAAATAATAACTGCACTTTAATATTCAGTATATTTATAGTTTTCCATGGGTGTTTGTGTTTACTATTATTAAATATGACTACTTTAACTTCATATCAGATGTTTTCTGAAGGATAAATCACAAAATATGGCTTCATGAAATGATTCGCAAAATTTTTGTGTTTTTGGAAAATTTTCTATAGAAAATTTTAGTATACGATTAAATTGAATTTTATAATTCTTATATTATATATTCTTGGTTATACATTATTACGATTTGTCATTTTTGAAACTTGTACCCAGTTAATCCTGTATCATTATCACTATCCTCTATATATTCATATAATATTTAATCAAGTTCGCCTTCATTAAAATATCAAAGTTTACTTTAAATTATATAGCTTACTAAGTATACCATAAATTGTGATTAAAAAACTATTTAACAATATGTATTATGGCATTGCTTATGCACTAAGTTATTATACACTTCACATATAACTAAATATTTAATATACTTTAAATAATGTCATATGGATAATTACTTTGAGAAGAATACTTTGTACAAAACTGTACAACTCTGTTATATAAGTAATGTTTGCATATATACAATACCATAGTACAAATTCTTATATTAAATAATAAATGATTACAATATAAAGTTATATTATAATATTTATATAAAATGTTTGATTATATAAAATGTATAATACACATGAGTTTATAATATACACTATATAAATATCTTAATATACACATATAATATATATATATATGAAATATATAAATATATAAAAAAAATTATAATTATTTATATAGAATTATAATTAATTTAAACACATCAAATGATTTTAATATTTTTAACACATTAATTAATTTTAATATTAAGTTTTATTATATTCTATAAATAATATTTCATTATTATAATCTCGTATCATTATTCAGTGATTATATATTATATTTAATCATGTATATTACTATATTATAAATATAATTGATCATTCTATACAATTTTATCAAACTATATTGCCAGCAGTAAATATGATCGATATATATCTTATATCTAGTAATTTACAATATTATATATGATATGTCACTCCCATCTAAATATAGATCATAGTTACTAATTTTAATTGAAATATATATCGCAAGCAATACGCATATCATGCAGTTAAATATACACCTATATATTTAGGTCATACAAATTACGATATTTTCAAGTTTTATCATACTTAGTAATTTGATTAATTAATAACATTATGTACATATATCATGTTATTCTTATTAATATTATGTTAAGTGAATATATATGTACATTATATAATATAGAAATAACATTTATATACTTGGATTCACATTAAATTTATTATATTAAAATGAACAATTCACAGCCTCATTTATTTTGATTATTATACGTCATTTATATTTCAAATTACTAAACATATCTACATATTACAATTTTTATTGTCCTTTGTAATTCTAAATGTTTGTTTATAACTAAAATAAAATCCAAAAGTTACGAAATTATTATCAATTATTTAACTATATATAATATAAAATAAAAATTGAATAAAATATTTTTAAAATTTAAAATTCAAATATCCTATAATTTATATTTGGGATCCTACTATGACGTCACAGTTCATTTTTCGTTTTATATTTCGTTTTTTGATTAAAACACATTATTTTGGTATAAATAAGTATTATTTCAAAATGTTATGAATAGAGTTCATATTTATTTATACCATATTATATTAATATGGATAATCTATTTTCATGCATATTATGCTTTAAGGCATCTATGGTTTTAACGAGAGCCGATCATTTATGTATACACAATTATATAAGATAACTTCTAAATAATATTTTAAGACCTATTTTATAAAATTAATTAATGGTCCGGACGAGGCTTGAACCCGTGTCCTACTGCTTGTGTGTCTGACGCCTTAGCCACTGAGCCACACAGGCAGTTTATCAATATATATATATATATAATATAATATAAAAATATATTAATAATTCCATATACAAATTTTCTAAAAATTATAATTTTAATATATTTCCCGATTCTATTTAAATGAAAATAAAAAATATTAAAAACTGTTATTTCAATTATTTAATTTATACGATAATTTTAAAAGTAAAATGATTAACTACTATTAACAACTGTAACTAAGATATATATATTATATATAAGCTATACATCTAAATAAAAGCATGCGTGCATGTGCGTACAATATTCGTTGATACGGAACCTACTGGATGATGTTTACAATGTTGACTAACTTTTGACGGGGTCGGATAATCGATACTTGGCGTTGTACCAATGGGTCTTTATAACTAATACACTTCCGTTTTTTACGAATTCTCCCGGGAAACCATGAGATTGCAGGTAGATGTCACGATACACGCTTCCGGTGTATATTGCTGTCAGATATATTACATATAAATTAAAATATATATATTTACTATTTGTTTAGCGCAGAATATATATATATATATATATATTAATTGATTGATATTATAAGCGTTATCTGCAGATATTAATAGACTATGGGACTATAGTCCTATCGGTATACTACGTAACAACCACGTGATATCGTAACGCTATCGCTCACCAGGGGGAGCTAACCGGTAGTGATCTGTAGCAGCGTCCTAATCCACGTGTTACCAGAACCCGGAAACGACCTCAACAGTACGATGGGCAGCGCGACTTCCGAGAAACCAAGGTCGCGGTCGCAAGACACGTTATACGGAGGGGCGATAATGAAGGGGCGTTTTAAAGAATCGCCGCGGTACGTATACACTATGTAGACAATGACCGCCATGAACAATAGGCACGTCTTCAAGGTCACGGATAGGTGTACCATGCGGCCGTGCCTCGAAGCCGGGACGTCGTACAACGCGGTTACCATGACTACAGCGACGGCGGGTAAGTCGGGCGTCGTTATCCCGAGATGGGATGAATAACGTAGGCGGACGATCACGTGTGCGCATCTCGTCACGCTCGGCTGCTCTCGATACACGTGTGACGTCATAGATCACATGACCACCAGCTAGTTGACCACTGATCGCTGACCACTGTCCGCCGTCCTCTTCTGGTATCGATTCACCATCAAATGTGTATATTAATAAGTTAAGTACACGCACACGTGTGCCACCGCCGCGGCGATAAGATTGATGACTAACAAGTATAACTCACGGGTGACTCATTCTTATGACTCATTCGTTTATCCACTTAGCAACGTCATATAACGATAAACATGTAACACCTATAGGTATAGGTATACACCTATAGGTATATCTTATAAGCGACCACATATACACATAATAAAGCAATTCTATGTTATATATATATCTTCTTCGCTAACAAAATAGCCAATATATAGTATATATTATATACAATATTAACCTAATATATAATTGTATTATAAATATAATATAATATAAATTTTAATATCTAATAATATGAACATTTAAATTGAAACTATCAGCGTTTGAATCAATGAAATGTTCACGATTATATTCAATGTATAACTAATATAAATGATATAACTACTTTACTATATAAACCTAATATACAATTATATTATACATATAATATAATATAATTAACTTTATATTATATTATAATCAATTATATCTTACATATAATATAATATAATTAAAATAATAATAATGATTATAATTTATTGCTGTATTTTACAAATATACGTTATATATTAGTATTGAATATAATATAATATATATTATACAATTATATATTATATAAATTATATTATTTACTTATTTACGTAATGTGATTATAATTAATAAATATGCTACAACAAAGTTATATAAAATATTATAATATAATATTTTAAGTCAATTTTATTTAGTAATATATTTTCATATATATACGTTATATTGTAGATAAATGTAATATGAAATAATATATATATATTTAACATTGTACAAGTTATAATAATATGAATATTATCTTTATAATTCAATATCGAAAGAGAGACATTCATCAATGATAGTTATGATACTATCAATCTTAGTATTCTCAACCTGGTCCTTCCGGCATTCATTCGAAGCCAGTTAAACCAACTACGATCCAGCGAAAATTGGACTAACGAAAGTATTATATAAATAAAGGTTCGTCTAATTATAGATAATTTTATAACATCTTGATTATATAGTCGAAGTTTGTTTTATTATCTACTCTGGAATATGCTGTATCGAAGGCAGTGGGTATACGTATGAGGATCTGTCGAGTCGACAGTTCGGGATATTATTTAGTACTCTAACTACTGCAGAAAAACTGATCGATAAAAAGGGTCTGTCTGTATCGAACGAAGGTGGCTTAAATAAAGAAGAAGGAGGCAATTAGTAGAGATACCTCTGCTTATGGTTCGGGTTGTGCACCCTTGTAAATATGTTTATTTCGTATATATATCTTTATTTCTATTAACATTACTTACTTAGTTTGTATATACATTCTATTTCGTTATTTCGTATATATATATATTATTTCACAGTCTACATATATGGGTTTTTTCTCTCCTCCCTGTAATTTTTTGTATATGTTCAAATACAATTTTTTATTGTTTCTATTATCATAACAGCATTATTATTTACACATCAAATTTGTATTTTATTATATATATATATAATCAATGCATTTGTTAAACAAAATAAAAAATAAAGTTTAATTAAAAAAAATATCTGTAAAATATTTATAATATCTATCTTAAAACTAATTTTGTATATGTGAAACTCCATAACTTTAGAACTACTAGAGCAAACTATATGATACTCTTAGAATTTATTTAAATTATTATACTCTTTAGATATAATTATAAATTTAAAAAATAATATCGGATTACATATATTATATTATAACATTTCTGGAATATTTATCAATTTATAAATTGGTGATTGTAGAGCCATTTCTCTTAGTCTTATACTTATCAAATAATTTTAAATGTATACTATATATTGTTATTGATATTGTTATTGTTATTTTCATTTGGTGGAGTCCTTTCTTCCCATCCAGGAACTTAGATGAAGTTTTCACTTATAACCATATATGGCTCTAATGTCCCTTCGAATCCGCTCTCATGTTAAGGCATACATGGTTTTAACGAGAGCCGATCATTTATGTATACACAATTATATAAGATCGCTTCTAAATAATATTTTAAGACCCATTTTATAAATTTAATTAATGGTCCTGATGAGGCTCGAACCCGTGTCCTACTGCTCGTGTGTCTGACGCCTTAACCGAGCTACGCAGGCAGTTGTAAATTAACGAATATCTGTCCGCTAGATGGCATCACAGTGGTACGATTGTCCGGCACAAGTAACGTAGACATGTGACGTCGAACGTCAGGTGACTTGAGCTTGGGATTAGGACACACCGCATTGTATATATCGGTCAGGTCGTATATCAGTTTGATTCGTTCCTTAAACGACCCGGGCATTTTACTCGACGCAATGGACGAGTGCTTCTTTCGTTTAAGGAACGATTTATATATTTTAAACACCATAACTTTAGAAATACTTGATCAGACTATATGAATCTTTGAGAATGTATTTACAATAGTATAATATTCAGATATAGATATACATCTAAAAATAATATCTGTATATCTCCATATAATATATTATTACATTTATAGAAATTTCCGGAATATTTATTATTTTACAATTCTCTTGGTCTTATACTTAATAACAAACATTTTTAAATGTATGCTATAAATAGCTCTAAATGTAATGTACAAGATACACTAATAGTTAGTTATTTTTTTATGTATTTCTTAAGTTATGGCGCTTTTAGTAAATAATAATATTAGATAAATCTACTATAGATTATATGTTATATGTTACCATGTAATTAATCCTCTGTTGCGCTGGCTCTTAATAGTCGTATTATTGACATTTATTTAAATTGAACGATATAAACAATATTCATAAGTGACATTCAAGTAGGATAATGTACAATATTTGAATATAAATGTTTATAATATAAATAAAAATTCAAATCCAAATAATTAATATACAATTTATGTATTTAGTAAACCTAGTACATGCGATTATTACTATGACATATTAATACACATTAGTATATACATATTAATTATATATCTATTGTTATATAATTACATAGGTATACCTATACATAAATACCTCATATACCTAGTACTAAAACTATAGTAAAACTTAGATATAAATGATACGTATAAATTAGAGGTATAAAAATGAATTTTCCGATAAATAGAACACAACTAGATAATTACACATCAGAATCGGATAATGTGTATGATTATTATATTTATTAATTACATACTATTTTAAATAAAAACAATACCTTGTAATAATATCGATAGTATTATAAATATTGATCGTATTGAGCACACATACACACACACATACACACACACACATATATATATATATATATATATATATATATATATATATATATATATATATATATAAATAATAGATAAAAAGATAAAATTAATTACAATTATTACTGTTTAATAAAAAGTTATTTTAAAACTTTCTTTAGTTTTAGAGTATGAGTAATTGTAATGGTTTTTTTAAAATATTATTAAACATTAATGAGTTATACAATGTATGACCGTTGATAAGTATTATATTTTGAAATCTATTAGCTTTTATTAGTGGTAAAATAAATGGTGTTTTATTTCTATTAAATTTGAAATAATCGGTTATATTCACAGTCGTACAAAAGAATAGTTAGAATTAAGGGATTGTAGATGTTGAATTTAATTTTTAAACTTATTTCTATACTTCTCCAGATTATTTCAAATCTTATCATTATGGATGTGGTTGTAGCAATTCTTATTGTTATTTCACTTTTGCTATTATCATTGTCTGTTAGTGTTACCTCAAGATATTTAAACGATTTGACTTATTCTTCTTTTTTTCCATACATGCTTATTGTCAGAGTTTTACTATTACATTTATTCGGATAAGGATCATTAACTAAATTCTTACTCTTTTCACGACTTATTTCCATTAAAAATCTAGCGAGGTCTATATCGTCTGCAAAACGAATATTTCTAATATGCATGCCTACAATAGATATAGTAGAGTCGTGGTCTTTTAGTATATCTTGATTATCTTCTCCAGAATAGCAAGGGAGATAGCAAGCAACCTTGTTGAACACCTACTGTGGTTGAAAATGGAACTCCTATTTGATTATATACTAGTACTGAGCTTCCTTTAAAGGCATACAGAGTTGATATCATTTCGATTAATTCCTTTCTTATTCCATAGGTTGTCATGGTATGCCATAACCCATCATGCCATACTTGGTCAAAAGCTTTTTTGTAGTCTATGAAATTATGATATAAAGGTCTCTGTTTGCTATATGTTTTTCCATTAGCTATCTACAATTTAATATCTGTTCCACGGTGCTTCTATTTTTCCTGAAGCCGGCTTGTTCATCTGCAAGAATTTTTTCCGCCTATGGTGTTAGTCTGTTCAGTATAATTCTGAGTTGTATCTTGCTTGGGTGGCTTATCAGACTAAGTGTTCTATAGTTAAAGCATATCTTTAGATTTCCTTTCTTTGGTATTAGTAGGTATTATATATAACTATATATTATCCTATAAATATTATCCTATAACTATCGATGTAGTCCATGATTTAGGCCATACTTAAGTTTTCCATATTTGTTGACACTACTCTCTGAATAATATGGTCATTATGTGTCCACCCTATTTAATTAATTCACCAGGAATATTATCAATAATAGGTGTTTTACCACTCTTTAGGCTTTTTATCGCTAACCGCATTGTTTAGAATCGATAGTCATTCATCGTTATCAACCTTTATTAAATACAAGTATTCCTAAGTCAGGTTCAATAGGGTGATTGTAGAGGTTTTTATAGTATCAGTCCATCTCCAATATTTAGTGCTTTTAAATGATAATGATTTATGACGGTTTAATTTTATATAAGGTAATTTTCAATTATGAAAAAAAGTATTTTTGTATACATTTTTATATCTAGGAAATAATAATGACGATAAATAATGATATAATTCTAAGTGGGCATTTCTTTAAATGTACATTGTGCCTGAATAAAATATTTTTATAAATTATTAAATCTTTAAATTTTAATATATTAGAACATACAAATAAATTATTAGTATTAATCAAAATAAAAATATTATTGACAATTTTAAAGATATTTTTATTTGCAATTCGAATGAAATTGTGTTGTAGAGTATACATTGAAGGTTATTATTACAATTTCCTCAACTTTCTAAACAATACATGATATGATGTCAAAACAAAGAATTGTAAATTATATTTACAATATATATATATATATATTGGTAAATATATTAGCTTTATTATAAAAAACATGTGATAACTTCAGTTATATTTTTTTTATATTATTTAAAATTTAAATGATTATCTAAAATAATTCCAAGAAACGTATAACTAGATACTAAGCATATTTCAGTTGAATTAATTGATAAACCATTAATAATATTTACATCTTTATAAGGTAATACTTTTGTTTTATCAATATTTAAAATTAATCTATTATTAGTGAATCATTCATATAAATTTAAAATAACTAATTTTAAATTATTACATATTATTACGTGATTCACTAATGCTAACCTATGCTAGTTAGCAAAAAGTATGATATTAAAATTAAAATTAAAATTATGTAAAGCCAATTGAATAATTTAAATTATTTTAAATTATTAAATAGATTCGTATTACTTGGGTCACTAATTCTAACCTATGTAATTCAGCAAAAAGTATAAGATTAACATTTAAATTTAAATTATGTAAGGACAATTGAATATCATTTATATATAAAATAAAAAGTAAGAGACCCAAATGGATCACTGTGGTACTCCAACATTGCTGCTATTTTATTCAGAAAGTTCGTTATCTATTACTGATAATAACATTCAATCTTGCAGATAGCTCTCAATTAAACGATTAATAGTACCCATAATAAAAGTAAGTAAAATTAGTTAGTAGTTAGTAAAACCATACTCTTTTAACTTATTTAATAATATATAATTATTTTTTTAGATCTAGAAATAATGAGTCTAATTTAATATTTCTATCTAAGGTAGATTCAATAAAATTACAGCGATCATAGAACCAACTACAACCATATTGTTTAGCATATAATAAATTATGTCTGTCAATAAAATGTAGAAATCTATTAGCAATTATTTTCTCTAAAATCTTTGAAAATTGAGATAATAAGGCAATCGGTCTATAGTTATTCAAATAATCTAGTTTTCCTTTCTTAAAAAGCGGGGATATTACTTATATTTTCATGTTCTCTGGAATAGCTGAGTCACAAGTTATTAAGTTAAAAAATATAAGTAGTGGATCTAAAATACAAACTAAAAAATATGTCGATTATATTCATGTAAATATTACTAAAAACTAATGAATGTTTAGATTTATAATCTCTAATAGCAGTCAAAATATCATTAGCAGATATAGGTGACAATTAAATGTATTGAGGATTTATTAAATATCTCTCGTGAGATGACCTATTTTCATTAACTATTGGCAAATATTTGTATTGTAGATCACTTGTTCAGTAACTATTGTACTACAAAATTAATTGAATGTATTTTTTCTTTCACATTCACTAAATATAGTATTACTATAAAAGATACTATCGGGAATAGTATTATATTTTTTATGATCGGTTAATTTCTTAATTTTAACTCAAATATCTGAATGTTGATGTTGGTATAAAAAATCTGTTTATAAACTGCATTCTTTTGTCTACATATTATGGCATTTACCTTGTTTCTATATCTATTATACCTGTCAATGCTTACTGTAAGAGTTTTTTCAAGTAAGAAAATCTCGATATAATTTATTTAAATAGCATTTTTGATTTTATTATTAATCAATATAATTATGTTATTATTATTACTTTTATATATTATTATTCGTATGTAAAATAAATAGGTAATTTTGATAATATAGATTACTGAAAGTTTCTAGAAAAATATTAAATGCTTTATTAACATCACTGTTGAATTTCATTGTGGACCAATCATATGCAGATAGATAATAAGTAAAATTAATAAAATGTTACGTTCTTTATAATAAATAATTTGTTTTGATGGATTGATTGTTTGATAATTGGATGACAAATATAAAAATAAAGATAAATGATCTGATATATCTGCTGAAAGAGTAACAGATACAGATTCTAAAACAAATAATTAATTAATAACACAATTATCAATTTGAGTGGATATCGTGTTCGTAATACGTGTTTGTGTGTTAGTCCTACGTCTACTAATTAATTCTAGTTGGTATAAAATATTAACAAAATGCTATTTATATATATACATATATATATATATATATATATATATATATATATATATATATATCGTAACTGCCTGTGTGGCTCAGTGGCTAAGGCGTCAGACACACAAGCAGTAGGACACGGGTTCGACCCTCGTCCGGACCATTAATTAATTTTATAAAATGGGTCTTAAAATATTATTTAGAAGTGATCTTATATAATTGTGTATAAATAAATGATCGGCTCTCGTTAAAACCATGGATGCCTTAACATGAGAGCCGCTTCGAAGATACATTAGAGCCATATATATGGTTATAAGTAAAAACTTCATCTAAGTTCCTGGATGGGATGAAAGGACTCCACCAAATAAAAATAACAATAACAAAAAAATATATATATATATATATATATATATATATATATATATATATATATATATGTATACACGTTACAGATATAGACGAATGTTTCCGAGTATAAATACGAACTGTTTAAGGCGAGGGTGAACTTATAGATATGACTGCCTAAATCACATTATGCCAACCTGTAGATTAAATTATAATACGATTATTCACATGCATAATTACCTAAACAATATTAATCACTCTACTGAGTACAAAGTAAAAAATATACTCGAACCACATATACGAAATCAAATGTGTTGCGCACAACCGATTTACTGGCATACAGAAATGATATGGTATATAGTATAAATCTCAGATTTCAACTGATACACTAGATACTGATACCAAATAACGACAAAAAAATGACTACTACAAAAAAACCTGAAATATTCTCCTACGCTAATATTTTTGGAAATTTAAAAAAATGTAGTTAGATTTATTTTCAATTTTCTAAGTTCAAGTGATTCTAATTTAAAATATTCCAATCTCTCTTTATATGATTTATAATTGATATTTGATGCATTTTTAATTTCCACACATTTTGCAATTAATCTTCTAGTAAATAATCTTTCAATGTGGTCTATAAGACCACGAAACTTACTAACCTTTGAAAAGATGATCAAATTATGGTATATATAATTTCTAATATTGTTATTGAATTGAATTGTTTATTTAAACACCAATATAGCGGATGACCTCTCTGGTGTATAATAATAACGAAAAAGAATAAAAACAAACGAATAGAAAATATAAAATAACAAAAATTTAAATCAAATAGATTTAGATATAAAGATTAAATAACGCGTATACAAAAATAAATTAAGAAGTGTTTAAATAATGTTTTAGTTTCTTTCTAAAACAATATAAGGATTAGACCTTCCGTAAATCATACGGTAGGACGTTCCATATGCGAGGAACAGCGGAGAAGAATGCCCGATTACTAAATCTATTGAATAAAGTATTGCTCTCCAACAGTATTGCATCAGATGTTCGAATCTTCTTCAGTATGCGACGACGTTTTAGTTGATTATGTAGATAGTCAGGCTTACCTAGGAATATAGATTTATGAGCTAGACAGAGTAAACGATATTTGCAACGCTTTCTAAATAATAGCAATTTAAGATTATGTTGGTGTTCATCTGTTTTCAAATGTTCACTACGATTGATATTATAAATAAGGCGTATAGAAGCGCGAATAATTCTATCAATCTTTTTGACCTCTATATTCTTTAAGTCACTAAATAATGATCCGCAATAATCAATTCTGGATAATACTAGAGCATTAATAAGTAGTTTAGTAATACGCTTAGAACAATACTTTCTAATATGTCTAATCCTACGTAGATGAAAGTTGGCTGATTTTGATATAGAATTAATGTGAGAATCAAAAGATAATGTACTATCGAAGATAACTCCAAGATTACGAACTGAAGCAGAAGGATGTATAACCCTACCATCAATGATTACCGGTGGAAAAGTAGTATATACCCTAGATACATTTAGTAGTTCGATTTTAGAGGTATTTACTAGTAGATCGTTTCTAAGAAGCCAATTAATTATTTCAGATGCACATTCCAGAAGTTCCAAGTTGGAGTTAAGCGAGTTAACAGGAATTTTAATAATTAGCTGTATATCATCAGCATATATATGGTAGGTAATATTAGGAAATTTGCTAATAATATTAGATAGAGGACGCAAGTAAATAGAAAACAATAAAGGACCGAGTACTGATCCCTGAGGAACCCCACATAGTATATCAATGGGAGGCGAAATATAATCATTCACTTTTACTGAGGAAGTTCGATCGTTAAGAAATGAAGTTAACCAGCTGAGAGAAGAACCTTCAATTCCGAGTTCCTTAATGCGTTCAATAATAATATTGTGGTTTAGAGTATCAAACGCACTCGAAAGGTCGAGTATCAATAGTTGCGCACAATGAGAGGAGTTGAGCGATTTATAGAGCGTATCAGTAATAATATTTATAGCAGTTTCAGTGGAATAATGTGTTCTATAAGCACTATGGTAGGGTTCCATTAATTAGTTATTCTCAAGATAAAATATCAATTGTCTACTGACTACACGTTCCATGATTTTACTGATTATCGGAAGTTGGGATATGGGTCTATAGTTCATAAGATCATCAGGATCGAGAGAGGATTTTTTCAGAATCGGCTTAATAATAGCATATTTTAGCCATGATCCCATCATTAAGTGATTCCGAAATTAAATTTGAGATAGTGATCGAAAGTAATAAAACTAAATTTTTAAAGACAACCAAAGGAAGAGGATAAATAGGAGATGTTGAATTGGACATCATAATCATTGTGTATTTCAAAAATGGAAGGCGAGGAAAAACTAGATAATTTACATAAAGTTGGTTCAGGGATTTGATGGGCAATCATACTCGGAGGTATCAAAGCTATTTTAGATTTAATACATTTAGAAATACTAGATAACTTATTATATAAACTAGATACAAAAGAAGAGCACATATTATAGTCGGAAAGTCTATTTGATATGGGATTTAAATTACTATCAAGTATTCACTATTTTTAAAATATTTTGGGAATTTAATAATGGTATGCAATAAATTGTATATGCTTTTAATAATGCTCTAGGGGATATTGTAGTAATTCATCTATTTTATTTTTAACGTGTTATAACACGTAAATAACATATATGTTTGTATATATATAGGTTCCTCTGTTTCAAATTTATTATAAAATTAAAATATAAAATTAATAATGCACTATTATTATTATAAATTTTGATGTTAAGTATTACATTATTTGTTTGTTTTATTATAGTATTGGTTTATTTGATTTTTAACATGTTCTATTTATAATATAATTAAAATTTATCGTTTAAATTTAAACTATATAACTAATAATGTATTACTAATACAGGGTACCTACATATATAAGAAGAATTCTATAAAGTTAAAGTAGAAATTGAATATTTCGATGACACTTACAAAATAATGTATTTTATTACTATTTTCGATTATTTTTACGCTATATTTTATTTCTATTTCGATAATTTTTAGTTTATTTTTACTATATAATTTATTTCTACTTTCTAATTTTTTAATTTAGTATTAATCTTTGTTTATTTCTATAACGTATGTTATTGTTAGAAAATTTTTATACTTCATACTTTCGATTATATTTTCGACTATGTATTTGCTTAAATAAATTATATAATTTGTATATTGATTTATATCAATCAATCTACAAATTGAATTCGATGAAAAATAAGCTTTTTTACAAATATAATCAATATGTATATAAAATAAAAGGTTATTATCAAATATAATTCATAAATCTTTATAAAAAGTAACGTTTTCTAATTGAATATTATTTATACAATATTTAGATGGAGTAACTTTCACTAAAGTAATAACTGTACATTTTTATAATTAAATATTTAATTGCCTTTTATTTGCCCATTGTGAAAATAAATTTAAATTATTTTTTAAAACAAATGTTTCACTCTCAGATTTGTAAGAAAAATATATTTGTATATCATCGATAAATAAATCAATATATTTTTGAAGAGAATATACTTGTGATACTCCAGATTTTTATCTAGATTTTATAATAGATCTATTTTATAAATAATTTCCAACACGTGTAAATTGAGATCTATTCGATACAAAATTATAAAACAATTCTATTAATGTATTAGATATACCGTATGTTTTAATTTATATAATAGTTTTTCATGAGAACACATATTTCATTATTTCATTATACCGACATTTTAAACATTTTGTTAATTGTAATTCTGTTGATTTTCCACTTATAATATCATATTGATTTTTTATTAATAAATTATTAGATTTTAAATAAAAATATAATTGTTCAGAAATAATACGTTATAATACTCTACACATTACACATTTTAATGAAATATGCCTATAGTTATTTGAATTTGATAATTAACCCTTTTTAAAAATTGGTGTGATTATAGATCTTTTCAAAGTTTTCTGTATATTAACTGATAATAAAGAATATGAATTAAAAATAATATAAAAAGACCTATATAATTCATTAAATAATAATTTTAACATAGAATATGGTATCCCATCAGTTCCGAAAGTATGTGTAATGTTTAGTCTATTTAAAAATATTTTAATTATTTCAGAATTATAATCAATCCTATTGACAAATTTTTGTTTATTAAATTATAAAATAATATATAAAACTTATGAATTTAATTTATTTGCTTTATAGAGATCTGAAAATAATATAATATTATTTGATATATCAATTAGGAGATACTCCAGATTTTAAAATATTGTATTTTTTTCATAAATTTATAAAACTTTAATTTATTTTTTAAATTAATTGCATTAATCTCTCTTTAAAATTTAAAGATTCTAATTATTTGGATACATTTTTTTGATTATTTCCAATTATATTTATATTGCAAATTAGATTTAGATTTTCGAAATAAATTGTTTACTTGTTTTTTCAATTTCAATATATTCTTCGGAAGTACCAGTTTTATTGTATTATATTATTTAAATTAGTAACATGTGATATAAATAATTTATTTATAAAATTATTAAAAAATTCTACCTTTTGATCGAAATTATAATAATTTTATCTAGATATTCACAATTAAATGTAGAAAGATGATATTTAATCAATTTTATATTAGCATTATTTAGATCAAAATTGTTTGATTTTAAAATCATTTTACATGGGTAATTATGTAAGTAGTAATAGTATTTATTTATACACAAAGATTAATATAATATTCTACAATGTGTTTTACTGTTTGTCGAACAGTTTACAGGTGTGGGTTCCGTGATTTAACGATCATCCGTAAAAATTATATAATAAAATAAAATAACATTCTTAAATATAATAATATAATAACACGATTACATTTCAAAGAGGGTTAGATATGTGGTATTTTAGTGGGGAACGTTTGAATAGCTCCTTGAGTTTATATTTGAAAGTGGTGATTGAGATATCTTCTTTGCGTATGGATTGGGGAAGTTTATTCCAGAGAGTTGCACCTCTCCAGCTAAATCGTTTGTTACCGTACTTTCGTAGTCGTGTAGTCGGTATGTCAAGTCTATATGTTTGTCTCAGTTGTCTGTTAGTGGTTTGTTTGTGAAGTAAAGTATGTAAATTATGAGGTTGAGTTGTTTTTGTAGTTTTGTAAAGTATAGTTAGTAGTTTAATGTTGATATTGTCAATTGTAGGTAGCCAGTTTAGTGATTTCCGTAAGTTCGTAATGCTAGTAGTGTAATCTGTGTTTTTTAGATTAAAAATAATTCTAGTAGTTCTATTTACTAATCGGTCAATATTTTTAGTAACTGTTTTGTTTTCTCCGGCTAGTAAAGAGTTACAGTATAGAAATCTAGACATTATCAGTGAATTTGATAGAATTATAGCTGTATGTTTGGTTAAGTATGGTCTTAGTTTTTTTAAATTATATATATGATAGGAAGAAGTTTGTTTCATTTTACTGATATGTTTAGTAAAGTCGAGTTTGTTAGTAAAGTGGAAACCTAAGTATTTTGTATTTTCAGTCGGTATTATATTTATGTTATTTATATTTATTAGTGGAACTGTAGTATTGATCGTGGAATTGGTTATAAAGTTGATTAGTTCAGTTTTTGTTGGATTTAGTAACAAATTATTTTTTGTAAGCCAAATTTGCAGTGAGGTTAAACATGATTGTAAGTTAATTGAGTGAATGAATTGGGCGTGTAATTCTATGTCGTCAGCGTAAAGATTATAGTTCACGTGTGGGAAGTTAGTCAGTAGTTTGTTGAGTGGAAGTAAATAAATGGAAAATAGTATGGGAGAAAGAGTGGAACCCTGTGGGACTCCATATTTAATAGCATAAGGTTGTGATAATGTTTCGTTTATTTTAATAGAAAAACTCCGACCCCGGATAAAATTTGAAAACCATTTGATAGGTACCTTCCCTATACCGATAGATCTAAGTCTTTCTATTAAAATGTCAAAGTCGATAGTGTCAAAAGCGGCAGATAAGTCCAGTAGTATCAGTTGTATCGGTAAGTTGCTGTCTAGTGATTTGTATAAGTCATCAAAGAGTGATAGTAGTGTCGTTTCTGTACTGTGATTCTTTCGGAATGCATTTTGTCTTCTGTCTAGTAAGTTGTAAGTATTTAAATATGATATTATTTGTTTGTTTTCAATTTTTTCTAGAATTTTAGAAAGTAATGGAAGTTGAGATACTGGTCTATAATTACTCAGTACTTCAACATCTAAATCTGGTTTTTTTAAGTAAAGATTGATAATTGCGTATTTTAAATTATTGGGTATTTCACCAGTCATTAATGAAGTATCAATTATTTGTTTATAAATGGGAGCTAGTGTAGAAGCCAGTATTTTAGTCATTTTCAGTGGAATAGGGTCAGAAGGAGATGTTGTCTTTGCTGTAACAATTAAGTTATAGATATCAGTTATAGTAGGTCGTTCAAATTCTGTAAATGTGTGTTTGCAGGTTGTAGTTAGGATTGTCGTATCAGTTGGTAGTAATTGTCGTTGTAAATCTAGATTATAGCAAAGTTTTTCTACTTTTTCAGAGAAAAAATCACCAAATCTAGTGCAGAGTGTTTTATCTAGATTTGTAGTGGGAAGACTTATTTTATTTTTCTTGCCTAAAAGTGTTTTGGTAATGTTGAATAGTTTCTTGTAGTCATGTTGTGAATGGTTTATTTTGTTTTTAATGTAGTCTGTTTTGGTTTGATTTAAAAGTGTTCTGTAAGTGTATCTGGATTTCTGCAGTTGAGTTCGGTTAATTATTGTTGGGTGTTTTAAATATTTATTATTTTGAGTTCTAAAAATATGTTTCAATTGATAGATCTGAGTTAAACCAGGGCTGGTTATCGTGTTTGGTTAAGTAGTTAGTTTTAAGTGGTGCATGTTTGTTGAGTAAGTCTGTTAGTAATTCAGTTAGTGAGTAGGCTGTTAAGTGACATGAAATAACTGATTTATTTATATCGTTTTTAAAGTCATCATAGTTTATTTTGTTGATGTTTCTGTATGTGACTGTTGTTCGTTTAGGTGTAGTGTATGGCATTGTAATGGTGATATCAATGGAATAATGGTCAGTAAGTAAAGTATGTCTGACAGGGGGTTTGTTTAACAGTTTAGAGTCAGTGAAGGTTAGAATTAAGTCAAGGGTATTTCCATGAATGTGCGTTGGGAAGTTTACATGTTGAGTGAGGTTTAGTTCATTGTAAGTCATTTTGAATTTATAGTGATGTAGTAAGTCCGTATTTACGTGAAAGTTAAAATCTCCAAGTATTAAAAGATTTTCGGTAGAGTGGTCATGTATAATGTCAGTAAAGTCAGTAATGAAGGAACGGTAATCATTATTTGGTGGTCTATATATCAGAAGTAGGGACAGTGAAAGATTGTTATGTTTTATTTTTGTAAGTAGTAAGTCACAGTTAGTCGATTGGTAGACTTTGGATGATGTGACGATGATGTCTTTTTGTATTAACAAAGCAACACCACCGGCATTTCTTCCATCATCTCTATTTTTAGATATCATGGTGTAACCTAAATTTTCAAGTTCGGCAGGGATTATTTTATTTTTAGCATTCAGCCAAGTTTCAGTCAAAGCTATAATATTGTAAGGTTTACTAGATATGTATGAAATTATTAAGTCAATATTTTTTGATATAGATCTAGCATTTATCAGTGTGATCAGTAAGTTTGCATTGGATGATAGTCATGTCGTTTTGTTCGTATTTTTTGTTCGATCAAATTTAAATGAGTTTAGGGAATTTTGCCATTCAATTTTTTGTGTGTCAGTCGGTATCAGTGGTTTGTTTTTCCAGTCAGTCGTGTTATCAGTACGTCTAAGTCGTAATTCGTAGGTGTCATTCTCTAGATTTAAAACGCATTTGTAACCATCCAGTTTCCCAGATTTAACTGCATGGTAATAAATGTTTTTTTGGCGGATCTGAATAGGTGTCAGTAAATTGTGTATAAATAGTTTGTTATATGGTGTATTTTTTAATTTAAAATTTAGATTTGTGAAGTAGTATTTAGCTGTGTAAGTTGTGAATGTGATGAAGCAGCTGGTGTTCCCGAAAGACACAAGTGCAACAGTGTTTTTATTTATATTTAAATCAGTTAGTAGTTTGTTTATGTATGTGCGATTCATGTTAGTCTTGTCAATGTTTTCAATAGTGACAGTTAGATTAGTATTATTTGGTAATTTCGGTTTTAAGAAGGTTATTGGTTGGGGTCTGTTGTTATAGTTTAGGTTAATAGGAGAGAAATGGTTATTATAAACATTTCTATTAGGTATTTCAGTACGGTTAATTTCATTACGGTTAATTTTTAGGAGATTAGTATTGAGGTTATTAATATTAGGTTGTATCAAGTTATGAGTAAAGTTGTCTGTATACAGTCTCTGTGGGTGGTTTGTAGGTTTAGGAATGTTTATGTAGTTTGTGTGTGTGTTATGTTTTAGAGTGTTGGTTATATGTGGGAAGTGAGTATTGTAGTTAGTATGTGTTGGTGAAGTAAATAATGTTGGTGTAAAATGAGTGTCATGATGGGAAATATTGTTGTTTATTTTATTTGTTAAATTATTATTGTGAGTCATTAAGGATTGGATTTGTTGTGTATGTGATTTAAGTGTAGCTAGTATTGTGTTTATGTTGTCCTCACATTTTGTATTGTATGTAGCGTTAGTAACAGTAGTTTGTGTGGTGGCAGTTAGTGTAGTAGCAGTATAGTTGGTATCAGTATCAGTAATCAATCTTATGTCGGTATTAGTATGGTTAGTAGTAGGTGTATTGGCGGCTTGTGCATATGAGGTAGTGAGTGTCTTATTCGTTAGTTTTGTTGGTGTTGTAGTATTCCGTTTTTTGATATTGTTAATCTGAGTAGTATGTATGTCTAGTATTTGCATTATATCATTTAGTTTATTTTCAATAGTTATGTTATTAGACGTAGTAGATGTAGTCGTTGTATTATGGTTAGTAGTAGGTATGAGTGTAGTAATATTAGTTGTTATGGGTGTAGTATTAGTAGTTGGTATTGGTGTAGTATTAATAGTTAGTGTGGGTATAGTATTAGTAGTTGGTATCGGTGTATTATTAGTAGTACGGCAGGTAGGGCATGTATATTTAAAGGCTATTGATTGCATAAATGCTATTAATAGTTTTGAAGGTGAGTTTTTATTACCCCATTGCATCGATATTTCTTTTGCCGGATAAAGACATCTATAGTGGATTGTAGCTGTACATCTGCATACGACGACGTGTCCTTCAGCATGTGATGCTTCAGCTTTTGTCGATGTGTTGCAGTGAATGCATTTTGAATCCATGTTCTTATCAGGTTACTCGTTTCTCAGGTCGTTATCAATGCTTTTATGATCTGTAGTAATATAGGCAAAAACAGCAGACTATGTTACATAGTATGATACTATGTAAGTGATAAATGGTAGCTAACCTCAAATGAAGTTTGGCAGATCCAACTACCAAAAGTAAATTCCCACGGGAGATCCACGGGAGTATATCAAATTTAGATATTATGATAACAATAATTTATCAATTTGATACGAATAAATAATAGATCTAATTATAAATATACATAAACAGTATAAGATATATATCTGAATTATATCAAATTAAAAAAAAAATATATAATTCTATGATCTTTGTAATTATTATTTATTTATTTTTTATTTTTTATTAAATTTTGTTTTGTTGTTAAAAATAAAAACAAATCCTAAATATAATTATATCTGAATAAGAAATGATTATAATTTAAAGACAACTATTATGTATTTCAAAACAAGTTGGATATTAATATGTAAATAAAATTAATATAATAGATAATATAAAAAATAAATGAATACGTACTTATCTTTATAATAATAATACAATTAAAAGATATTTAAAAGCTAAGCTGTAAATAACACGTCTATATTTGGTTGCTATGTAAACAAAGTCCAAAATTATCAATATTTACATTAAACGAAACAGAATAGTGGTCACTTTTATGTTTATATAATCCGAGATAGTCTATAATTAATGTAAAGTGATACGCTAGAGATATATAACTACCATACAACTACACGCTACAGTACTATACAACAGTATACGTGCATCAGTTCATCACTCTTAGAGATGATTGCGAACTAACCTACTTGTATTACGATTACATATTAATGTGTTTTAATATATAAACAATTTACAACTTATTATTCTAAAATATCCGATTATTCTATACTTTAATACTTTAATAATATAATGACTACTAATATAAAAGTTGATATAGTAGATAACTATAAGTAATATACCAAGTGTGTGTATAATAGGTACTATACAATACTATACCTATTACTATACACATATGCTTTATTTTATCTAATCTGTCATATGGAATTTAAATATAGAGTAATATTTATAAATTGAATATAAATATATTATATATATTTCTTAATCCACGGCAAAAAGTGTTGTTCGACGTGGTGGTATTGCTGAGTATATCTGTGTATATATATACATATATATATATATATATATATTTTTTTCATGTATTACATTGTATACACATGGAAATATATACATTACGAATACAGTATTTTATTTAAATACATAATTAAGAAATGTAGTTAATAACGCATAAAGTATAATAATTCACTTAATTCCAATTTATTTTTCTGCTAATTCATTATATATAATAAATGACCATATATGGTTATTTTATCAATAATATTTTATATAATATTATATCAATAATCTATTAAATTACATGAAATATAAATTAACTTTTACTCGCCAAATAGATACATATATAATTTAAAACCAACTCATCCTTTTGTTGTTGTTATATATTAGTAATGAACACTTATTTTTAATCATATAAAAAATAATTAAAAACATTATTCTACATTTTATGGGTATATAATAGTAGTAGTAAGGTAGTAAGATATTACCCTCCGAAACACATTACCCATATTTCCCCTACATATTACCTACGTAATATAATATATTGTTAATAATAAATAATATTTATTATTGATGATAGAATTTATTTACGATATTTTAAAAACTTAACCTTTTCTGATATATAATATGACATATATTACCAAGGACATTCCATATTGGGTATGCCATAGATATTACCATAATAAGATACACAAGTCAAATTAAAAAAGTAGTAGTAGTAGTAGTAGTAGTAGTAGTAGTAGTAGTAGTAGTAGTAGTAGTAGTAGTAGTAGTAGTAGTTATATGTTTTAAATCTGTTTTATAAAGTCATCATAGAAATTTGGTAAAATATATTTTGTAAATAAGTCAATTTCTATTATTCGAATGATTTATATATGAAAAATATATATGAATATATATATATATATATGTGATATAAATAGTGTGTTACGTAAGTAATGGTTGTTTACACACTTGATCGTATACATCTATTACATCATATATAAGTCTGATACGCGTGTCCATGTTGGAGGTGAGATTATTACGTAACAAAGGGGCGTGGTTACTTCGTTTATACATTGTAGTGTTACTGGAGCTCAGGCATTTAGCTCCGTTAGGATTCATCTGCAAGAATCGTAGAATTTTCACAACTTCACTGTAGGTATCTATCCTGTGAAGGAGGCGTAGTTGTCAATATAATGTGGCGTGGTTGTCGATGTAAAGTGGGCGTAATTATCAATTAAAATAGACTCAGAATTAATGTAGTTGATTTTTCATAATTTGTTTGTAAATTTCATTTATTTATTATTGTATTGCATTGTGATATTTATTTAAAATTCATAATTTTATTCTACCGAACTATTTGTCTCGATCTTTTTTTATTAATCTGAATTACTATTACTATATAATATTACTATACACGCCAGTATACTAACGTATAATATCATTAGTTAAATATAATTAAACAATATATATATATATATTAGTGTTGTAACCAGACCCTCATTTCCATGTATCAGTAAAATCAAAGTATCAGTATCGTATCAGTATCATAAATAATATTTTTAAGTATCACTATTGTATCACTACTAGTGTTTGAAATTTTCATATTTTTCACTCATTCGAAATGTTCGAATAGTAATTATATACACTTTGAAGGTTTAAAATAGTATTATTTTTATTAAATTAAGTATTCGAAGTTTTAAAATAGTTAAATTATTCATTTCAAAAGCTTCAAATAGTAAATAGTATTTAATAAATACTATTCGTACCCAACCCGGCATTGCTCAGTTTTTGATTGTTTACCTATCTATTATTTATTAGGTATAGCTATTCCTGTTTCTATATTGCTAGTATATATATAATAAAATACATTTTAGCTAAAATACAAACAAATGTAGACAAATATATTTTTTAAATTACAAAAATTATTGGAAAAATAATTTAAAAATACAAAAAATATGTCAAAATATTACAAAATAAATTTTAAAAAATGTTCTAAAAATAATATAAAAAATATAATATTTATATATTAAAATAATATTTTAAAAATTAGAGGAAAAACATAAAAAAATACAAAAATTATAACAAATAATAAAATTATATTTTTTTTAAAATCGAAAAATATTTTAAAATATAACAAATATTTTAAAATATATTTTAAAATATAATTTATAAATTATATTATTCAATAATGTCGAAAAATATTTTTTATAAATTTTACAAATATTTTAAAATATAATATAATATAATATTGTGGAAATCAATTATTCTCATACATTATTTCAAAGATTTTCCGAAGGAAAGATGGTTCACGTGACCGATTTATTGAAATAAAAACGACACTAGCACAAATGCGACGGGTGAAATAACTAAGATCTATTTTTGGATTCGTATCTGTTTACATGTAAATTCAAAAATAATACCATAATTTAATCTTAAATTAAGATATGTATAAAAATTCGATATATATCGAAAAGTAAGTGTTCCGCAAAAATATTATTTGGAGATATCAAAAATATAATCATAACAATTTTACCGAATGTTTATAGGTCAAAAGTAGGTCATCGATTTAGTCATTGTTATTTACATGTACACTTTAATACCGTGAAAATGTCGTAATTTTAAAATATATTTTTTTAAATATAATTGACATATATATTATAATATTAAAAGTATATTAGTCTGATAATTATATTAAGAACTATATTAAAATAATTACATAGCTTAGATAGGGAGTGAACCATCTTTGCTTTGCAAAATCTTTGATTATTTATATATAATCATTATATATCTTAAATTAATTAAATAAAGTTATTTAAAATTAAATTTAATAGAGTTAAAATATTGTTCCAAAGACACTAAGTTAACTAAATTTCCATTGGATAAATTGGATTTTAAATAATTTTTTTTATTACTAGTACCACATAATATGAAAATAGTATCAGTCAGATTTTACTAATACTTTTAGTGTATCAGTCCGATTCTTACAAAATTATAGGTGTATTAGTATCAGTCCGAGTTTTTTTAAAAAACAGGTATCAGTCCGAGTCCGAAAACCAAATGTATCAGTTCGAAGTCCATTTGCAACACTAATATATATATATATATATATATATATATATATATACTATTGTGTGAATACTTTGTAAATAAGATATAATTAATACTAACATATATATATATATATATAATAATAATAATAATAATAATATTTATTAGAAGAAAGTTGTATATATATATATATCATGTGAATTATTAAATTCATTATATTATTGTTTCCTCTAAAAGGCTTCAGATGAAGATAATTATATATATATATATATCGTTATTAGTCGTATTGTATATTAATATTAAATAATATATTATTACTATAGTTCATATATTATATAAAAACATTATCTGATACTATCACATATACTAATAATTTACATACATAATGATATAGGCTACCACAAACAAACAGTGCGCTAGTTGTATAGAATATATCAGTATCCACATATATATCTAACTATTAATAATATAATAATATTTATTCATTGAAATCTCAAATATATATATTGAATACAATACAAATAGCGGATACAAATGGACCTCTCATGAAGTCATACATGACTTATACATGTTATAGGTAACTGTGAGGGGCTCCGGACAATACAATACAAATAGTAACATGTTCTTGTGTTTTGGGTGATCGTTTATTAAGTTATTGATAAACACAAGAGAAAAACAAATATATAATATATAATAATAGTAATATATAGTACAGACAACAACAAAAAGTAGAACAGAATAAAGATCAAAAATAAAACGAGATGAAAAATACTTTAGATGTCGCGGGTAAGGATATATTTCTTCAGTTTATTTTTGAAGATAGTTGTAATCGTATTTATGTTAAGGGATAAATGAATTTTATTTCAGAAGGGGGAAAAGTGTATCGGTGTTGGTTTAGTCAGGACGGTATACTATATATAACGTATGTAGCGAGATTAGATGTGAAATGTAATTAATATATAATAAAGGTAGACAGATTATGTAGTCAGTGGAGATGAACGTAAAATAAATAGTGATTTAGGTTGATAATATTTGTTGAGAATGCCCAATTGAGTACGTAGACCAGTTTTTTCGTAAATTAGTTGAAAATGTCTTTAGTTATACGGCCAAGGTTATACATTATTTCTTGTAGGACGAGAGTAGAATAGGAAATCAATATTGTAGTAGAGAGATACATGAAACACAAGTGATAGTTAGCAAGCCGTACACCATGATGTAGCCTAATGTGCAGATCCTCTTGTGAATGTTAAGAGATTTGCCCAGCATTCAACTTACATCAATAACTTAAGTTCAACTTAAGTTTTGATGTAAGTTGAATGCTGTGTGTATTGAATGATCATTCATAATATATGACGTACATTTCAATGTTGTCTGCATTTGACGTCTATACTTTACGGAAAGAAAATATTTGATATGTTTGCTGATAGGGAGTAATTAGCTGCAGAAGGGAAATAGTGATGGTGAGGGAAGATAATTGAGGTACCTCAAGGATTATTCGATGTTTTGGTGATAATTATGCACGTAATTTAGTGATTTAGACTATGTTAGTAGGGTATTTGTAAAAACATAGAAATACAGTGTTAATTTTAGTCTGTATGTAAGTAAGTATACGTTAATTGTATCGAATGCTAAATAGATGAGGGAACAATATTTATATTGACAGGTAATTTTCAAGGGATTACTCAAATTCATAAATAATTATTTAAATATGTTTTATAAATAGAAGAAGTTAATGTATGTTAATATAAGTTAATATAAGTTAATATAAATTAATATAAGTTAATATAAGTCAATATGAGACGGTAATTATAAAGGTGATTTAGGTCGAGTTTGGCTTTATTAATAAAATGACTTATACTAGAGTGGTTAAGTTTTCAGCGACGAATCTATTTATAAGGATGTTTCATATTACGTAATATTTGTTCATATTACGTATAGTGCACTTAAGTAGTATACATAGATACTACTTAATTGTATGTATGCTAACCTAAGTTTGTCGAATCTAACGATCAAAAGATTGCAATCTTTCGCGTGTATCGCGCTTGTAATGAGTTCGAAATGGTAACGAAACCATTTATCAAATGTTTTTTCTTCAAACTTATAGAAAGCAACTGTCAACATTGTAATGTAAGTTATTTAGTATTATTATATCTATTATAATATATATAATAGAATATTGAAGACTCACAAATAAAAGATTAAACACCATATATGGAGATAGTTACAGAGAAAAAGTTATATTAATGAATAAACGACAATAATTAATGAACGAATGAACAAAAATTACCTTACAATAACTGTAAAACATTTTGTTTTCTTTATTTTATTAACTTGGTACTATTATTTGTTTATTTCTATAACGTAGGTATAAATCCTATATTATCGTTAGCAAATATTTATACTTTATACTTTCGATTATATATATCGACTATATATTTTTTAAATAAATTATCAATCAATGAAAGGATTTTTATGATGATGATGATGATAATGAGTATTAGGTTGACCTATGTTTAAATGTATTATATACTTTTTATAATAATATGTATAATATACATTGTATACTATTCTCGAACATATATGCAATCAATCGAATATAATAAATAGGTTAAATAAATATATATTAAAAATCGAAGATAAATTTGTTAATATAAAGATTTCAACAGTCTTCTAAAATAATAAATGTTGTCAAAGACAAGTAGTTTTTTTGGAAGGATATTCCATGCATTAAGAGTAGCGTATGCGAATAAACCTACTGCTAATTACCTAATTATATGTATCTATAGGTATAGATTGCATACGTGAACTATAATATACATAGTATACATATAATATAGTATTCATAGTATATTTGTATTTTTATTGTTTAGTATTCTTGTATCTGATTCTCATTAAGTAGTCGATTTAAGTAAGTCAATAAATATTATATAGTCACATTTTTAAATGTTACTATTATAAAATAGAATTGAAATTAATTCTTTGTTTGTGTAATAATTAATTATATTGATATTAGATTAATAAATAGTCCTCCATAATTCAATTACATGTGGTATATAAAATAAAAACAAAGAATTGCATAATACTGTCAAATTTCTGACATTCTGACACATGATAACTTAGTAATTAGGTGTATTATTCTTTAAAGTTTCGTTTTTAAATAATTAATATTTATTTCGTTTTTATTAAATATTATGTGTGTTCCTAATATAACCCCAGAAATGTATACGTATCTACTATATTAACTTTATATGATCAATTTGTATATCATTTGTCAGTTTAGTATCGCAATATGGAAGAATTTTTGTTTTTTTGATGACATTTATAAATTATTTAAATCGAACCAATATTTTAATTTATCAATATACATCTGTAAAAATGTTGTTAGTTCAATTTCAATAGTGGAGTGAACTGTTAAAAATTATGTATCTTGTTACATGATTCATGTATCATCAACATTTAATTTTAAATTAATATTATTAGTATGTTTTAAAACATTTGGTAAAATAATTATGCAAATTATACAAAAAAATAAGGGCTCACAAACGGAAAATTTAGGAATTCCGTACTTAACATATTTAATATTAGATTAAAAATTATTTATATCTGTAGTAAATATTCTATTGTTAAAATAACTTATTATATTGTATATATATATATATATATATATATATATATATTTCCTCGTGTTACATTACATTATATATTTCAAGTTTCTTTAATTAATTAAAAGTTTATGATCTACAACATCAAAAGTTTTTTAAATCTAAGAATATTTTAGACATTATTTATTTACAATATTTGTTTATGAAGTTTAAACTAAAAAATATTTAAGAGTGATATTGGTTTTTATTAATTATTTTAAGATTTAGATTGAATTTGGATAAGCAATTAAATATAATTTTTACAACTATTTTTCTATTTTTTTGTAAAAGTGAAATTGATGGGATATTAATTATATTTCGATTACAAATATTTTTAAATAGTGGTTATATAACTGATATATTCATATTTATTGGAAATATTCGCGTTTCAATATTATTAAAAAAATCATAATATTATTATAATTAACTAACATTTTATTAATAATAAAGTAATATGTTATAGTGAACCATCCCATATACGCTTAATAATAGTCAACTTAAATAAATGAGAGAGTATGACCGACCTAGTATTGAGTTCCATAAGTTAAGGTTAAAAGAGTTAATTGTGAGAGTTAAAGAAATTAGGTAATAAAAGTCTAACTTGCAAGGTAATCCTGTATTAACATATGTTACATATGCAACATGTGAATGCGAAGATGAAATAGTCAAGAATTTGTTCTATGTGCAACTTCGAACAATTATTGGTCAAGTACCATCTCATAACTTCTTGATCATATTAAGCGACATAAATGCAATGATGAGAACAGATGATTTAAAATACACTTACAATACATCAACAAATAATAATGGAAGTTTGCCCAAATGATGGAAAAATATCAGCTATTAACAGCTAACTCACAATTTCAAAAGATAATAGAAAAGTTACGGACCTGGATGTTAAAACTGGACCACATATGATAAAACATCAACTTTACTATATATTGGTGAGAAATAAATGAAGGATAAGCATAATAAACTGCGAAGCCTATAACAGTTTTATATCTTTGGGATCAGAAAAAAGAATAGTTGTAGAGAATATGACACTAAGTCACCGAACAAAAAAAGCAGATTGCGTAGCGTAAACGCAAGTATATTTGGATCGATCTAAGGTAACATGACAAACTACAGGTGAGGTATTCAGTTGAAGTAAGGAATAAATGTAACATTCAACTACTAGATGAAGAAACAATGTCCGAAAGGTATGAACGGTTGGTGGTAATTGGAAGTTATAAATGTGAAATCAGTTGGATGCATGAGTAAATCCCCGAAACTTAAAATGAAATTGTATTCTCAAGACCCACGAATTATTAATACTAGAGAAGTTATAACTTCCGCACATAAAGCACTTGGTAAGAATACATGTCAAAGTAATCATACACTATACTAGCAAAAGAGAATAGATATGTTCCGAATGTATAGGGTAATTAATGACGAAGAATTAGAAAAGAAAGTTGTTGTTATTTAGTAAGCTGATCTAGGTTTGATATATCTAGAAAGTTAGAACTTGATGTATAAAATATCTGACAGGAAGGCAACTAATCATCATAGTTACATTTTAATAGTACAGAGGATAGAGTTGTTATATGTTATGAACACTTCAGAAAAGTGCTCGGTAACTAACCTAAAGTGACAGATGAAAACGAAGAAATACATACAGTTTTTAAAAAAATTGAACATAAAAGACGACATATTTACACTTGATGAATATGAGAAAGTGAAAAGATCAATAAAATCTAGAAATAGCTCTGGGGAAGATTGTATAATGCCAGTAATACTAAAATATGTTCCAATTGATGACATCGTGCTTGATATAATAAACAAGTATAATATAAACATTGAACAGCCAGACCTATAGTAAATTGCTAACATAGTCCCAGTACCTAAATCGGGAGATATCACCAACGCTGATAACTACCGTGGAATTAGCCTCACCTCTATAATGGTTAACAATTAAAATCGTATGATACTCAATCGAATACTTCCATTATTATATCCTCAACTTAGACCCGATCAAACTCGATTCGGTATACTAATACTAATTCTAATACTAGAGCGAAAGTATACCCACCATATGGCATATCTGAAGAATTTGATATAGTAGCAGGAGGTCTATAAGTGTATAATATATCACCTTACTTATTCATTATTGTACTAGATTATTCAATCAGAAAAATAACGGACGTGTACAGGAAGTGGGATTTACCATTGTCACGCGCTGAATTCGAAGATTGTTCCAACTTTTCTAACAAATGTGGATGTTGCTGATGAAATATCCTTATTATCTAATACTGTAAGTAAAGATAGGGAGTTAATTCTAAGGGTAGAGTCTGAATGCAAAAAAGTAGGACTACATTTAAATACTAAAAAAACTAAAGTAATGGTCTTTAACATACTTTACTCAATAGTATTAAAAATAGCTGATGGTCAAACGTTACAAGTCAAAAAAAAGATTCAAATACCTTGGTTCTTGGATCAACTCATCAGAAAAGGACATTAAAGTAAGAAAGGCTCTAGCATAGAACACTCTACATAGTATGAAAATGATATGGAAGTCTAAGATAAACTTAACACTTAAAAGAAGACTCTTAGTAGTAACTGTATAAAGTGCATTACTCTATGGCTCTGAGACATGGACACTGAACGTTAAGGGTGATCATAGGAACCGAAATTTGTGAACTTTTTAAGTATACAAAACGCTCTAGTAAATATCTTATAGAGAGTAAAACAAAAGGTAAGTTACAAACAAAATTAAGATTAAGTATTTGCTTTGAAAAAGATACGATTTTCATTGTTTTTAACAAAATATATAAATATTGGAATCAAAACATAAATAATGAATATGTTTTGATAAAACATTAGAAAATTGTTTATCGTATAAATATATAATAAAATATTACAACATTTTATTTTTAATGAACAAATCCTAGAAATTACGAGGAGTTTCCTAGAAATGCAAAAATACTTGTTTTTTCCAATTAAAATATTTTTAAAAATTAAACATATATAAATACAATATAAATATGATATAAAAACTAAATAAATACTTCATTTACAAAAAAAATATTAATCTTTTCTTATTAATTATTTTTGCAAAAAAATGGCTTTTTTTTCCTAAAATTTTTTATCATTTTAATATTATTATTTTTTTAATTTTATATCGATATTATTCATAAATATATATTGCTTACATTTCCAATCGATGGTAAATTTTTATAAAAATGTTTACTATTTACATAATATTTATTAAAGATTTTTTTTTTGGTTATAAATTGTATGTATTCCAAATATTTTAATTTAAAATAAATATTTAAATAGATAATATTATTGAATTTATATATTTAATTTAATTTATATACAATATATTTATTAGATATTATAGTATAATGTTATTATAAATTACCAACATTTCCTTTAAATTCACATAATATGTATAAGTAAAATATAGAGAAATATAAAGAATAATATTTATTTTTTTAAATCTTTTTTTAGATTTTAGATTTATATGAATATATTATCTGCCGTTCAATTAGTGTAATATGTATCCATCCATCTCGCTCAATTGGATCAGACAGATACTTAGATATGTTTGATACAATTTATTTGGATCTTAACTGTTTGAGTATGGCTTTAGCCTATAGTATATTCCTTAAATCCAATATAACAATATTGTTCATATTGATTATATAATAATTAGTAATAGGTTGATATACAGATGAACAATTTAAAATAAGAAATATAAAAGTTAAAAATAAAATAATAACCATAGAATTTCACAATCATAGATTGGATAAATGGGTAAAATGGTAAATATTTATTTCTGAAAAAATTATTTTGATATTTTTACGAAACTTTGAAGGTCAATACAAATTTATTAAATTGATATCTTTGAATATTCTAATCTCCCTCTTCAGCAATTTTTAGTTATTGCAAAAGATCGTTATAAATGGAAAAATGTATTAAAAACATTGCCATGTTCTCCCCCTACGACACGGGACTAAGTAACTAAGTCTAAGTCATTCCTTAGATCTGCCAAATCTGTAAAACTAAATTTACCTAAATATAATTATGAGACCATTATGGGTAGATCTTTCTGTGTGTCAGCACCTACCAACTGGAATAAACTTCCGGCAAAATTACGTTGTGAAATAAATTACAATATTTTCCGACGTAAAGTGAAATTGTTTTTACTTCATTAATATTAATATTGTTTTATATTTATTTATCGAAATTATTTAAATCAACATGTTATATTTATTTATTTTCATTTATTTCATTTTTATCACACACTATTGAGTAATGCAATTCGTTTTATATTTGTACGGTGTATAAATAAACAATCAAATCAAATCAAATAAAACCAATCATCATCAACACTACCACCACCATCATCATCATCACCATCACCATCATCATCATATATATATATATACATTTCAAATATAGATTAACCTTTATCGATCTCCGTGATATCACATATATGTCCGTCACACGTTTGTCTAGAGTATTCCGCGAGGCACGCTTCTGTTCCGTTTCGCACCATTAGTATAGTGCCTGTAATGTGGTATTATAATAATGTAGTATTACTTTGTGAATATATCAACAACATCTAGAGATAACATGGTATACCTTCCATTATATTTAATTCGAATAAAGATTTAATGTGACCTGCTTGGTTGCTAATAATATGCGCAAAATAAACTTTCAATAATGACACTCATGAGATATCGGGTTTTCTGAAATATCGGGTTTTCTGAAATATCGGAATCTAAGATATGTTATTTCACTATATATCATTAATAATTAATAAATAATATTTTCTATTACGTATTGTAAATTAATTATACATTATTTAGTATGTGTGTATATATATATATATATATATATATATATGTTAACATTTAAAATTAATTGTTGTTTTCTCAAGAGATCCAAATGTATGTCTATATGTCTAAATGCATATACATATACGTATATATATATATATATATATATATATATATATATATATATATATATATATATATATATATATATATAATAATAAATATAATAATAATAATAATAATCAGATTGGATCCTCATAATAAATGAGAGTGAACCCAAGTAGATATGGAAGTTATTATCGAGATATCTACTTGTCATCTAAATGAATGGAAAAAAAACAACCATATTAATAAAAGTAACAATATAGTAAAATAAAATAATTTATTTAAAAGAAAAGTAAAATATTAATATTAATTATAATATTAAGGTGGCATGCTACGTTGCCGATAAATATAGCAATAATATAATTCACCATGTTAAAAGATAGGAAAAATATATTTCTATAGGCAATGAGTATTATTATGTAATATGGTTCAATTTCTAATGACCTACTTTTTTCTTCTATATTATAACGTGTTTGGTTTGTTAGAATATTTAGGCACTACTAATATAATAATTGCTAACCTTGTTCAGTAGAACTGTCGTATTATATGAATTAGTTAATATATTAATTAGTTAACAGTGTTATTAAGTTTGCCGTATCAGGAAGTGATTCTGTTGTCTTTGGATATTAATTTACATAAATTATATAAATCTAATATCTTACATATCCTTTCCTTCATTATTTAACTTTAGTAATATTAAGTCTTTTATTAGCCAGCAACTATTATATTAGTAGTTGCCTATACACATTATTTAAAATACAATACAATAAAATACAACACATATCCGTTATAATTTATAATAAGGGTGCAAATATATATATATATATATAATTTATGAATAAAATACATACACCATGATGATAACATATTGCTATCATCTTATCATAAGATGCTAACAACTATATATAAGGCTACCAGGTGGTCTACGTAATCTACCCGATTCTCTTATAGTTAGTTTATCCTCTTCTGTGTTTACATTTGTTTCTTCCGACTCTTCTTTTCATATCGGTTTTATATCTATCCGATTTCGTCTATATATTTTGTTATCTACTAGAACTTCGTATGATCTATTTCGGTACATCTTTATGCAAGATTGTTATAGTGTATATTCACACGGTTTTCTTATCATGATATCTTCATCATTGGCTAATTCTTGTTTATCTTTTGCGGATCTATCATAATACATTTTCTACTTGTCTAATTTGTTTTTCCATGTCTTTTAAATTATGTCTCGGTATTAGATTTTCTGAATAATCATTCTAGTCCTGAATCTTCTTCCAAACACAATCTGTACTGGAGACATATTTAATCCTTCTGTTGGAATAATGTTGTTATCTAATACCGCTAATTGCTCAGAATCTTTGCATTTTTTGAAGATTATTTTGGTTTGACCGAATTTTCGCTTTGCCATTTCCTTGTGGATGATATGGACTTGATGTTATATGCCTATATTATAATGCCTAAATGTTGTGTAAATTCTTTAAACTCCGTCCTAAATTGTGGGCCATTATCACTTATAATTTCCTGGGGTATCCCATGTATTGCGAATTTTTTGAGTAAAATTTTAATGATCCCTATCAATTTATTTTTTCTAATTTTTCTACAGATACAAAATTTAAATAATAGTCTGTAACTACTAGTAGTGTTCTATCTTCTATTTGGCATAAGTACATTCCTATTTTTGCCCATAGGGAATTTTCTCTATCATGCTGATGAAGGGTTTCACGCTTGTGCATAATCTCTGTAATTTGTTTGCAGATCTTACATTCTTCTACAAATGTCTCTATATCTTTACTAATACCAGGCCAGTACATTACATATTTTATTCTTCTTTTACATGCAGTTATTCCGCTATGTGCAGAGTGAGTTTGTATTTTCATTTCATCTTGTAACTTCTGGGGTATGATAAGTAATTGATCTTTGAAAAGTAAACCATTATTATATGTAATGTACGCCCTGCTACTGTAGTAGTGTATCATATTATTAGGTATTTGGTATTTATTTGGCCATTCTGTGTCTATATATATTCTTTCAACTTCGTACATATTTCATCTTTTGAGGTTTCTTCTATTATTCGGTTTTTTTCTTTCTTGTTATATCTAATGATACGGTAGATATTACTTCTGGTATAATGTCTGTATATGACTTATCGAAGTAGCTTCTTGACATTGCATCCGCTACTACTAAATATTATCCGGGTATGTATTACAATGGTATGTCATATTGTTGTAGCCTAGTCTCATTTTCTGTAAACGAGTTGAAATATTATTTAATGGTTTTTCTACTATCCTTATTAATGGACGATGATCAGTATTGATATATATATATATATATTTGGTTTACCATATATATATTGTCTAAATTTATTACTCGCAAAAACTATCGCTAACATTTCTTTTTCTATTTGCGCGTATCTAATTTCAGTTTCAGTTAATGTTATTGATGCATACGTCACTGGTTGACCCTGTTGTAGTAACACTGCACATAATCCGCATTTATATGCATCGCATTGTATCAGTACATCCTGATTTATATCATAATATATTAGTGTTGGTGTTGTTGTTATAGCTTTCTTTAAGTCATTTAGTTAGTTATATTCTTTGTCTGTCCACTTCCATGGGACATCTTTTCTTGTCAGTTTTCTCATATTTTCAGTTCTTGTACTAGGTATTGTGTCATACCAAGAAATCTCTTAATCCCAGTAACATTTTGTGGTATTGGCATTCGAATTATTGCTTTTACCTTGTCTTCTCCAGGTGTTACACCTTATGCTGATAGAGTATGTCCAATTTATGTAACTGTTTTCTCTCTCAGTTTAATCTTATCAATATTCAAATGTAGATTTTCTTTCTTGTATTTTTGTAAGAACATTATTAGTTTCTTATCATGATCAATATTAGCTTCTTCCGATGTTTCTCCACAACCCACTACTGAAAAGTCATCCGCTATTACTTCAATTCCGGGTATAGTTTCTATTAACTCATGCATTTTTCATTGGAATATTTCCGATGCAGAATTTAATCCAAAAGGCATGTGTAACCACCTATACGTTATTAATAAACTAGACTCTTCCAATTTTAGGTTTTTATCAAAATATATTCAATAATAAAGAAGATATTAATGTTTTAGTAACATTACTTATCATAAACAAAATTACTGAGTAAATTGATGTTGAAAAATAAAGTCATATTTGTTTTTAATATTTACAAGATAAACATAAATTATAGTCTAAATAATGCCATATATATATATATACTTTATGTTGATGTACAATATTGTAATAATTAATTATTCTATATGTAATTACATTTCCATTGCAAGAGGTTTTATCAATAAATCGTAGCTTAAAGGTAAATAAAATGGAAAATTATACAATAATGTAATGAAGTTAATTGTTTGTATTTGAAAATAGGAAATACACATTTGAAATCACTATCTATCACTATGTAATTCATAATGTAAACAACCAAAGATATTTCCAAATTGCATTGAGTTTTAAAAATGTTAAAATCGATCATATAAGATATATATATATATATATTCACAAAATGGAATGCATTTATAATACCTAGTATTTTACAATACTTATTATTTTATTATTTTATTTATTTACAAAATATTTAGAAAATGACAGACTAGTAGGCGTCGTAAAACATCGAATTTGTATAGTTATATTACACATTTCACAACGGTTTTTTTTTGTAAATGAAAGATAATTAATTATATAATAAAATTATGTAATAAAATAAAAATTGATGTATACAATTTGTTAGTAAAACAATGAACGTCGCTCGCACGGCAATCCACCGGCTCCCCAGGTTGCGTATAGAGGGACGGGTAGAGGGACGGGTAGAGGGACGGATAGAAGGACGGATCGAGGTACGGATAGAGGGAATGGCCATTAGGTATAATGGTTAGCTGCGAATAACAAATAAGTAGCGCTGTACAAAATCCAGGTTGCCATTTGGCAAGGCATAACACCTGTTAGCCACCCGACCAGGGTCACGTGAAAACATCAGAAATCTTGTTGGATTAGGAGATGGAAACTCCTCATAAAACCTGACGAGAGAAGTTACGACCCTCGTTAGCAAAATATGAATACATCAATTAACACATCCTATACTTCCAGCTACGGGAGTCCGCAGGAGACCAGCTAAAGAAAACCATGCACATTCTCAAAGAAGATATTATGACCACATGCACCTATAAACCAGAAAGGGGAGGGGTGTGGTTGGTCGTGTCAGGTAAATAAAGCGAAATTACTGACATTTAAAAATAATCTAAAAATAACAACTTTTAACATACAAACTCTATCAGTTAGAGATTTAGATAATGAGCTACAAAAAACAGAAGAAATTATTTGGAATATGAGAAAGTATGATATATCTAGGTGTGTGGTATACAAGAACATAGAAAAGTGCAAATACCGGATAGAATAAATGAAATCAACCGTTATGAAGTTGATCGTGGGTATTATCTATATACTGTATCAGCATGGAGAAACGAGTTCAAGTAGCAAATGGTGGAGTCGGAATGATTATTAGTAAGGAGGCGAGTAGAAGTCTAATCAATTTAAGAAGAATTACAAATAGGATTATGCTTGCTAATTATCAAAGTAATCCTTTGACGACCATGAGTGTAATATATGTGAATATGCAGAGGAAGAAGTGAAGAATAAGTACTATGAAAAACTTAGAATAACTGTCGAATAAATACTAGCTCACAACTTTATGATCATATTAAGTGACATGAATGCAAAAATGGGACCTGAAACAGTACCATACACATGCAACGCATTATCAAACAATAACGGAATTCGACTCAGAGAGATTATGTAGAATTCCAACTACTAGCAACTAACTCACAATTCCAGAAGAAAAAAGGGAACTATGGACCTGTGTGTCTCCACGAAGGACGAAACACCAGCTAGATTATATTTTGGTACGAAAGAAATGGAGAAAAACCATAACAAATTGCGAAACCTACAACACCTTTACATCACTGAAATCAGACAACAGAATAGTAGCTGCAAATATATCTTTAAGTCTCCGTTAAATAAAGCAGGCTGCAAAGCGCAAACTTGGTAAGTATGTTTGGAGTGATCTACGGGACAAAAAAGATCTACAGGTGAAATATGCAGGGGAGATAAGGAATAGATTCAGTATACTAATATCAAATGAGGAAACAATGTCGGAAAATGATGAACGACTAATACATGCCAATACAGCGGCATAATGCATGCGTCAAGTACCGCATCTTGAAAGAAAAGTAAATTCACAGGATCCATGTATTATTAATGCCCGCGATGCAATAACGTCCGCACATAAAGTTTTAGTTGCGAATAAAGACCAAGGTACTAGTACCCTATACAATAAAAAAGAGTACAGATATGTTAGAAATGTACAAATTAATTAAGAACGAGAAAATAGAAAGTTATGAAAAATGAACAAGCTGATCCGAGTATACGATATATGGAAAGCTGGAACCTTATCGATGAAAATTACAGGCAGAAAAAGTGCTCAATCATCACAATTAAATGGGAATAGTGCAGAGGAAAGAATCCTACTATAGTATACCATATATGGTATAAACAATTTCGAAATCTGTTTGGAAGCACACTTAAAATCACTGATGAAAATGAGAAAATCCCTGCAGTATTTGAAAACTTGAACATTAATGATGGAAAATTCACATCGAAAGAGTATGAAAAAGCGAAAAGATCATAAAATATGGGAAAATCCCAGGGGAGGATGATTTAATGCCAGAAGTGCTAAGGTGTGTACCAATTGATGATATCGTGCTTGACATTATAAAAAAGTCCCATATTAAGTGTAAACATACTGACCTATGGAATATTTCTATTATAGTCCCAGTACCTAAATCGGGAGATCTGGCATATTATGGAAATCAAGCATAAATATTCCACTTAAAATAAGACTTTTTGTGGTTACAGTGGAAAGTATAATACTCTATGGGTATGAGTCATGGACATTAAAAGTACAACAACATAATCCCTAAACAGTACGTAAATCTCTTAATATATCTTGGCAAGAACACATGGAAAACAAACAATTATATGGTAATTTGCCTCCAGTTTCTACCAAAGTGATGTTCAGGAGAATGCGAATGGCCGGTCAATGTGTAAGACATCTTGAAATATCTACGAACCCGCTCATAGTATGGGAACCTACCCATGGCAGTGCAAATTGTGGTCGTCGTCGCCTAACCTATGTTGATATATTACGTAAATACATCGATCTCACAGAGAAGCAAGAAATAAGAACCTGCATGATGGATAGAGATGTCTGGAGGAAGTTTTGTTAACTGATGCTCGAGATGAAGATTGGCAAGATCGTCCTCGAAATTAAGCAACAAACAAACAAAAAATCTATATTTAACAATTTACTCAACTTATGTAATGTATGTATTTAATAAAAAGAAAGTGTAAACAACTATAATAGTGTATGGAATACATACTATGGATATAGTGTATATACCATAGTAGCTACCACACTAGTGTATGGATATAGTGTATAGTATACTATAGTAGTATTAAATTCATTGTGTTTAGTTACACTTTCATGCGTAGACAATAACATTTTTAAATCTATCAAACTATAAAAATAGTGTCACGATTAAATGATAAATCTCCTCGTGTACACTGAATGTCGTACATTGTGTACGTGTACATACATATCATTTAATGTACGTCGTACACTGTACATTGCACACTGTACACTAGTGTAGCCCGTATTGGTAATTGTTGTAGTTCCCATCATATACATGTGCCATATCACTCGGAATAACTCCTTATAATAATTCCAGATATATTAAAAATAATAATTGAAAACCGACAAAAATTCAGAAAACGAAACCATATTCAAAAATAGATAAGAATTAACATTGGATATGAAAACATTTAAATTACAGATATTTATATGAAAGAAAAAATTGTGTACAAGTAAAAATTACTTTTTAGCATATGTAATATATAAAAACCTAATTAAAAAATATACTATTTATATATATTTATACTATCATTATATGTACGGATCATTTCATTCTAATAAATATGGAAAATTTATATACTATGTATGTATGTACAATGTAAATACAATTAATGTATGCACAATGTATACACTGAGCGAGATTATTTAACTGTTACTTTATTTAAAATAGATTCAGTTTAAAAAGAAAATCAATAAAATAAAACACTTTAGAAAAAATGTTGGTTTCTTGGGTAGCTTAAATAAAGTAATATGTATCTAAAGAAAAATAAAATAAATATAGCCTGTTTTATAATAACTAATTATTTTAAATAGGTGACTTAAAATTAATCATAAATTGTAAAAATGGTGTTACTATATAAATGATAACAGTAATTTTATAACATTAATGTATTATTATAAATTAAACCCGGAACTCATTATAATTATCCGAAACGAAATATGTATTACCGATATTTTAGAAACCCGACCCGAAATTGATACCCGATACTATCCGATACAACCCGACAACTTCAAACTATAGTAATCAGTCATGCTATAGCAGTATACTGTTATAATGAATCCGTAAGGTCGGCATATCATGCAACTGTATATCATTACATCTCGTACAAGTAGAATATAGAATACACATAGTAATATGCGCTATTTCATGTATTTGAAGAGTCAATTGATTTTAATAATGACATCATTCATGTAATATTAAAATATATAATTAATTAATATATATATGTCTATTTATACTATTATCCAGGAACTTAGATGAAGTTGTTACTAATAACTTTAGTTAACGTTTAGATAATGGTGATATTATCTTTCATACAATGCGCTCTCATATGACATATGACATATACCATATGTTATCTAGGAATCAAGTTTTTAAGGAAAGTGTTATTATAATACTACATATATGTAGTTGTATTAAATATACAAACCTCAAGCAATTTATAGATGTCCTACTTTATATTGTTTTAGATTGATATTACATTAAGATTGCTTTGGGGGCGTTCCCATAATTAGATAATAGGTTTGTTATTGTAAAGTTAGTGCGTTTACTAAAAAATGGTGACCATATAATTATAAATATTATATAACACCCTTTTTAAGATATTAATACCGATACGATAATAATTATACAGTTATAAACATTAACCCTATTGTAACCTAATGTTAATATTCCGTATACCGATTCGGAGTATAAATTGTTGTCTTCCTGAGCGTGTCGCACACATATCCTAATCAGTTTCAATCAAATCTGATCTATTTATCCTTCTCTTTCCACTGTATAGCTTCTTTCATTCAGACTTACTTCAATTACTTGGCAAAACTGTATAGATATCTGATGTACACAGAATCCCCTATAGCCAATTACTTTAGGTCATTTACTTTTGAATTGCTATCATAATTATTTTTAATTTTTTTTAATATTCAATTTTCTTGCTACTCACGATACTCGATATGTTAATAAGAACAATTGTTCTTTGTTGACACTCTTTCAGTTCCGTATAGATGGCACTATATATGTTAATTTCCTATTAATTAATAACTCTCCAGGTGACAAATAGAATTCTAGTGATGTGGTTCTGTATTCAAGATTACCCAGATCTGGGTCTTCGCATATCTCTTATAGCCTTTTTACAGTTTGAACTTATCGCGGATATGAAGTTATATGCTTACATTTAAACACTTTTGTAAATTCTTTAAATTCTAAGGACGCATACTGAGGATCATTGTCAGATATAGCTTGATCTGGTATTCCATGTCTAGAGAATATCGATTTAAATTTCTCTATAATTAAATAATAATTATTTAAAAAACATTTCGATAGTATATGGCATGCAGCACTTTGGGATACAATGAAAAGATTCAATATCATTGCTAGACTCATAAAAGTAATACAAATCCTCTACAAAAATGCAATAAGCGCAATATACTATGATGGTAAAGTTGCGGAATGGTTCACCACAGTTGTTGTTCAATTCAATATAATTCTGGATCAAATAATAAACGAGGCTCTACTCGACCACAAAGGTGCAGTATCTATTGGAGAAAGTAATTAAAATCTAAGATTTGCGGATGATATCGACGGTCTATCAGGAAGTGAAAATAAACTTGTTAATTTGATCAACAAAATAGATTTTACTTCAAGAACTTATGACATGGAAAGCAATAAAAACAAGATAAACATCATGACAAGCTGTAAACGGCACTTCAATAAGAGTATCTCCTTACATGGCGAAGTAATTGAAATATTCGATATTTTTAAATACTTAGTTTCCATTTAAGATGATAAAAGCTCGACAAAGGAAATCATTTTAAGAATTACCTAAACGACGGCCTCATTTATAAAACTTAATCCGATTTTGAACGACAGAAACTTAATGTTAAATTCGAAAATTCATCTCTTACATTCACTTATAAGTTCAATATTCTTATATGCATGTGAAATGTGGACAATCAGCAAAGAACTTCAAAGAAGAATAACATCAATGGATTTCAGATGTCTAAAAAGATTACTCAAAATATCATATAAAGACAGAATTATAAATAAGGAAGTCAGAAATAGATTTGTCATGATAATCGGCAATCACAGAGACCTACTAACAAAAGTGAAGGAGAGAAGGCTACGGTGGTATGGTCGTATAATTCGCGACGATTAATCTGTGTAAAACATATTTCTTCAAGGTACTGTAAATGGCACAAGAAAGAGAGGTCGTCCGAGACTGAAATGGTCCAACAACATACACGAATGGACGTGACTAAATGCATATGATGCCATGAGAGCAACAACCGATCGAGAAAAGTGGAGAACAATTGTGATAGATTCATCAGACCCCCTACAGCTCAACGGTTCGGGATAGGTAATCAGGTAATAATTTTACCATAATTCTTACCTTTTTCCAATTTTCCAATTAACCTATGTCTAATCGATGTATCCTATGTATAATTCATTATAAGTTATGATGATACATTATAATCATGTTCACGTACGTTTAACACGATATTACAGGTTATCCTATTAATAATCTGTATCCTATTAGATGTGACCTGCGATAGTTCATTGTACTATTATCGTATATTTACGACTTGACTTCTGCAAATCATTACTACCACTTAAGGGGATTCGGCGCCTTTTATGTATACAATGTATTCAAATAAATTAAATTCAATATTCTGAGTAAATCGAGTTTAAAGTTTGACTAGATTTATTTTTAATTTTATGGTAATATTTGTTTATTATATCTATCTTTAACAATATTTATAGTATTATACTATTATAGAATACCACACTAATATATCCATTGAGTTATTATTATAATATTTATATTATATTACCAATAATTACACATAATAAGCTAATATTTATGAAATTAAAAAAAAAAATTGTACAAGAAAATTATTTTTTTTAGTATATTTTTTTATTTAGAATATTATAATATAACAGAATATCACACTAATATAACCATAAGGTTGTACTTATAATATTTATATAATATTATATTACAAATAATTACATATACCTAATCGATTTTCTGCTACGTCTTGGCATTTTGAAATAAAATAATTAAATGACGCAATCCTAATTACTTTGTTTATAATTCGAATTTTACAGCCAATGCAATGCGTTCATTTGATATCAATCCGTTAATTATAGATGTCGCTAGTTGACATCATATTATATAATAGATTAACAAATAACACTAAATTTAAAATTATTTAAAAATATAAACTTATAGATATCATATTATAAGTTTAAAATATGAGTATTTTGCTATTATGTACGCAATTTTTTACAATTTTTTTTTTTACCAATTAGGTCTTGTACTAAACTATCAAATTATATCATTTATAAGTCTTTATTTGCTCTACAAGTTTCAGAGAATATTAAATAATACTTTTCTCAACAACAACAAAATAATAATTTTCAACGCATTTAAAAGGCCGCGAATCCCCTTAACAGACAACTTTATCTGATTTACGTATTATTTACCGAATTCCTAAATACTCTAGAACCCATATAACTCCCTACCTGAAAACACTCAACTGGCTACCATCACACAACGCATCCAATATAAAACATTACTTACGAATCATAGACTATGACTCACTACGCCATACACACACTACAATAAACGCGACTATCTAACCGACTTACTGAGTCATGACTATATCCATCTAGACCTCGACGAAATACATACCAATATAAACTACCCATCCATAATTGTAAGAACCTCTCACGAAAACAAGATATTGCATTATCCTTAGATGCCCTTATGGAAGAGTATAGAAATATATTTTCATAACTCTTCTAAAATAAAACCAATTAATATTACCCTTAAGCTTTTTATTTTCCTACTTCTACATTTGATTCTACTGTTGTTATTCCAAGTGATTGTAATAAATCTCTTGTAGTAATATTATATTCTAAATTAGGATTTACTAAATTTGTCACTTCGCAATGTATACCATCTATAGATCTACTAATTGTAATCTAGTTAATATAAGACAAATTATAAAAAACTTTAGTTCTTAAATCTAAATCACTAAATGTTATTGCAATATTTGGTTTTATCCAGATTACAATATTGTAATAGTGTACTCATTAATTCCAAACTTAAAGTATATTATGTAGGGTTATTAAATCATCTATAGATCTTATATATAAGATTACTTTTTAATATTAAGAGGTATAACTAAATAAGTATTACTACAAAATTATGTGAATTAAATTGGTATCTTTCGGACAATATGTATAAATTAAAAATAATAAGCATAACTCATAAAACTATTATTATGAGAAAGCCTAAATATTTAATTAATATTCTAATTTATTTTCAGTACCGAAGATACATATGATGATAGGAAAAATAGATCGTTCAGTTGGGCTGCTCCTACCTTGTGTAATTCTCTACATTAGGAGTCGTCATGAATTCAAGAAAAAATTACGATTTTTTTTTCAACAATTTAATAAATTTATATATTTATTTATTTTTTATATATTCAAATACACTGAGATTGTAAGATATAACGAGTATTTATAAATAATGATTACCTTACCTTACCTAAATGAGATACTCTAAGGACATACTATAGACATTATAGCTACCTCTTTAACTCCAATATTTAAGCGAGGATTAAAACCCCACAATTCTCCATTGCTTATTACAACTAAATATGTAACACTGAGAATATTATATAATGAAGTTGACGATATTCTATACACTACTATAATTCAAGGTTATAAGGTTACAAGGTTACAATGTTACAAGATTACTACTACTACTACGAAAACAAATAATACAAATAATAACACGTTTATAAATTAAAAGAATTAGTGTATCAAATAATATAAATTTTTATTAAAAAAATGGTTATCATATATGAATACTATTTATTCTTGAACATTTTTTAAAATTCATATATTCGATGTCCTTCATCCTATTTGTTCACTTGATATTGTGCTCGTCCTTAACATTTCAAACAATACTAAAATACTGCTTTATCATCTGTGTGCGTTAACGTCAATGTTAATATTACATTACATACTGATTATTAATAATATTAATTATACTGATTATAGCGTTAAATTTATTAATAATAATGTTAATATTAAAAATATAATAATTAAATGTATATATTGCATTAGTATAATTATATATATATATATATATATATATATATATATATATATATATATATATATAAATATTTAAGATTAGTATCATACATTCTATATTTTATAATAATTAGAAATACAATTATTCTAATTAATATCGAATTTAGTCTAATACGACTATATACTATAGTCTATGAATCATGCACGCTTCATCACATGTAGTGCAAACTATCTATACAATGAATCACTTGCTTATATCATTCCACTTTCAATCTTTACGTGTAATATTTAGTTTATCCGATACTCTAGATTACATGTCTAGCGAGAATTGTATTTGTTTTTAATTCACATCATCTACTTTAATGCGTATCACACGCATTACTATGGTACCCACACAACACACCACATACCACACTCACACACACACATCAGACACACATCACACACACAACCACTCACATGCACACACACCACACACTACACATATACACCATACTCACCACACACACACTATAGTGTATACACACATAACACACTACACACACCACACACACACCACACACTTCACACACACCACACACATCACACACATACACATACACACCACACACATAAAAATACGCATACATACACACTATCTTAAATAGTACTACAGTATCTTCAATAGTCGTGAATACAAGCTCACTTTAATGAAAATAAGTGAATACAAGCATATATATACTATATCAACAGAAAATCTATTATCAACTACTTTCATATTATTTAACTTGATTTAATAGCTAATTAGTTATAACTAAATAACTAAATAACCATTAATGTATATACAACAAGTGTAATTATATAGAAATATTATATTCATAAATATAACGCTCTTCAACCTCCAGTGATATACTATAATATACATGATATATAATATTTAGTTTTCATGTGATACGCCTCTTAATATTCGAATAACTATAGTGATGTACCTATATACCTATATAACTAAACTGATACACCAGTATAGGTACAACAATGCCTATATTACGGGTTACGTAATACTTACATCACGTGATAACAATTCCTATCACGTGTTAACTAGTGGTTTAGCAATACACAACGGAATGCTACTAAGACATTAAATACTCGTCAAATTCTATTGTTATATTAATTATGTATGTTGAGAGTTATGGTATACGATAGGTAATGGAGCGCTACTATATTGTATTGTACTTCACACTATATTCACACAAACACACACACACACACACATACACACATACACACACACACACAATTATGGATGTCGCCATAACATTAATATTATATATATATATATCACATCCGAACAATTTTGTGAAAATTGGATTTTTGTGAATAAATCAATTTACTACTACTACTACTACACACACATACACACACATACACACACATACACACACATACACACACATGTTATGTAATGCATAGCTAGTATTATAATTACATATATGATATATACACTCATACCCTCCGATTCTGTATTGACTTTGATCACTCCTTCACAACATGCATTCATTATGAGTCATCATTTATGACTCATTAATATATTTTTGTAATCGTCATGCCTATAACTCTTATGCTTATAACAATAGCTCACATTCAAATCCATTGTTATAATCATATACACCCCCCGCCACTGTGGTAATGTCAATGCGTATACGCATGTAAACAATGTACGCCTACATATCTACAAATATATCAACGAATATACACACAATTATATATAGGCTCCAGTGAAAGCCGCTTATAAAAGTTTCACGTATAGTAAATACCTGTTATATATAACTATAGTAACTGTACAATAGTACATATTTTCAATATTATTTGTTTTTTTCTATCAATTGACATGTGAGTTACATTAGTTATAACAAACATTGGTAAATAGTATATAATCTAATATAGTAATGCATATTGTTATCATAATTTAAAGGGTAAGCACTATGTTCGCGGGCTTATATATAAATAGATACGAAAATGACTAGTTTTAAAAACTCTCCAACTTGAAGTATTTTTAATATTTTTACATAATTTTTTCGCATAAATTTGTCATCGCTTATAGTAAATGTAATTTATAAAATGTACAATTTCACTGAAATGCCTATCATGGAAGTATATTAAATATATAGCGGCATATATATATATATATATACATATATATATAGATAGTTACTATAGTAACGGTATTAACTAACCTACCACATATATGTCATTAGTATTATTGACTTAAAGGCTCAGTATTAATATCAATACATGTTTTAATCGAAAGTAAGTATATAAACAAGGTAGGTATATTGTTAAACGTTACATCTGACAAGTCAGCAATACATATATTGTACATTAACATTGCCATGTATGATTGATTATGGTTGATCATTTTAATAATAATAATAATAATAAGTGTGTTTGTAATAATCTAGTAATATATATATATATATATATATAAACTATAGTATATAGACCACCACCTCACAACATACCACGTAATGGTAATATAATACACACAAACACACATACAAACCTTGTAATATTAGAATGAGCGGGTTAATAACTTCGATAGATTGGTCGGCCAGAGATTGGAAGTAGAGCAGGGTGTTGAGTAGAGCTTCCCTCCGCCGGCAAACTTCGTACCCGTTAACTGATAGCACGAGGGGCGGTTAGCATTGGTCATAATACATTGTTATTCATTAGTTAGATATCGTATACGATATCTTATAAGTATACTTATGATAGCATACATATACATATAAATATAATAGTATACAGGTATAGATTGAGACCTGACAAATGGAATTAAAAATAACTTTATGATAAAATAATCAATATATAATATATATATATATATATATATATATATATATTGATCTAAATATATATGTGTATTAATAGTTTCATTATTATTAACCTTCAAGAGGTAGCGGTATATTGTTCTTAATTACTGTAATGAAGTTATGCAGACATTCCAAATCCGATATAAATGCCATCATGAACGATAGGTCATAAATCTGAACTTTATTTTCGTATTTGTATAAACTTTTTAAATTATAACATTCGTATGAAGGTTCGAATATCACTTTAATATAAATATGTTTTAATTATTAATACATAAATTAATCATTAGTGGTAGTTAATAGTATATTATTATATAATAGTTATGATTGGAATATGATACATATATATATATATATATATATATATAGACAAAGTTCAACTATGTTTAAATATATATATATATATATATATGATAGTAATATAACCTAGGTAATATTAATATTAAGTTTGCTACACAGTCTAACGATACAGCTAGTTATTGGAGCTATTACTGTGTGACATAACTGCATGGCTCTATATTCAAGTACTTACTATAGATATTATATATATTATATATATATATATATAGTTATCTACTACAGGTATGCTATATAATGCTTGCACACGAATCATCATAACATTGATTACCACAAAGTGATGACTAATTAATTAATGTAATCCTTAAGGATGTAGTACTTGTCTCTCGCAACCCTTGCATGCAACTCCGAGTCACATTACTATAGTACAAGTCGTGTTATAGATAACAATGATAACATAGATAACACAGATAACAGACATAAATATACTTATCACGTAGATATCAAGTTATAACTCGTTATCCACACGATTCACACGTATAGATTCAACTTACTACTATTCGATGTGTATTGTAATTTAGCATTACTAAAGCCACATTCATTAAAGTTTGTGAACACATAGAAATAGTATTTTCTTTGATGATACTTATATCTCAGTATTAATACTTTTATATATATACATATAATCATACTCGATAGTGATATATATACAGAATGCATAGAATACGGTACCCTGATATATATATATATATATATATATAAATACTAGAAACATATAAACTGTATTGTACGAGATCTTCGTATAATTTGGCCGTCATATCAATCAGTTTGTTAAGCTGGTTTGACGTACAGTTGGACAGGAACACATTACCTGTTTATCAAGTATACGTGTATATAGCACGAGAGAAGAATATCATGTTTAGGATTATCATGGTTTAGGAATCGAATTTAAATAATTATAAAACATATTTATATTATAGTTGTATACCTTTTTAGGTTTTATATTTATTAAATATGTAATTATTTTACATATTTTTTCAAATATACCTTGTAATTAGAATCCAGATTACATTACTACGTATTAATTTATCTAATATAATAAATAAATAATATGCATTAATTTATATATATATATATATATATATATGTGTATATAAATTATATAAATACTAACGTTTTTTAAGTGTTTTGAATCTGTAGTAAACATCCCTTATTATGTCTGATTATTATATAGGTGATTATATTATTTGTCTAAAGTATGATTTTAATATAGTATATTATATTATTGTATATATATATATATATATATATATATATATATATATATATATATATATATATATATAAATACTTAATATTTATTTTATCTATATATATATTGTTATTGTTATTATATTTTAGTGGAGTCCTTTCATCCAATCCAGGAACTTAGAAGAAGTTTTAACTTATAATAATATGACTTTAATGTCCATTCGAAGACCTCTCTCGTGTTAAGGAATCCGTGGTTTTAACGAGAGCCGATCATTTATTTATACACAATTATATAAGATCACTTCTACATATTATTTTAAGACCTATTTTAATGGTCCAAACGGGGCTCGAACCCGTGTCCTACTGCGGTGTGTCTGGCGCATTAGCCACTGAGCCTCACATGCAGTTTACATATATATATATATCATATAGACATATCATCTATTGGAGACAGGTACTATATGAATCATTATCCTCATTTGTATCTATACGTATAGTGTGGTATACATCTACCATTCATATATAAATATGTGTATATCATTTTAATTTTAAACTTAAATTATTGCAAAATAATCATCACTGTATACTACTTTGTACTAGTCTACTCGTATATTTTATACTAATATATAGTTCTCAATTTATACTTTGATAATATACGCCTAGAATACTTGTCAAATATATAACATTTATATAGTGTTTCTGAACCATGAATAAATAGCTGCTTAACACATCCCCATGTAAGTTCAATAAATATGTAATATTTAAATACAAATTTTATAAGAAAGAAGTTAACTCTTTTATATAATATAACATATAATTATTCAAACATTCATAATATATAAGATATACTAATATAAGCAATATAAGTGTTATACTATATTATAATGATTATTACACTTACCGACGATGTTGAAATTCTTGAATAATTTATCTGAATAATAATAAATTAATATTAGAAAATAATTAATGAATACATTATGAATGTATGTATTGTTATACAAGCTATCAACACCGTTACCGAAACATCTACTACTACCACTACTACTACTACTACTACTACTACTACTACTACTACTACTACTACTACTACTACTACTACTACTACTACTACTACTACTACTACTACTACTACTACTACTACTACTACTACTACTACTACTACTACTACTACTACTACTACTACTACTACTACTACTACTACTACTACTACTACTACTACTACTACTACTACTACTACTACTACTACTACTACTACTACTACTACTACTACTACTACTACTACTACTACTACTACTACTACTACTACTACTACTACTACTACTACTACTACTACTACTACTACTACTACTACTACTACTACTACTACTACTACTACTACTACTACTACTACTACTACTACTACTACTACTACTACTACTACTACTACTACTACTACTACTACTACTACTACTACTACTACTACTACTACTACTACTACTACTACTACTACTACTACTACTACTACTACTACTACTACTACTACTACTACTACTACTACTACTACTACTACTACTACTACTACTACTACTACTACTACTACTACTACTACTACTACTACTACTACTACTACTACTACTACTACTACTACTACTACTACTACTACTACTACTACTACTACTACTACTACTACTACTACTACTACTACTACTACTACTACTACTACTACTACTACTACTACTACTACTACTACTACTACTACTACTACTACTACTACTACTACTACTACTACTACTACTACTACTACTACTACTACTACTACTACTACTACTACTACTACTACTACTACTACTACTACTACTACTACTACTACTACTACTACTACTACTACTACTACTACTACTACTACTACTACTACTACTACTACTACTACTACTACTACTACTACTACTACTACTACTACTACTACTACTACTACTACTACTACTACTACTACTACTACTACTACTACTACTACTACTACTACTGATACTACTATCCATATTTTAGTATACAGTGAGACTCGACATGTAACGAATATTAACTTATATTTGATAGATAAAGCGGAGTTGTTAAATATTAAACATATACAAATTTATACACATAGAAGCTAGAGCTATTTGAGAATGTTAGCTATGACGGTTTCTAACTTATTAAGGTTCACTGTACAGTGTACAGTGTATAGTTTACACATACAGTGTACACATTTACTCAATTACTAAATTTAAAAAATACACTATACTAACAATATACTAACATCCATTTTTATCTGTAAATATTAAAAAAAATTATTAATTGTTTATAGTGAGAATATATGCTAAAAAAATGTATATAATATTTATAACACTTTAAAGTAACGATATAATTATTATATAATATAATTATATATATATATATATAACTATTAATTTAATAATTGTATACATTAAAGTTGTATTGAAAATTATACATTAATATTAATACAAATGTAGGGGAAAGTAACCTAATACGGACACTTTAACAATAAATGGTCTTAACATTTTATGACTCAGTATTTTTATTCAAAAATTACAATATATTAATATTATATGATTTTAGATATTATTGTGATTTTAAAATTTTATTTAATCTTTTAATTCCATAGATAACTGGGGTGTCCGTAATCGGTACCCATGTCCGAATACGGACACCGTGAGAAAAATTACAGTACACACAATTTACAATACGGACACACAGATACAATGTAGGTATCTAAATAATAACAAAAATTAGATTTAGTTTTATTAGTAGTATTAATATTATAACGCACGCGATTTTTATGAAAATCATAATAGTTCATACGCTGTGTGCTTATTGGTTATATGGTGTCCGTATTAATATATCTAGAGTGTCCGTATTAGGAACTTATATGACCTCTAGATATATTCTTATAACTTAATAAATATTTGATAACATATATAGAAATAATATATATAATATTAGAATACTTTATTTTTTAATAATATATTTTATATAGATACATTTATATATTCTTGAGAAGGTTTTAAGTAGAATTTTTTTTCATAAATTTAAAAACGTAATTCAAAAATCATTTTATTGGATATATCAGAAATATTTTGATTAATTAAAAAATAAAAAATACTTTATTAGACTATATATATATAAGTAAGAATATTTTATTCATTAAACATTTTTGTGTATGATGTATGGTTTCTGAGATACCGAGAGTATCCGTATTCGGGCACTGTCCGTATTCGGTTGCTTTCCCCTATGACTTATAAATATTATGCTATATTTAATATATATGCTATATTAAAGTATATTATGGTTACATTTAACTTATGGTTGTGCTATATATAGCCTAAAGAGAATACGTTGAATTTATAAAAATATCCTTTTTCTTTAATTTAAATCTCTATCGTCATTAAGAATATTGAAATGTGTTCGTACTCTACAATAGTGTCTATATATGCTATCATATATATGCTATCATATAGGATATGCTTGTATATCGATAGGTGATGATGCAATGTTATCACTACACATTGTATGGCTTATGTATCGTATTATTGTATCTATATCAATTTACATTTTTATAATATGTGAAAATCTTAGTTAATAAGTTATTTTTGTATAATTAATATAAGCAATCATTATATACTTATTATATTTATAAATATACGTATATAATAATATATAATTATAATATATATATATATGATACTAACTGACTTTTCTAACTAAATTATTATCTGTTCGTAAAATAGTTTTTAACAAATAAGTTTCATTCACAATCTGCAAATAGTATATTAACAAATATAATGCATTAATACTAGTATATATATTTATAGAAGTTATATGGTATATGTATACAATATACTTAAATTAAATTGTTGTTATTTTAAATTATTTCATAATATTGTGTCTACCGTATTTATGCTTGTATATATACGTATATATACGTACATGTATACGTACATGTATTAATATGAACAATATTTAAGTTTGTAATACTGATTATTGTGTAAATACATTAACACGCATCATTACATGTAAGTAATATTAGGTATACATATGTAGTACATGTATTTTAGTATATATTCTATATTACAAAATGTCGAATTAAGCGATACATATGAGTCATATATGATTTATGACTCATGAATCATAATTTATGATTCATAACTCAGGAATAATACTTTGTAAAACTTACTGGTTACTGTGTGTATGAACAGGTAGTTAATGAAGACGAAAATAACTAAACCTATAGGTTACCCATTGCATACTAATTAGTACTCTTTAATGAGGTTACCTATCGTCTAGTTGTATTACATATAATAAGGGTATACCTATAGTTGGCTTGTAATATATTATTGGATACAGCTAGTTAAATAATGTTAAGAATAGATAGGATGCAACTTTAATTAATACAACTCTAATTTTTTTGTAATATAATAAATTGTATATTTTGTTGAAGTACTATTACATAACTGAAGTATAAAGTCCCATGAAACATAATTAAGAACATATATATGGTATATATTATTGACATTGCAATGTTGAACTTGCATGCAAGTTACTAAAATCATCATTATTATAATACTTATAAGTATTAAGAAATAATTGTTAATTTAATTATTAATAATTTTAAAATTAAATCAGGAATATCATAGTTTATTAAAAATACGATATTAACTCTAAATTGTAGTAAGCTACCAAGTTAATTATGTTGTCCTACATTAGAAATACATCTAAACTAATACTTACATCGCGTTGGTTATGGGGATAAGTTTAAAGTTGTGAGTTATCAACAAGCTTTTATACAAGTTAATGAGGATTGCATTATTATAACTAAAGACTATTTTTATTATACTTTTTTGGTAACATAATATTTATAATTTATAATATATTTTAATTTATATTTAACATATTACATTAATTATAAGTAATATAACGTATCCTAAATATACAATTGATATATATATATATCAATATATATATATGAATAATCGAGTTTGGAAAGGAATGCACGAGTTTGCTTTAGTATATGTAAATATAATATTTCTTAATAAATTAGGACTAGATTATTCTTAAATAACTACATTCATTTGAATATAATATCTAATTTTATTTGTGAAAATTATTTAAAAAATGAATACTAAATTATATGTAAGCTATGTAATAGTTATTTAGAAATATATACATATATGTATCAATTGCTTATACTACATAAATAATAATTATTGTTAATAAGTTATGTTCTTCTACGTTAATTCGTTAGGCAATAAACTAATATATAACTATATATTAGGTGTATAATATAACTATATATTAGGTGTATAATATAACTAGGTACATTAAGTGTATAATATAACTAGGTACATTAAGTGTATAATATAACTAGGTACATTAGGTATAACTATATATTAAGTGTATAATATAACTAGGTACATTAAGTGTATAATATAACTAGGTACATTAAGTGTATAATATAACTAGGTACATTAAGTGTATAATATAACTAGGTACATTAAGTGTATAATATAACTATATATTAAGTGTATAATATAACTAGGTTATATTAAGTGTATAATATAACTAGGTACATTAAGTGTATAATATAACTATATATTAAGTGTATAATATAACTAGGTACATTAAGTGTATAATATAACTAGGTACATTAAGTGTATAATATAACTAGGTACATTAAGTGTATAATATAACTATATATTAAGTGTATAATATAACTAGGTACATTAAGTGTATAATATAACTAGGTACATTAAGTGTATAATATAACTATATATTAAGTGTATAATATAACTAGGTTATATTAAGTGTATAATATAACTAGGTACATTAAGTGTATAATATAACTATATATTAAGTGTATAATATAACTAGGTACATTAAGTGTATAATATAACTAGGTACATTAAGTGTATAATATAACTAGGTACATTAAGTGTATAATATAACTATATATTAAGTGTATAATATAACTAGGTACATTAAGTGTATAATATAACTAGGTACATTAAGTGTATAATATAACTAGGTACATTAAGTGTATAATATAACTAGGTACATTAGGTGTATAATATAACTATATATTAAGTGTATAATATAACTAGGTATTAGGTGTATAATATAACTAGGTACATTAAGTGTATAATATAACTAGGTACATTAAGTGTATAATATAACTAGGTACATTAAGTGTATAATATAACTATATATTAAGTGTATAATATAACTAGGTACATTAAGTGTATAATATAACTAGGTACATTAAGTGTATAATATAACTAGGTACATTAAGTGTATAATATAACTATATATTAAGTGTATAATATAACTAGGTACATTAAGTGTATAATATAACTAGGTACATTAAGTGTATAATATAACTAGGTACATTAAGTGTATAATATAACTAGGTACATTAAGTGTATAATATAACTATATATTAAGTGTATAATATAACTAGGTACATTAAGTGTATAATATAACTAGGTACATTAAGTGTATAATATAACTAGGTACATTAAGTGTATAATATAACTAGGTACATTAAGTGTATAATATAACTATATATTAAGTGTATAATATAACTAGGTACATTAAGTGTATAATATAACTAGGTACATTAAGTGTATAATATAACTAGGTACATTAGGTATAACTATATATTAAGTGTATAATATAACTAGGTACATTAAGTGTATAATATAACTAGGTACATTAAGTGTATAATATAACTAGGTACATTAAGTGTATAATATAACTATATATTAAGTGTATAATATAACTAGGTACATTAAGTGTATAATATAACTAGGTACATTAAGTGTATAATATAACTAGGTACATTAGGTATAACTATATATTAGGTGTATAATATAACTAGGTACATTAAGTGTATAATATAACTAGGTACATTAAGTGTATAATATAACTAGGTACATTAAGTGTATAATATAACTATATATTAAGTGTATAATATAACTAGGTACATTAAGTGTATAATATAACTAGGTACATTAAGTGTATAATATAACTATATATTAAGTGTATAATATAACTAGGTACATTAAGTGTATAATATAACTAGGTACATTAAGTGTATAATATAACTAGGTACATTAAGTGTATAATATAACTAGGTACATTAAGTGTATAATATAACTATATATTAAGTGTATAATATAACTAGGTACATTAAGTGTATAATATAACTAGGTACATTAAGTGTATAATATAACTAGGTACATTAAGTGTATAATATAACTAGGTACATTAAGTGTATAATATAACTAGGTACATTAGGTGTATAATATAACTAGGTACATTACGTAACCTCGCACCAGTCACGAGCTTCTTCCGTGAACCCGAAAACAAAAGATCGAATAACAAGTTTGTGATGTCTGGAAAGGTCAACGGAGATACGGTTCTGCAAGGCGTATATCTCGGCCAGGACAGTGGACACCGTGGCGTTAATCAGGTAGTGGTCAACTGTGAACGACGGCATCACGTGTTAGAAGACATAGCAACATTAACGTGTATATGTTTAGTATGACTCATAATAATATAGTGTTAAGTTAACACTGTTAGCTAAGACGATGTAGGCGATGTACTTACACTGTACGGCCTATAGGTATACATTAATATATATATATATATATATATATATATATATATATATTATTATCATTATTATCAGAGTTAGGCAATGCCATGGTAATTATAGAAGCGGTGTTGCTATCGAGACAATTACCCCTGTAATATATATATATAATACTAAATGTTATTTAAAATATTAATGGTTAGATATCATTTCCCCTTATGACGTGTATAATACGTATAGAATATAGCATACACATTAGTGAACACATACAATCAATCGTTATGTTAGATGTAACCGCCCTCCACTCAGGTATTATAATGTTACTTAAGAGGATATGTGTACACTGTACTGCGGTATACAGCAAGCTATACTATACGGTATACATATTGCTATAGCGTACAGTATATGCAGTACAGTATACGGTTCACTGAACACAGGTTCATTATTATATTTCATTATTTTTCTCGTATTAAAATGATAAAATAAAGTTTTATTTTTTTATTAAAATTTAATTTGTGATAAATTGCTATATTTAAAACTTCAAGGTTAACAAATATTACAATGAAAATACGCATGATAAAGATACTAGTTTTAATATATTAATTTATATAGAGTCTACTATCGTATAATATATGAATCAAATGACTCTCACAAACTAGTCTAAAAAATACATCTATATAAGTTCTAAAATTTTCTATACATACAAACCTGATATACCAATGATATTATCCAGTGAAATTATTGACTTCAATAGAATCTTTGAGCTATTATTTAAAATTTCCGGAATAATTTCGAGAACTCTAGATATTCCCGTAGAATCGATTGCTAAATATGACATAAAAGTACAATAATAATAATAACAGTAATGATAAAATGTAGATAACATATAATATTATTTATACATAACATTATATTATTTATAATATTATACATAACATAATATTATTTACTCTATATTATACAATATATTATTTTCTAATTGTCACTATTCAGAAATATAGTAACCTCCTTTTTTAAAATATATTTTATTTTCATTTTTTCCTGATTCTTGAACCTATACATTGAAAAAGTAACAAAATGTTAGAATTGATGTCAATAATATATAGCACTTTATTTAATGAATGAATTTTACAAATATAAAAATAATACCTATACATGTATTCATGTATGGGTATTATGATATTTAAATAGTGGCTAGTAGTAGAATTAAGTGCTATTTTCGGGGATGCCCTTCTCGCTATTACTTGGCGTCATCAATACTCATTTTAATTTAAAATAATTATAAATAAAAATAAATAGACCATAGTTTAAAACTTAAATTACGTACTTTTTGTTCATACAACATGTGATTTATAACATAAACGATATATAGACGGGGTAACAGTTGAGGGTATATTAAATGTAGCAGGGGGTTACAGTTGAGGGTATATTAAAGGTAGCTGGGGTGTAACAGTAGAGACATCTTAAGAATAACATGGGTGTTATGGTTGGTATTTACATGTATTAGAATGGTCACGTGTTTTCAAATTAACACTTGCACGTAAAGCTGCACGTATAACAAGGTCACATGATATAGATCACGCGAGGGTGGGAGTTAATACAGATAGATCAACAGTATCATAGGAACAGTAGTCTCTACAAGATAACTAATGATGTGGGAAAGTGATAGGATATTATTGTTGTTGCTAGTTACGTATAGGTAACAGTGTTTGCTATTGCGGACATATAGGCAATGCACGAGAGTATAGGTTCAAAGGTCATCCTTACATTCCGTATAGCCTTATATGGACTTATCAATAATCGAAGTCGGTAGAACAATGATAGACATTAAGAAAGCACGAAAGTATTAATTATAAGATATTAATGTATTCAATTAACATATAGAGATATCTGGGAATTAGCGTACATAGATATCTGGGAGTTAGGGATGTGAATAAGAAGAACGGAAGAACTGCATATATATATATAATAATAATGACGTCATAATATGTAATAATAAACATCTGACTAAAGGAGATAACAGTGGAAGTAATGGGGTTGATACCCGGGGAGATAATGGATAAGATAACAGGGGAGGCAAAGGAGGATATAGTGGGGAGATAACAGGGTATATTGTGGGGTAGATAGTGGGGAAGATAATGTATACAAGTACATATATTATTATATCTTCTTATAACTTATGAGCTAGGCATACCGAATGAAATGGAATAGTGTATGTGTATACACTATATATAGCCAATAGGGTATATATACCCTATAGTAGAGATACACCACGATAGAGTTATATCTCTGTTGAAGATAACATGAAGTCAATAAGCATAACAGCAGTGTAATACATCGCATCGTGTACAGTAAATAGGTCATGCATACTTAGGTGATATCAGTTACCATTGGTGCGATTAAGGGTTATCAGTTATATGGCTTATCATATGGCTTATCATGGCTTAGCATACAATTCAATGCATAGTGTAATGTACAATATGGATAATAATATTATAATTATAATGTAGGTAATAGTTTAAATTGCTAACACTATGTCTTTCAGTAATTATTAAGACAATTAGAAACTTGTTACGGTTTAATAACTAATAACTAATTACTAATTAATATAGTTAAATAATACTATATTATAGGAGTTACTTCTATGGGGTATTTAATTAGCAGATGAACAGATACTCTGTATACGATGTATACACATGTGCTGTTTAATGCACTGCAAACTACTTCACATTCACCACTGGAATGTATACATGTATATAAGTATACTCTATGTAGATTATACAATTATAGATAGCTATAACCGGGAAATATAATAATGATATTATGTATCCATGATATATAATGAGATACTAGTTGTTAGATAGCTATATACTTACTTACTTGGTTATACTAAAAAGAGTTTGTGTATTTGTATAGGTAAATTATAATTATCAAGATTTAAAAATAATTACTAATATATATATATATATGTATATATATATATATATATATATATATATATATATATATATATATATATATATATATATGTATATATATGTGTGTGTTTATTAGATGTATAAATTATATAATATATATTTATAATATCGAAATTATACATGCATTACGAAATACAACATTTAGAGATAATTATCTATATTCATATACATAATATATATATATATATAATTAATATGTAGTTAAAAGAATCAGATAAGATCTCTGCATTACAAAAACAATGTTTACATGGAATGTGATATGTATGTTCACCTAGCCCGTGGAACCTACCTATATCTCCTATATATGTCTATACACAAGTTCCCATATAGGTTTATAGACATAACACACGAACTTATATAGCTGTATATAATATATATATATACAGTGAAAGCCGCTTACATCGACATGGTTGTGTAAGCTCCAAAAATGTCGATATAGGCGGATTGTCGATATGAGTGATAGGGGCATATCTCTAATTATGTATAACGCATTAGTTTATTTATAATTAATTGTATGTAATAATATAATATATGCATATAATATAATAACAAAAAAGGTTTAATTACATGTTTATTAAATAATATTAATATTATTAATATTTAATAACTAATTATCTACATACCCATCGCAATTCAATCAAATAATATATTAAAATTATTACTTAAATGCATATAGTATATTATAGTATAGTATATAGTATATAATATATAGTATAGTATACTATATAGTATATATTATACTTAACTATAAAGTATAGATTATACTTAACCTATATAGTATACAGTATAGTCAGTGATGGGCAGGATCGCGATAATTGATCGGCGATCCTGGATCGGCTTATTTGATTCACGATCTTTATATTTATAAGAATATTTGCAAATAGACATGTCTATTTTATTATTTATGTTTTTGATAGTTTTTTTTATATAATTATATAGTTATATCTTATTTTTAAATCATTGCATGCATGTATATATGCATACTATAGTATACTATTAGTTTACATATTCGAAATACAATGATGTATAATAGATAATATGATGATATTTAGACATATTGTATAATGAATTACTTTATTAAATATAACATAGGATATAGACAAAATAAAAAAATATAATTGAAACTAATGACGTAACAATTCGTGATGCGACATGTTAGCAAGTTACGCCAATACCTTTGATACAATTGATATTATGACCAAATTCTATTTTAAGAATTGTTAATTACAATTGAGCTCATTGAGCTCATTTACATGCATCTGGTGATGCAATGCACCATCTACTTGTACTCGATAAAGGGAGTTGATCCATGCAATATATTTATATATCATATAATAGTTTATAGTATTACCGTACCATATTGTACTTTAATACAATATATTTAATTATATATAGTATTACTTATAATAGATAACATGATATTGAGATATAAATTGAATATAAATATATACCTACACAATGAGTCATAGGTGTTAGTACGTAATAGTGACGCCAGTAATTAAGGGTACTATACACTACTGACACAATCATATATGAATACGGATTATATAGTTCATTGTTACTTTCCTACTATTTACTTATGTTAATGTTTTGATATTTGTATATGATAACAACTATGTATCAACAACTGAGTACAAACTTTGTATCTCTCGCGTACTTTAGTATTATAAAACTATAATATTATAATTAATTATATTTAACATAAATAGAAATTAGTATTAGTACTTATATACACGTATACTTGTACACTATAGTGTATAATATACAATATGCAATATGTTTATATAATATGATATAATATATTATAGCATATTATATTATATATGATACATATTTGTAGGCGTATCTAAATATTGACCAATTACGTAAGATATTAAAGATCAAGTTATTTATAGATATACTGACGATATTAGTAGTAGGGGAATAGAAATGAATATATGGGAATATTTTTCATACAAATTAAAATTTGTAAATAATTTGTTTTATAATCAAATTTGTCGATATAAGTGGATTCAATTCCAAATATTCCTTATAAATATGTCGATAATGCAGAATTATCGATATAAGTGGATTGTCGATGTACGCGGTTTAATTTACATGTAAATAGGTGTAAATCCAACAAAAATATCTCGAAATGTCGATGTAGCCGAATTATCGATGTACGTGGCTGTCGAAGTAAGCGGCTTTCACTGTATATATATATATAAATATATATATATATATATATATATATACATATATGCCTATAGGTATCATATATAGACATATGTATAAAAATGCATGCATCACATTTATACATACATATATACTACACATTTAATTTTAATTTAAAAATAAATATATTGATCGCTATGTGCAATGATACTTATTTTTTCGAGTATTACAACAATTGTGGAAATACTATTATATCGAGGAGGAAGATGGTGTACACTGTATAAGTTACGTAATCAATATAAATATACTTTTATAATTTGTATATTGTTCATATTTTATTAATAAACTACTCATATATATTACTAATATTTTAATTTAGTTAAATTTAATTTAAACTAAATATATAATATCAATTACGTATATTTAATATGTATAATGTATACATGACTACAACCAAATGATAAGTTATAGTAGGTAGTATACTATAGTATTATAGTACTATATATACATACTGTATAATACAGTAGTAATATACTATATTCCTATTTAAATTTATTTTATTATCTATTAGATACATCATATTTAATAATACCATAAATACATATTAATGTTAATAATGTAAATAGTATTATCATTATATTCCATGACGTCATTATTACATAACATAGTACTCCGACGAGTCAACGTTATCAGAGTATTATATTATGTAATAATGAAATCATAGAATATATATATATATATATATATATAGTAAATATGTATGACAAATAATATTTACCGTATTCAGTATTAATAGAGTATATAGCAATACTTTTAGAGTACTATATTGAAACATAACACGTGTTTCTAACACTGTATCTATGTATATGTGCATATTAACGTAATACGTGCGTCTTAATTCGATACATGTTATTGTATGAAGTTAGAATATCGTGCTGTTTATATCACGTGATGTAAGGATACGCCCACTACGTTCGTATTGTCATGTGTCCATCGTCATTAAATCTCTCTCTCTTCACTTTAATATAAGTATGTAACAACATACTAATGATCACGTATATATATATATATATATATATATATATATATATATATATATATATATATATATGTGTGTGTGATGATGATGATGATGGTGATTATATACGGTTTATTATGAACTAAAATAGGGTAATTGCAAAGACCCCTTCGCTCGTGCTGGACCGGCATTTTTAAAAGCTCTATAATTAAGGAACTTTTACTATAGTTTCGGGTGATAAATAGAAGTGTATTTTGGTAACGAAGAGAAGGTGATATTGTACATTTTGTAATTACATCAGGCATATATACATGTGTATGTGCATTTACATATACTATTATAACTAATCAAGTATCTCTTTGTAAATATATATATATATATATATATATATATATATATATATATATATATATATATATGGCATATTATATTCATGCATTCGTGCCTCTATTGTGCACAAAACGCTATGTTTACGATAGTGTTAACCTCCCTATTGTATTCGTAACACACCTACGACCCGAGCTGGCACCCTGAGATACAACGAGAGAGGGCGAGAGAGAGAGCGAGAGAGAGAGAGAGAGATAGATCAATAGAGGCTGCGCATATATATGTATATGTATATATATATGTATATATATATATATATATATATATATATATATATATGAGGTACTGCGTGTTTGGAACGTGCATCTCAGCATGAGGGGCGTGCGACGGGCGTGCGTGCATCTAAGTACAAATATCAGCGATTCCTTTGTGAGAGTCTTTATGATCTCGCAATTAAATATCGCTACCCCACACATACCCACTCACATACCCACACACAAACTCGCAGTACACACACGCATACGTATACTAACGTATTGTTACCGATGACTAAAGCACCTAACCTATATGCTATAGGTGCTGCCTCTACTGCTTTAGAAACCTACTACAATGCTGACCAGGCGATCGTTCCGTAATAAAGCTTAAGACGTACAATGGACGATTATTGATATAGTCATTATGTTTACGTATCGAAGTGGAATTCTTGTGTTCATAATTAGGGTAATATAGGGTAATAGGTATTATTAGGGTAATATAAGTGATATAATTACTCTACTTATATTAGTTTACTAACTATTACTCTAACCCTAAGACCAGTACTGGTGCGAGTAACGTGACTCGGATGTCGTACGGTGCAGAAAGTCACTCCTTTCTGCCTTAAGAGGAGAGGCGCGCGTTCATCTAACCAATGCTAATGTAGCTCTATCTAAAAACGCTAAGGATAAATAACTAATGGAGATAATTACATAAGTTGTTTGTATTCAACAGATACTTTCCTCCATCATATAGAATCTGTCTTTTTATAAATGTACTTAATTTAAAATATTGTAAACAAATAGTCTCAATTAATTAAATATTTATTTTAAATTTGTTTCATTAAAATGCAAGTTTATCATCATTTATTTAATTAATATAAAATATAATAATAAATCCAACAGGATTCCTATAGATATAAATGTTTTATATTTATAGTAACAAATTCAGATAAAATTAAAAAAGTAGTAGGCATTTACACGTGATTACTAAGTGAAAAAGTAGAAACTTGAGAAAATGACGTTCAAAGTTTTGTTAAACAAATAATCACAAAATATTATAAAATATATATATATATATATATATATATATGTGGTGTGGAGAAATCAACTCCCATCCAGCGGGTCCCAATGTGGTGGATAGGGGGTATGCCTTCAGATATTAAGTGTTAGCTGCGAATACAAGAATATATTTCAATAAGCAGTCCCGAACCAAAAATCAGAGTGGTCCTTTGGCAATACCTATTACTCTGTTGCCACCCGCACCAGGGTCACGGTACAAACCGTTGGGAGTAGCAATGGTGTTGATATTGAGCGGAAGAACCTACTAATGGACAACGGTCAATATTAACGAGTTAAGTCACTTGATAATCTGCCCGCGAGTAGTAGTGGCGAGCACATCTGCGTAACAAGCTAACGAAAAGCATATGAACAATCAAACCAGAAAATCAAGCCACATCGCTCGTCGCGTGGATTATCAAGGAGCGCGTACCGGGGTAATAAGTCAGGCCCCGATTCTCGAAAAACAAGCTACTGACTCGTTAATTAAACTGAAACCTAAGTTCCTCAAGATATCAAGCAAGATCTGTATATCGACATTCAATATCAGAACCATTAAAGGTGAATGCCAATCTTCTGAACTTGTTGCTTCTACCATAGAACATTATATTGACATTATTTGTATACAGGAACATTGACTATACCATAAAGATTTTGATATCAAATATCATACACTAAACATTGGATGGTCTCTTGTAACTTCTTCATCCTGGAAAAATAACTCTAATAGCTCTACTGTTGGAGTAGGTTTACTATTAAGCCCAAGAGCCACAGCTTCATTGATAAGCGTGGAAAAAATAAGCGATAGGATACTTATAGAAAATTTCAATGGAAACCCGACAACAACAGTGACATCCTGTTATAGTCCTACGAATGTTTCATAAGAATCAGATGTTGAAAACTTTTACCATGATCTGTACGCTTTCACACGCTCTGTCCCAAAGCATAATGTTTTAATTATAGCTGGTGATTTTAATTCTCATTTAGGAACAGATCACAATAATAAATTCTCATTTCATACTGAAGCGAACAGAAATGGCATACTAATGGAACAATTCTTAATAGAAAATAGTTTACATTGTTTAAATACTAATTTCCAGAAGAAAAAAGGAAAATTATGGACACATACACATCAAAATGGTTTCAAGGCACAATTTGACTTTATAATAGTGAATAAAAAATGGATAAATAGTGCTAGAAATTGTGAAGCATATAACACATTTGAAGGTGTTTTGTCTGACCATAGAATCTTCTCTATAATATTCATATTAAGTCTAAGAGCTGATAAAAAGACAACATTAAACAAGAAACATTACAATTGGTGTATATTAACAACATATAAATCGATTCGACAGAATTACGCAAAATATTTAAAAAATCATTTCGAAAACGCAGTCAAAACTTGTAAAACTACAAATGAAAAATATATAGCATTTGTTAATGCTCATACCGAGTCAACCAAGAAACATATACCGTTAAAAGCTAAATTCAAGAAAAGAGTACCATGGGAGAATAAAATCATAGAAGAAAAACGAACTGAATTGAAACAATTATTCACATTAATGAGAAGTAATATCGCTGAGCTATCAAAATATTTGCAAAAGCAAATTGAGGATATCACAATGGCCGCAGATAATAAGAAATCTGCCCTAGCATGGAAAATTGTGAACAGAATTAGTGGTAGGAAGTCTACGAATCGTTCTAAAATAAAGGTTATAGATCAAACAGAACGATTACAGAATTGGAAAAATCACTTTTCATCATTACTTGGCGAAAACCCGATAATCACGCATCAAACTACAGTGAAAATAGTCAATAAAGAACTTGCAATTGAGCAAGGTACTTTTACACTAGAAGAACTTGAAACAGTTCTGGCTAAAACGAAACTGAATAAATCTGCTAGTATTGATGATATACTTCCCGAAGTATAGAAATCTGGTTATTTCAATGAGAAGTTACTAAAATTGTGTAATCTTGTTATACACATACGTGATTTGTTTATTAATTATATAGAATATATCTATAATCTATGCTTAATGTAAAAATATAAATTTGTTTAGTAAAATATTTGTATACGATATCGAAATATAAAATTATATGTGATAAGTATTTACAAAAATTCCTGTCAATTTCAAATAATTATTATATCGATTACGCTTATAAAAACACTTTATATTGATATAAATACTCAAAAATAATTAATGAAAATTTACAAATATATAAACAAGATATTAAACATGGATAATAAATAATAAATTTTTGTTTGTTAAAATAAAAATATTAATTATATTTTAACTCGCGCCTCCACCCTTAACTGCAACATACTGTCTCTAGCCATCGCCAATGTGGACGTTGCACAATAGTTGGTTGGCATCCATCTTTGTCCACCTTATAATAGTCTACTTTGTGAATTAAATAAGTATTGTATTAACGAAGCAGCAACCATTTACCTAACTTAGGTGTATTGTACATGTATTATCAGTTATGATTCATACGTTATGATTCAAAACTGATGAGTTATAACTTATGATAGAGATGCAGATTTGATTAGTTAGGTTACAATGAACTGTTATGTTAAACAAACTATCTCACCGTCAACATATCGTCATCTCTATCTCTAGTGTCCATTCTCCCCCTCCTTACAACTTCCCCCAACCTATTCAAAAAATAGAAAATATATTGGAAAACATTAACTTTTTATCATTTTAAATTTTTATAAAACTGTTTTTGTTTAATATTTAAAAATGAAATTGTATCTTGATAAATATTTGTACATAATATATTTTTATATATCTATAATTTGATATTTATTTATTTAATTTTTAATCAGATTTATTTTATTTTTTAATGAATTCTTATTTATTTATTTCCTTGTCAATATAGTTTATGTTTAATATATATTTTTGTTTAAAAATGTCTTATAATGAAATACTATTATATGTATAAACTTATATATTAATATAATACAATATATGTTATGAATATAATATATATATACTATTACAAATTTGCGAATATTTTTTTTTAATTTGTTAACGAATTAAACATTTTATCAAAATCAGCGCTAATAATATTTTCAATATTAATTATGGGTATACTTTGTACGTGTTATATATAAATATTAGATCTATGGATCTAATATATTTATATTCTATTTATAAATATTACTCTATATTTAAATTCCATATGACAGATTAGATAAAAGAAAGCATATATGTATAGTAATATTGTAATACACACACACTATTTTATATATCACTCAGAGGTATCTACTATATCAACTTTTATATTAAAAGTCATTGTAGTATTAACGTAAAGAAGAAGTGGGTATTTTAGAATATTAAGTTGTAAATTATTTATATATTAGAACACATTAATATTTAATTGTAATACGACTTGTAGTATACTTGTTAACATCTCTAAGAGTGATGAACTGATGCACGTGGACTGTTGTATAGTACTGTAGCATGTAGTTGTATGGTAGTGGTGTATCTCTAGCGTATCACATTAATTATAGACTATCTCGGATTATATAAACATAAAAGTGACCACTATGCTGTTTCATTTAATGTAAATATTGAAAAAACCACGTATAAATATTTTAAAGTCAAACAATTTTTATTTTAATAATGCTATTATAACATTTATTACATATCATCTTATTAGATTTAATTGAGCATATCTAAATTCAAATGATTATGATATCGATCAAAACGTAGACTATTTTAATTATGTTCTAAATTAATTAATTATATCACATGTTTCTAATATTAATAATACAATAAAACAGGTACGTCCGAAGAATATATTGTAATTGAAGAAGCAAGTAAAAAATGTATTTCGAAAATCTAAAACTAATTTGCAATATAAATATAATTGGAAAGAAGCAAACAAATGTATCCAAAGAATTACAATCTTTAAATTTTAAGAGAAAGATTAATGCAATTTAAAATTGAGAAACAACATATTGATGTTGTTTCTCATGAAAACCTATAAATTAAAATCATACGGTATATCTAATAAAATAATAAAATAGATTTATAATTTTTTTCGAATTGATCTCAATTTATACTAGTTGAAAATTATTTTTTAAATAGTTCTATCGTAAAATCTGGAGTACCACAAGAATCGGTTTTAAGTCAAATTTAATTTGTATTATATATTAATGATCTTCCTAATATATTCTCTTCAAAAATCATATTGATTTATATACCGATGATAACAAAATATATTTTTCTTACACATCTGAGAGTGAAAGATTTCTTTTACAAAATAATTTAAATTTATTTTCACTCTGGGCAAATAAATGACAATTAAATATTTCATTATCAAAATGTTCAGTTATAACTTTAGGGAATTGTCATTTATTTACCCAGTGTGAAAATAACCTTAAGATTACTCCATCTACATATTTTATAACTAATATTCAATTAGAAAATGTTACTTTTTATAAAGATTTAGGAATAATACTTGAGAATAACCTTTTACTAATATACATATTGATTATATTTGTAAAAAAGCTTATTTTTCTTTGAATTCAATTTTTATATGCATTACTACAAAATCCCCTAGAGTATTATTAAATGCATAAACAATTTATTGCAGACCAATTTTAGAATATTCATCCATAATTTGGTCACCTTCAAATGTTAGTAAGTTTCGTAGTCTCATAGACCAACTTGAAAGAGTGTAAAGATTATTTACTAGAAGATTAAAGCAATATATGTGGGATATACAAATATAATTGAAAAATAATTATGCTCTCTTGATCAATTTATTTTTATAATCTTGACTTAAATAATATTAATACTGTTGTATATCTGTGTGTGTACTGCTAATGGATATGAGTATATAGATATGTATGTATGGATAACACCAGGTTCAAGGTTAAGGTTTATTAGTTATGCAGAAACGGGGATATGGGAGATAGTGGATCAAGGAGTGTGGTGTGCTGACTGCCGAGTGTAGAAACCCGGGAGTTCTTATAGGGAGCGTGGAACGCACGCCTATACATTTAATACCATATTAGGGAGTTATCGAGGAATGCGCGCGACTTCGATTGCGTAATATCGCGCGCGCTCGCATTCCAGATAAGCGTGTGTTTGACAATAACACAATAACAACTCATGGAATTAACCCAGCGTGGTACTTCGTATGTGTCTATGTATGGGCACAAAATATACATTGGAATATAGATATCTACGAGTATGCAATACTGCGTAGTATAACGTGATATGAATATATATATATATATGATATAGGGGTATATGCATATATATATATGTGTGTATATATATAGGTATATATATAATTGTGTATGCGTGTATACAGACATGTATGTGCATTTGTAATATATATATATAACAAATACTACTCCTGAAAAGTGTAAGCGATTTAGCGTGTTAGCAAATGAAGAACTTAGAGGAGCTATAGAAAGTGTAGGGGAAGGACGTATTCCTACGTATTGGGAAAGACGACGGTACATTCACTTATCATCAATACACAAACAGAAACGGATCACTGCTGCTAGATGTAGTCAATGAAAAACAACTGATGCTTACTCGCTCTAAGGATACTGATAGAAGGAGTAAAGAACACGAATCTTGAACTTATACTTATATTCATTGACTTTAAGAAAGCTTTTGATACAGTGCATAGAGGAAGAATGCTACTTATACTAAACGCGTATGGAATACCGAAAGAGTTGATGACAGCTATCATTATCATGTATGAAGATATGTCTGCCAAAGTCATAATACCGAACGGAGAGACAGAAACATTCAGTATTCTTTCTGGTGTTTTACAAGGGTACACACTTTCCCCATACCTATTTGTCATTATTATTGACTACATCACGATAAAAGCTCTAACGGGAAGGGAAGAATAGCGTGATTTCCAACTAATAGTCAAAGCAGAATGGTACCACCCATAATAGTCACCGACATGGAAATTGCGGACGATATAGCATTAATTAGTGATGGTATCAAGAAAGCAGAGAAGATGCTAAGAAGAGTCGAGCTATCAGCAACATGTATTTGACTAAGCACGAATACAGGCAAGACAAAGTACATTCATACAACAAAAACCAACAGTTTGATATCAAGACTATCGATAGAACATATCTGAAAAGAGTTGAAGATTTCAAATATCTAGGGGCATGGGTAATATAGAAGCGAAAAAGATGTCAAAATCAGAAAAGAGCAAGCTTGGAGAATATGCCATCAGATGAGAAACATCTGGTATGAAAAACTCAGTAGGAAGTTCAAAATTAGGCTAATGATTTCAACTGTTGAATCCGTTCTGTTATACGGCTGTGAAACATGGACCTTAACACAGTCACTACTCAAAAAGCTGGATGGAACATATACTAACATTCTAAGAATGGTTTTAAATATCCAATGGACAAATAAAATCAAGAATGAAATACTTTATGGAGAAATAGAAAGATTATCGAACAATATCAGAAGAAGAAGATTACTTTTTGCCGGTCATTGCCTACGAAAAGAAGACGAGGTAGTTTTGTATCTGGTTCTGTGGTAGCCAACCCATGGAACTAGAAGGCGAGGAAAACAATATATATATATATATGACCTGATTCATATATAAAGACTCTGGAGCGTGATACTGGTCTACGAGAAAATGATCTACGAGCGGCCATGACGAATCATGATGTTTGGAAGTCAATAACTGTCCGGTAATCAATAAAAAGAATCCGAAATAAAAAAGTAAGCAAGTAAGCAAAAGCATATAAATATATTTTATCTAAAATAATCATTATATATTTATATATTAATATATATATAAATACTATATACTTACAAATTAAATTGTCAAATATAGGTAGAAACCATTCACGTTTAAATCTTTCTTTAGGTATAATATTATCATTAGGATTCAATTCTTCATCATCGAAGTGTTTCTTTGCAATTTAATTCGTTTTTAGAATCATTAAATTCGGCCTTACATATACGTTTAGCCATACATATGAATTCCTCATATTTCGTTTTTTTTTCATCTTTGTAATTTAATAGAAATACTAAATTATTGACGGTTACCATCAACTCGATTGAATTAGACTGAAATATTGTACTTACTGCATTTATTCTACATAGGAGAGCCTTCCAAAATTTATATATCAAAACAGTTTCAAATTCTTTCATTCTTTTATATAGATAATTCACCTCAATTAGTAATAACGCATTGAGATTATCTGTATTCATATTTATTATGACATTTAAAACTAATGGATATCCATCGGAAAGTGCGCTTACTACATTGGTATGTGAATACCATCGTGTACCGCGCAATATATTTACAATGTGTCCAGCTTCCTTTAATATTAAAATTAATACATTTCATCTTTTAGGTGTACTAACGAAATTATAAATTCTTTGTATAAATGCAAAAATTGATACAAAATGATGATACCGTTGTTGATGACTCCACTGCATATTGACCAACTAAATTTTAAAAATGGACATCACATGGTATCCATATTGCTAATGGATTGAGATTTTGTATATGGGCTTGCATCCCACGGTACCTTACACTGTTAACAATTAGGGTACAGCGAGTACCTTTTTTAGGGTGTAAATAGTGTCCCCATAGCCGTAACCTAATTATGGTACAATTTGAATAAATGCGACCAGTACCCTACAAATGAACAAACTGTACTCTATATACTTTTAGCTGGTTGTACACTAATTATATGATACCGTGTACACTAATTCAATTGCATGATATGTACAGTAATTGAATTGCATGATATGTAAATATAATAATCACATACCCTAATATTTAATATAGCTGTACACATATATTATTCGTACCCTAATATTTAATATAGCTGCATACTGATACATATATAGAGTGTACTCCTAGTGCATTTAACATTCGTGAACCCTAATATTTAAATTATATACCCTAAAAATATATTTAAATTATACCCTAGTGAGTTTAAAAGTCGTGGTACATGGTACATTTTTGTTATATTTTAACGATCTGTACCCTATAAATTGAATTCGGTGTACCCTAATTTTGAAAAGTATACATACATATACTGCAGCAGCCAAAGCGTTATCGTAGCAATTTATCTATGACAATTCTTTATATTAATCCCAAATGTCTTGAAGAATTTTAAAAATTCTTTTTTCAAGTCTAAACCAATGTGGGAATGTATTTCTAATGTAATTATTCTATCCACTGTGCTATCATATTTTAAATATCTAACTATTATTGTGAATTGATCATCATGGGAAATATCGGGCATGTAGTCAACTGATATATTGAAATATTTTGCATTCTCAATTTATTTTATTATAGTTGATTTAGAGTAACCCCTAACCCTTAATCCTTTAATCAGCAAGTATTATAATTATGTCATCACATATAGTTTTACATAAGTAAAAATATGAGTTTTAACTGTAAAAATGTAATTAGATAGATATCATATAAATATGTATAAATTATAGAAAATGTAATATAATTTTGAAAAGTATATAAATATATTTTATATAATATAATTTATATTTAGTACATTTAGTAATATACAAACATTTATCGGTATACTATTCTATATTTGTAGACAAAAAAGGAATATATTTCGAAACTAATTCTAGTATACCCAAATAATTTCCATTATATCTTTACCAGATCTGGAGACTCTAAATGATAAACCTCGCTCACATATCAACGTAATAACATATATAATTCTCCTTAACACATCTCGCTAGTTTCATTTTTTACTTTCAATTTGATTAATCAAGTCTTCATGAATTATGTGTATACTGTTATACCTATTTATCATTGTTATGTGCGCTGGTCTATTGTTAGCACTATTTTCGTGTGCTGAAACATTCATATACATGTTTCCAATCATTGTATCCCTAGGTGAAATTAGTTACATCGAAACTAAAGAGCTTACAAGTAAACCAATACATCTTTTGTGTTTTAGGTAAAAACATAAACATGATTATGATTATAATTTCTTAATAGTTGATTATTATCCAGAAAAAACGTATCTGAAATATATAATATTTTTATTTTTTATAAAATTCATGGGCCCCTATACATATGGGGCCCAGGGTAATTGCTCACCTTGCTCCCCTACATCCGACACAAGAGATGTGAGTTTCACCATAACACTAAATCACCATAATACTATATTATGCCTACTTGCGCATATTTTGTGTAACTTTCATGTTATGTTTGAATGGTTTTATAGCATTGCATAATTACATTCATTTACATTTCATATTTTTCAGTTTTAAGACTATGAATTGTGCTTATAAAAAAAATAGGCAGTCCATATAGAAGTTAATGTTTCAAATTAAATCAATTGGTTTTCAGTTATTTCTTGAAGTTTGGAGTTGATGGTGTAGTACGGATGGATATAGGGAGAGTATTCCAGGAGTATTTGACGGATATTTCCGAGTGTTAATTGAATGTAATTTATGTTGAGGAGGTAATTGAAGTAGAAACGTATTGATGGAGCGTGTAATAGTAATGGTTGGTAATTTAAGTTTAAGTATGGATGCCTGGTAGATAAAAAAGTCATGGTGAAGACATGTACCAATAGTATAGTTTTATAGAGGGTTTTATGATTTTCAGGTTGCTAACGGAGTTTAGTTAGAAATGGAGATATAATAGTATGGGATTATTTTGGTATGTTGAATATGCACCTAACTCTAGTATTTTGAAGAATTTAGAGTTCATAAATATATATTGACCCCCTCATTATAAAGGATGACATTGAAGTAGTCGAATAGAGGTAGGATGTAAGCAGAAGCTATAATAGTAGCGGTGGATATTGATATTTATATATATATTGAGTGAATAATAAGGCGTAGTGAGTGTAGTTGATAGTTTAATAATGATGGATGTGTGAAAGTTGTGAATAAAAACTAAAAGTACTGTCAAATATGACACTGAAATTTTTGAAATGGGTTGAGTACTTGCTGAGCTGGCCCTTAATTTGTATTTGAAGATGTGATGGTAAAGTTTTATATCGGGGTGGAAGGTGAAGGAAGATAGCCTAGGTTTTAGTTGGATTGAAGACAATGAAGTGTAATGATATATATATATATATATTAAACAAATTATTTAATGAAATCCACTGGTAAATATCATTAAAATAAAATAAATACTATAAAATTACTTATGCGTATATATTAGTATGCGTATATATTCTATATATATAAATATATGCATATAGATTATAACAAATTAAAATAAATAATTTAATAACATCCAATGATAAATAAACTTATACTACAAAATCATCAAAATTAAAATCAAAATATTAAACTACATAAGATACAATATCAATGGGCACATTTTTTTATTTAGGCACATTTTTCTACTTATATTTATACCTATAAATATAAGTATAATTAGTTATCTTGTAACTTCAAAATCATTCGTATGTATTTGAAATATCTTCATCGCCTAGAAACCTAAATAAATTCTTTATTTAGACTGATATTTTATCTTGAAACGATATGTCAGATTTAAAGTAAGGACGTTTTCTTAGTAATGTGTTAATATATGCTCGCGAACTCAGTCTTATATTAGATGATACGATTCATATACATGTATGCTTACAAATTTGTGTTACTATTTCTCTATATTGTTCTCATTAAGATATATATATATATATATATATATATATATATATATAGACTATAGTCTAGCTGATATTTCCTGCTGCACAGATCAATATATGTCCAGAGATTATTCAACTTCTTTTGAAAATAGGTATTTGTTATTAATAGTTGTTTTTCATTAACAATATCCATTAATAACTCACCGTTTCTGTTGATTTCTTGATGATATATAAAATATCTGTTCTCTTTCATTATCCTTGCATTAAAATCTCATAGAATAATGGTCATTGTGAATAGTTGACATAGGGTATAATTTCTATGGCTCTTATAAGTTCATCGTATACTTGGTATATAACTTCATCTTCGCTAGTATTTATTATATACGAATTATACGATGAACTTATAAAAGCCATATAAACTATAACACTATGTCAACAATTCACAATGTCCTCACAATTATTCGAGATTTTAATGCAAAGATAATGAAAGAGGACGGACATTTTATATATCATCAAGAAATCAACAGATGAAGATATTTCAAATACATACCAATGATTTTGAACTTACAAGATAACTAATTCTACTTATAATTATAAATAACAAAATTTGCCCATTGATATTGTGTCTTATGTAGGTTACTATTTTAATTTTAATGTTGATGATTTGGTAATATAAATTTATTTTCCCTTGGATGTTATTAAATGATTTATTTTAATTTTTTATAATCTATATGCATATATTTATATATATAGAATATATACGCATACTAATATATACGCATAAGTAATTTTATAGTATTTATTTTATTATAATGATATTTACCAGTGGATTACATAATTTGTTTAATATATATACATTATGTATAATACATATCATTAAATTTCATTGTCTTCAATCCAACTAAAACTGAGGGTATCTTCGTTCACCTTCTAACCCGATGTAAAACTTTACTATCACCTAAATAAAAATTAACGGCCAGCTCATCAAGTACTCAACCCATGTCAAAAATATTGGTGTCATATTTTACAGTACTTTTAGTTTTTATCCACAACTGTCACATATCATATCATTATTAAACTATCAAATACACTCACTACGCCTTATTCGTCACTTAATATCAATATCCCCCTCTACTGTTATTTTTCTGCCTACATCCTACCTCTATTCGACTACTGCAAGTTCATCCTTTATAATGAGGGGGTCATTATATATTTATAAACACTAAATTATTCAAAATTCTAAAGCTAGGTGCATATTCAACATACGAAAATAATCCCATACTCTTATATCTCCATTTCTAACTAAACTCCGTTGGCTACCTATAAACCATAACACCCTCTATAAAACCCTACTATTGGTACATACATTCACCATGACTCTACTATCTACCTAGCATCTCTACTCAAACTTAAATTACCAACCATCACTATTAAACGCTCCACCAATACGTTTCTACTTCAATACCTCCTAACATAAAGTACATTCAACTAATACTCGCGTCTGGGAAATATCCGTTACATACTCATGGAATACTCTCCCTATATCCATCCATACTCCACACCATCAACTCCAAACTTCAAGAATTAACTGAAAACTCATTGATTTAATCTGAAACATTAACTATATTATCTATATGGACTGCCGATTTTTTTTATAAGCACAGTTCATAGTCCAAAAACCGAAAAATATGAAATGTAAATGAATGTAATTATGTAATGCTATAAAACCATTCAAACAAAATATAAAAGTTTCACAAAATATGCGCAAGTAGGCATAATATAGTGTTATGGTGAAACTCACATATGTTGTTTCGGATGTAGGGGAGCAAGGTGAGCAATTACCCTGGGCCCCATATTTATAGGGGCCCATGCATTTTATTAAAATAAAAATATGATATATTTCAGATACGTTTTTTCTGAATTTTAATCAATTAAAGAAATTATAATCATAAGCATATATGCTATAGTTATGTTTTTACCTAAAACACAAAAGATGTATTGCTTTACTTGTAAGCTCTTTAGTTTCGATGTAACTAATTTCACATAGGGATACAATGATTGGAAACATGTATATGAATGTTTCAGCACACGAAAATAGTGATAACAATAGACCAGCGCACATAACAATTATGAATAGGTATAACAGTATACACAGAATTCATAAAGAATTAATTAACAAATAGAAAGTGAAAATGAAACTAGCGAGATGTGTTAAGGAGAATTATATATGTTATTACGTTGATATGTGAGCGAGGTTTATCATTTAGAGTCTCCAGATCTGGTAAAGATATAATGGAAATTATTTGGTTATACTAGAATTAGTATCAAAATATATTCATTTTTTGTCTACACATATAGAATAGTTAGCCGATAAAGGTTTGTATATTACTAAATGTACTAAATGTTGATCAATTGACAACAATAGTTAGATATTTAAAATATGATAGCACAGTAGACAGCATCATTACATTTATAGAAATACATTCCCACACAAGTTTAGACTTGATAAAATATTTTATGAAATTCTTCAAGACATATGGGATTGATATAAATAATTGTCATAGACAAAGCTACGATAACGCCTTGGCTACTGCAGTATATGTATGTAAGGTATAACCGACATATTTCAAATAATAGGGAATAAATATCTGTTAGTAGTAGCTTACTATTCTAAGTACATTGAGTTGGCGTTAATTGGAAAAAGGTAAGAATTATGGTAAAATTATTACCTGATTACCTATCCCGAACCGTTGAGCTGTAGGGGGTCTGATGAATCTATCACAATTTTTCTCCACTTTTATCGATCGGGTGTTGCTCTCATGGCATCACATGCATTTAGTCATGTCCATTCGTGTATGTTGTTGGACCATTTCAGTCTCGGACGACCTCTCTTTCTTGTGCCATTTACAGTACCTTGAAGAAATATGTTTGACACAGATTAATCGTCGCGAATTATACGACCATACCACCGTAGCCTTCTCTCCTTCACTTTTGTTAGTAGGTATCTGTGATTGCCGATTATCATGACAAATCTATTTCTGACTTCCTTATTTGTAATTCTGTCTTTATATGATATTTTGAGTAATCTTTTTAGAAATCTGAAATCCATTGATGTTATTCTTCTTTGAAGTTCTTTGCTGATTTTCCACGTTTCACATGCATATAAGAATATTGAACTTATAAGTGAATGTAAGAGATGAATTTTCGAATTTAACATTAAGTTTCTGTCGTTCAAAATCGGATTAAGTTTTATAAATGAGGCCGTCGTTTAGGTAATTCTTAAAAGGATTTCCTTTGTCGAGCTTTTATCATCTAAAATGGAACCTAAGTATTTAAAAATATCGAATATTTCAATTACTTCGCCATGTAAGGAGATACTCTTATTGAAGTGCCGTTTACAGCTTGTCATGATGTTTATCTTGTTTGTATTGCTTTCCATGTCATAAGTTCTTGAAGTAGAATCTATTTTGTTGATCAAATTAACAAGTTTATTTTCACTTCCTGCTAGACCGTCGATATCATCCGCAAATCTTAGATTTTAATTACTTTCTCCAATAGATACTGTACCTTTGTGGTCGAGTAGAGTTTTATTATTTGATCCAGAATTATATTGAATTGAACAACAACTGTGGTGAACCATTCCGCAACTTTACCATCCTAGTATATTGTGCTTATTGAATTTTTGTAGAGGATTTGTATTACTTTTATGAGTCTAGCAATGATATTGAATCTTTTCATTGTATCCCAAAGTGCTGCATGCCATATACTATCGAAAGGTTTTTTAAATAATTATTATTTAATTATAGAGAAATTTAAATCGATATTCTCTAGACATGGAATACCAGATCAAGTTATATCTGACAATGGTCCTCAGTATGCGTCCTTAGAATTTAAAGAATTTATAAAAGTGTATAAATGTAAGCATATAACTTCATATCCGCGATAAGTTCAAACTGTAAAAAGGCTATAAGAGATATGCGAAGACCCAGATCTGGGTAATCTTGAATACAGAACCACATCACTAGAATTCTATTTGTCACCTGGAAAGTTATTAATTAATAGGAAATTAACATATATAGTGCCATCTATACGGAACTGAAAGAGTGTCAATAAAGAACAATTGTTCTTATTAACATATCGAGTATCGTGAGTAGCAAGAAAATTGAATATTAAAAAAAATTAAAAATAAGTATGATAGCAATTCAAAAGTAAATGACCTAAAGTAATTGGCTATCGGGGATTCTGTGTATATCAGATATCTATACAGTTTTGCCAAGTAATTGAAGTAAGTCTGAATGAAAGAAGCTACACAGTGGAAGGAGAAGGATAAATAGATCAGATTTGATTGAAACTGATGAGGATATGTGTGCGACACGCTCAGGAAGACAACAATTTATACTCCGAATCGGTATACGGAATATTAACATTAGGTTACAATAGGGTTAATGTTTATAACTGTATAATTATTATCGTATCGGTATTAATATCTTAAAAAGGGTGTTATATAATATTTATAATTATATGGTCACCATTTTTTAGTAAACGCACTAACTTTACAATAACAAACCTATTATCTAATTATGGGAACGCCCCCAAAGCAATCTTAATGTAATATCAATCTAAAACAATATAAAGTAGGACATCTATAAATTGCTTGAGGTTTGTATATTTAATACAACTACATATATGTAGTATTATAATAACACTTTCCTTAAAAACTTGATTCCTAGATAATATATGTTATATGTCATATGTCATATGAGAGCGCATTGTATGAAAGATAATATCCTATGCCTGCGCGAGACGTCTTATCGGGGGGTCGTTAATCTAACACCGAATCCTTACCCGTTATTCATCCCATCTCGGGGTATCCCACGCCAGACTAACCCTCCCTCACTGTAGTCATGGTAACCGCGTTGTACGACATCCCGGCGTCGAGTCACCGCATCAGAGTACACCTATCCGTGATCTTGAAGATGTGTCTATTGTTATCGGTGGTCGTCGTCTACCTATTGTTTACCTACGGAGGCGGCACAAGCACTGATTTAATACGCCACTCCATTATCGCCCCCCCTCCACTGCCGGATGTGTCTTGCGACCGCGAACTCGGGTTCTCGGAGGCGACGCTACCGCTCGTCATGTTGATGTCGTTTCCGGGTTCGGGTAACACGTGGATCAGGACGCTGCTACAGATCACTACCGGTTAGCTCCCCCTGGTGAGCGATAGCGTTACGATATCACGTGGTTGTTACGTAATATGTCGGCAGTATTGTCTCGTTATCTCAATATCTGCAGGTAACGCTTATATTATCAATGATTTAATGTATATATATATATATAAAATAGTAAAGATATATATTTTAAATGTAATCCCTTTAAGAACATAATAAAACATGCTGAATATTATTATTTTTATTTAAATTAATTAATACATAAGTATAACAAATAACAAATGTCTAATAAATGATTATAATCAAAAAAATGATATTGATTATTTGTAATAAAATCTACTAGTTTATTCTAGTATCTGATAATAAACATGTTTCATACGGGTGTACACATTTCCCATGTTTCCAACATATTGTAATCAAAGCGTAATCTAAACATTGTAAATAATCGAATTAAATTGCTCGGCTGACATACTTCGTCTTAATTAAACAACTATTGTAAACTTAGTTCAATATCTTCAATAACATATTATTATGTATACGTAATGTTGATGAAAAAATATTTACGGCTTGTTTTATTTATAATAAATATAATATAATATATGCTATTGGTTGCATTCATCATGCATATGATTACGTAATTCTATACTTGATTTCGAATTACAATTACCACAATCACATGTGTAATAATTTCATTCAATTGTATTCATATTAACTAATACATTTTATATGTTTAACTATTATTATTCTGTTTATAACGAACGTATTGTATTACACTTTTAAATAGTACACATATAATATAAATGCATTAGTGTAATACCTAGACCAGTGGTTTCCAACCTATGAGTCATGACCCACATTTGGGTCATTGTGTTTTTTTGTTGGGTCATGACTCGTGAGCCAATTTATAAAAATATTTATAGGTATAAATACCTATATATATTATAGTTTATATTATACATTTATTACTAAAGTCTAATAATAAAAAAATAAAATTTGTCATTGGGTCATGGTATATTTTTAAATTAAGTAATATCAAAGAGAGGGTCACCGCGGTGGCAAAAGGTTGGGGGAACCACTGTTCTAGGCGTACTCCGCGTTCGTTGTCTATATCGGTAACTCAGACACTTTGTGACAATAGACAGCCAGACTTAATATGATGATTTACGGACAATATCATCATTTAGTACCTTTAAATATCGCCTATATTCATATATGTTATCATTATAATGTCTTCTTTTTAAATTTATTATTATTCGTGTATTTATTTATTTATTTGTTTTATTATTTCAACTTGACGCATATAAACGTCTATCGTTTTCATTGAGTCAATAAACCTTTCTATTATTATTATTAATATAAATATTTATATATACTTTATAGAGATTAAACATATATACACACACAGTCAATATCGTAACTTTCAATCTATGCGATCTACTATCAGGCTTTGTTATATATGTTGTACGTATGTCTATATATATATCTACCTATGTGTACCTATGTGTACATATCTCTACCTATGTGCACCTATGTGTACCTATGTCTGCCTATGTCTACCTATGTGCACATATGTGTACATATGTGTAGATATGTGTACCTATGTCTGCCTATGTCTACCTATGTGCACATATGTGTACATATGTGTACCTATGTCTACCTATGTGTACATATGTCTACCTATGGTCAATATATACTGTAAGCGTGTACCGTGTTCCTGTGTATCTATATCTATAGTATATACATATATATTCCATATATATATATATATATATATATATATATATATATATATAAATGTTCCATATATATACATATATTTCTCAGCAATATACACCGGAAGCGTATACGATGACGCTTACCTTCACGCTAATGGTTTTCCGGGAGAACACGTACAAAACGGAAGTGTAGTAGTGATTAAGATCCACTGGGATAACGCCAAGTATCGGCTAGCCGAACCCATCAATGGTTAGTCAACATCGTAAACATCATAGATTAGGTACAGTATTCCCTCGTATTGGACACACATGCATGCGTGGCTATATTTAGATGTATAAGCTATAGCTTATATATATATATATATAATTCAGATTTGGTATATGAACCCGGATAGATACTGAAGCAAAGCTTATGATCATCCATTGAAAAAAAAGTATGAGTATAGTAATAAAAACAAATTATATAACGAAAGTATTTAAATTGTAATGATAAAATATAAGTATTATAAAACTTTAAAAAATATATAAAAAATACAATTGTTTATAAATAAATTTAAAACTTATAACATACACTTAGGGATGTGTATAGATAATATAAATCTACACTTGCTACAATAATAACATATTTTCAATGTTAATACCCATGCAAACTAAAAAAAGTCAAAAATAAGGAGTTATATCCATTAAGTCAAACCCTCTCATCGATTGAATACAAAACTAAATAATGTTCATATCATTAATACAAATTGAAAATCGATAAATTATATAGAAGCACAATATTAAATGTTTATAACCATATTTAGTATATGATGTATTAAAGTAATTAAAGTATAATGTCAAGACATTTATGTAATTTTATATCATTATTAAATAATATATAAAAATAGTAATTGATAGAAATAATAATATAAATAGTATAAATATGAAAAAATAGTCAATAAAATAAGAAATAGTGATAAATAAAACAATATAAAAAAAATGAGTAAAACTTTATAAACATTTTTTTGACATATTTTTTAAAAGTGATAATATTTTTTTTAATATTTGTCATATTATAATAATAATTCCAAAATGTTGTGTCAATAATTACAATACAAAACGATTTTCTTTCTATTTAACATTATCAGTACATTTTATTACGTATTTTTATTTATAGAGAATAGAACTATGAACACCTTTGAAAATTAGTATAATTACTTTTAATTTTAAACTAATTACGATTTTGGAGTTTTTATATTGGCTCAATATTACCCCATATATGTTAGCAATAATCAATACGACATTTAATAATTGCATAAATAACTAAAATTAAATTTTTTCGTTTAATTTACACTTGATTGTATTTAATATGGCAATATATATTTTGATACTTTTCTTAATATATGGGAAATATGTATTTTCCAATTTAATTTATCAAAGTATGAAAGTTTTTTATTATTATATAATTTAATTTGTTTATTTTAGTTTATATCATCATATATTAGATCATAATTATAAGTATACTTAGTGCAATTATATTGATGGTTAATTAAATTCGGGTAATAGTTGGATTCTGGGGTATGTGTTCATTTGCGAGGATTATTAATAATTATATCATTACTTTTGTTAGGGTGTGACATTTATGTTTCCGGGTCGGCAAATATCACCGTAAATATCACCGTAGATATCATATAACTTCCATATCGTGTGGCCCACAATGCTGTATATATATATTAATCATGTGTATATTAATAGTATACTACAGTATAAATAGTATACTGTTTTGTACAGTATATAGTATATAAATAGCAAGTGATTAATAGTAGCATACACCCACGTTAAGCCGGAGTGGCTCGGTAATTTTTTTTTGAAAATTGCTGCACTTTTTTTTATATTAACTAGATAACATATTAAATTGAATACAAAAAAAAAAATTAAAAAAATTAATTATTGGAAGTGCGCCACCTCATTAAAGTTTAACATGAAGAGATAGGAAGTTTAACATGGAGGATATAGGAAATATTTGAAACTTCGATTTAACATCATTAAAAATTTTTTTTGTAGTTTTATCTGCAATTATAGTTTGAATTATATATTTTTGTATAAGATAATATTTGTACAATATTTTTTTTCGATTTTCCAGGAAATTTCCAGGAAATTTTGGAAAAATACAAAATATTTTAATTTTAATTAAAAAAAAATTATTTATAAAAAAATATAAACATAAATATATATACATAAGTATATGAGTGTACTATTACATGAAATTAATTTTAAAACAATAATGTATAGTATAAAATATGGTTATTTATTCACTATTTTAATGTAAAAATATGATAAATTTTATATTTGAAAAAAAAAAGTTTACGCACTATTACAACATTTTTTTTTCAATCGACTGGATTAATAATAGGGTTTTTTTAAAGAATTTAAATCGTTAGAAATTTTTTAAAATATATTTTACTTTTTATCTTATTTTTTTATAAATTTTAAATTATTAGTTTGCTCTATCATTTTTTTTCTTTTGTAAATTTGTAAAAATCAAGATACAACTTATATTATAGAATTTAAAGAGCTTTGTAAAAATATAAATTATATTAATTTTAGATAAAAAAAATATTATTAAAAAAAAAAATCCCAATTTTCCCCATATTGGTCAGAAATGCTGATATTTTTTTTATTTCTATAAATATTTAGATAGCTATATTTATAATATATATATTATGTTAATTTCATTATATAATATTCATTATTGAATGAGTTATGTTATAATATGTATTATAAATAAATTAATACATTCATAATTTCTATCTACAAAATTAAACATTTTTACTAATTTTTTTTCCACAATTGTGGTCATAACTTTTTTTTAAATAAAAATTTAATAAAACTAAGATATGACTTCTATTATAGAATTTGATAAGCATTCCAACTATACAAATTTTATTATAATAGCATAAATATATAAAATCTCATTTTAGTACCAATATCCCATATTCGAATATCTTTATAGTTATTATTTATACAGTAAGATTAGCCGATTATATCCATATATGTTGTTATTTGTCATTTAGTAAATGGTTTGGGGTTATATAAAATATAAAAAGGTGTATTAGTAAGAAGGTTCGTGGTTAAAGAGTATAATAAAATGAATATAAATTTGAAAATTAGTTGTTTATAAGGGTTTATAATGTAATTGTCATGTGATTTCAATATAGGTAATAGCGGTATTTTTTCTATAGAAAAATATTTATAGGTATTTTTAAAAGCTCTGGCGCACGGCGAATACTACATGTAAAAAAAAAAAAAGTATACCATTGTGACAGAAATACTCCAAACATAAAATGCTAGAAGGTGCAGCAATTTTCAACAAAAAAAGTCCGAGCCTCTCCGGCTTAACCCACGTATAATAATGAATCATACATTTGATCATACGATGATATAGATAGTATAGTATGAACTACTTCTATTATTACACACTATAGTTTGTCGATAACCGATATATGGTGTACTAATTGAAGTCTTATTTTATTGTGTACGTCGTACAGTGTACAGTAGGATAGCCTGTTTTTAAAAGTTTTGCTATCTCTCTCACAGTAGGTCATAAATGTCATAATAAACATATTTATGAAGTTTCATCAAAAAATATTTAATATTGGTAAAACGAAAGCACTTTAATGAAGAAATATTTGCATTAATTTTACAATGTAAATTTCTATAAATAGAAATTCGTTCTTAATTATTTTATATATTTGCGCAAGTGCGTGTTGTCATAAAAATAAAATATTTGGCAAATATGTGTATAAATATATTATAATATTAATAAAGTAAAAAATTATTTAAAAATTTCAAATTAATTAAAAATTTGTTATTATTTAATTAATTCATTCGACTATTTTGTTGATAAATTATTTTAATTAAGATCAAACTTTTTTGTGAGCCTATAATTGATATCTACGAGGAATAATACAAAAAAAAATTATTTTCTAACAAAAAATTGTTTACGACTAGTTTACCCGAACATTTATTTTTTGTTAAAATGCTCAATAAATGTCATTTTTTGAATAAATATATAGTCTATTTTTATATCAATACTTATAATTTTATATTCATATAATGATGATAGACATATATAATATAATTTTTTTTTTCGATTTAAAATTTCCGTGGATCGATTTAATTATTTAAAAAAAATTTTTTTTAATATTTTTTAAGGAGGTTTTTATATATTTTATATAATACATATGCTAAAAAGTAATTTTTACTTGTACACAATTTTTTCTTTCATATAAATATCTGTAATTTAAATGTTTTCATATCCAATGTTAATTCTTATCTATTTTTGAATATGGTTTCGTTTTCTGAATTTTTGTCGGTTTTCAATTATTATTTTTAATATATCTTGAATTATTATAAGAAGTTATTCCGAGTGATATGGCACATGTATATGATGGGAACTACAACAATTACCAATACGGGCTACACTAGTGTACAGTGTGCAATGTACAGTGTACGACGTACATTAAATGATATGTATGTACACGTACACAATGTACGACATTCAGTGTACACGAGGAGATTTATCATTTAATCGTGACACTATTTTTATAGTTTGATAGATTTAAAAATGTTATTGTCTACGCATGAAAGTGTAACTAAACACAATGAATTTAATACTACTATAGTATACTATACACTATATCCATACACTAGTGTGGTAGCTACTATGGTATATACACTATATCCATAGTATGTATTCCATACACTATTATAGTTGTTTACACTTTCTTTTTATTAAATACATACATTACATAAGTTGAGTATATTGTTAAATATAGATTTATTTTTTTTGTTTGTTGCTTAATTTCGAGGACGATCTTGCCAATCTTCATCTCGAGCATCAGTTAACAAAACTTCCTCCAGACATCTCTATCCATCATGCAGGTTCTTATTTCTTGCTTCTCTGTGATATCGATGTCTTTACGTAATATATCAACATAGGTTCCCAGTAAACAACAGATTTAACTTTGCGTAATATTTGCGCATTTTTTGTTTCTATTTTATTGCAATATGAATAAAATAAAATAAATAGTCTAGTGCGCAATAAATACGCAAAGTAGAATGCAGTATTTAGTATGCACTTTGGTTGCGCAATAAATACGCAAAATAGAATGCAGTATTTAGTATGCAATTTTGGTTGTGCAATAAATACGCAAAGTAAAATGCAGTATTTAGTATGCAAGTTTGTTTGTGCAATAAATGCGCAGAGTAGAATGCACTATTTAGTATGCACTTTGGTTGTGCAATAAATACGCAAAGTAGAATGCAATATTTAGTATGTTAGTTTGGTTGTGATAGAATAATATTATTCTATCCCAGCAAACAGTAATAGTCTCATAATAACAGCGTAACAGCATATTTAATAGCTTCAAATGTTTACATTATACTACTATTATGTCGCCATTAAATGTCTATTATGCTGCTATTAATTTGTCATGCTATTATGCTGCTGTTATGTTTCTATTTAAAGTATATTATGAGGCCTTATATTAACCCGCCTAATTAGGCGACGACGACCACAATTTGCACTGCCATGGGTAGGTTCCCATACTATGAGCGGGTTCGTAGACATTTCAGGATATCTTACACATTGACCGGCCATTCGCATTCTCCTGAACATCACTTTGGTAGAAACTGGAGGCAAATTACCATATAATTGTTTATTTTCCATGTGTTCTTGCCAAGATATATTAAGAAATTTACGTACTGTTTAGGGATTATGTTGTTGTACTTTTAATGTCCATGACTCATACCCATAGAGTATTATACTTTCCACTGTAACCACAAAAAGTCTTATTTTAAGTGGAATATTTATGCTTGATTTCCATAATATGCCAGATCTCCCGATTTAGGTACTGGGACTATAATAGAAATATTCCATAGGTCAGTATGTTTACACTTAATATGGGACTTTTTTATAATGTCAAGCACGATATCATCAATTGGTACACACCTTAGCACTTCTGGCATTAAATCATCCTCCCCTGGGATTTTCCCATATTTTATGATCTTTTCGCTTTTTCATACTCTTTCGATGTGAATTTTCCATCATTAATGTTCAAGTTTTCAAATACTGCAGGGATTTTCTCATTTTCATCAGTGATTTTAAGTGTGCTTCCAAACAGATTTCGAAATTGTTTATACCATAGTAGGATGCTTTCTTCTGCACTATTCCCATTTAATTGTGATGATTGAGCACTTTTTCTGCCTGTAATTTCATTGATAAGGTTCCAGCTTTCCATATATCGTATACTCGGATCAGCTTGTTCAATTTTCATAACTTTCTATTTTCTCGTTCTTAATTAATTTGTACATTTCTAACATATCTGTACTCTTTTTTATTGTATAGGGTACTAGTACCTTGGTCTTTATTCGCAACTAAAACTTTATGTGCGGACGTTATTGCATCGCGGGCATTAATAATACACGGATCCTGTGAATTTACTTTTCTTTCAAGATGCGGTACTTGACGCATGCATACTGCCGCTGTATTGGCCTTTATTAGTCGTTCATCATTTTCCGACATTGTTTCCTCATCTGATATTAGTATACTGAATCTATTCCTTATCTCCCCTGCATATTTCACCTGTAGATCTTTTTTGTCCCGTAGATCACTCCAAACATACTTACCAAGTTTGCGCTTTGCAGCCTGCTTAATTTAACGGAGACTTAAAGATATATTTGCAGCTACTATTCTGTTGTCTGATTTCAGTGATGTAAAGGTGTTGTAGGTTTCGCAATTTGTTATGGTTTTTCTCCATTTCTTTCGTACCAAAATATAATCTAGCTGGTGTTTCGTCCTTCGTGGAGACACACAGGTCCATAGTTCCCTTTTTTCTTCTGGAATTGTGAGTTAGTTGCTAGTAGTTGGAATTCTACATAATCTCTCTGAGTCGAATTCCGTTATTGTTTGATAATGCGTTGCATGTGTATGGTACTGTTTCAGGTCCCATTTTTGCATTCATGTCACTTAATATGATCATAAAGTTGTGAGCTAGTATTTATTCGACAGTTATTCTAAGTTTTTCATAGTACTTATTCTTCACTTCTTCCTCTGAATATTCACATATATTACACTCATGGTCGTCAAAGGAATACTTTGATAATTAGCAAGCATAATCCTATTTGTAATTCTTCTTAAATTGATTAGACTTCTACTCGCCTCCTTACTAATAATCATTCCAACTCCACCATTTGCTACTTGAACTCGTTTCTCCATTTTGATACCGTATATAGATAATACCCACGATCAACTTCATAACGGTTGATTTCATTTATTCTATCCGGTATTTGCACTTTTCTATGTTCTTGTATACCACACACCTAGATATATCATACTTTCTCATATTCCAAATAATTTCTTCTGTTTTTTGTAGCTCATTATCTAAATCTCTAACTGATAGAGTTTGTATGTTAAAAGTTGTTATTTTTAGATTATTTTTAAATGTCAGTAATTTCGCTTTATTTACCTGACACGACCAACCACACCCCTCCCCTTTCTGGTTTATAGGTGCATGTGGTCATAATATCTTCTTTGAGAATGTGCATGGTTTTCTTTAGCTGGTCTCCTGCGGACTCCCGCAGCTGGAAGTATAGGATGTGTTAATTGATGTATTCATATTTTGCTAACGAGGGTCGTAACTTCTCTCGTCAGGTTTTATGAGGAGTTTCCATCTCCATATCCAACAAGATTTCTGATGTTTTCACGTGACCCTGGTCGGGTGGCTAACAGGTGTTATGCCTTGCCAAATGGCAACCTGGATTTTGTACAGCGCTACTTATTTGTTATTCGCAGCTAACCATTATACCTAATGGCCATCCCCTCTATCCGTACCTCTATCCGTCCTTCTATCCGCACCTCTATCCGCACCTCTATCCGTCTTTCTATCCGCACCTCTATCCGCACCTCTATCCGTCCCTCTATACGCAACCTGGGGAGCCGGTGGATTGCCGGGCGAGCGACGTTCATTGTTTTACTAACAAATTATATACATCAATTTTTATTTTATACATAATTTTATTATATAATTAATTATCTTTCATTTACAAAAAAAAACCGTTGTGAAATTTGTAATATAACTATACAAATTCGATGTTTTACGACGCCTACTAGTCTGTCATTTTCTAAATATTTTGTAAATAAATAAAATAATAAAATAATAAATATTGTAAAATACTAGGTATTATAAATGCATTCCATTTTATGAATATATATATATCTTATATGATCGATTTTAAAAATTTAAAAATTCAATGCAATTTGGAAATATCTTTGGTAGTTTACATTATGAATTACATAGTGATAGATAGTGATTTCAAATGTGTATTTCCTATTTTCAAATACAAACAATTAACTTCATTACATTATTGTATAATTTTCCATTTTATATACCTTTAAGCTACGATTTATTGATAAAACCTCTTGCAATGGAAATGTAATTACATATAGAATAATTAATTATTACAATATTGTACATCAACATAAACATAAAGTATATATATATGGCATTATTTAGACTATAATTATGTTTATCTTGTAAATATTAAAAACAAATATGACTTTATTTTTCAACATCAATTTACTCAGTAATTTTGTTTACGATAAGTAATGTTACTAAAACATTAATATCTTCTTTATTATTGAATATATTTTGATAAAACCTTCTGCAATGAAAATATATTTATATATTTATATATTTATTATATATTTATAAACAAAAACAAATATTTTACATAATTATAAAAATAAAATATATATATGACATTATTTAGAATAATATCTAATAATTTATAATTATATATGATATATATAGTATTATAAATTTATAACATACTTGTATATATTTATATAGAATTATGTTTTATTGCATATAAAGCCTTATTTATTAGCTATGTTAAAATCAAACCATAATATTATGAAACATGCACAAAGAAAAGTGTTTATTCCAATATTAAATGAAGTTCAAGACAAATTAAATAAGTTAGAAAATACAGAAATAATAACAAAGGTAACAGAACCAACATCTTGGATTTCATCAATGGTCGTGGTTAAGAAAAAAAGATGGAAAATTGATAATATTCTTAGATCCCAAAGATTTAAATTTGTGTTTTGAGCGATAAAACTATCCACTACTAACAATAGAATCAATTGCGGCGAAACTCAACAAAGAAAAAGTTTTTACTGTTTTGGATGTCAAAAATGGATTTTGGCACATAAAATTAGAGGAGGAGTCTAGTTTATTAACAACGTATAGGTTTATTATTAACGTATAGGTTACACATGCCTTTTGGATTATATTCTGCATCGGAAATATTCCAATGAAAAATGCATGAGTTAATAGAAACTATACCCGGAATTGAAGTAATAGCGGATGACTTTTCAGTAGTGGGTTGTGGAGAAACAACGGAAGAAGCTAATATAGATCATGATAAGAAACTAATAATGTTCTTACAAAAATACAAGAAAGAAAATCTACATTTGAATATTGGTAAGATTAAACTGAGAGAGAAAACAGTTACATAAATTGGACATACTCTATCAGCATAAGGTGTAACACCTGGAGAAGACAAGGTAAAAGCAATAATTCGAATGCCAATACCACAAAATGTTACTGGGATTAAGAGATTTCTTGGTATGACACAATACCAAGTACAATAACTGAACATATAAGAAAACTGACAAGAAAAGATGTCCCATGGAAGTGGACAGACAAAGAATATAACTAACTAAATGACTTAAAGAAAGCTATAACAACAACACCAACACTAATATACTATGATATAAAGTAGGATGTACTGATACAATGCGATGCATAAAAATGCGGATTATGTGCAGTGTTACTACATCAACCAGTGACGTATGCATCAATAACATTAACTGAAACTGAAATTAGATACGCGCAAATAGCAAAAGAAATGTTAGCGATAGTTTTTGCGAGTAATAAATTTAGACAATATATATATGGTAAACCAAATATATATATATATATATATATCAATACTGATCATCGTCCATTAATAAGGATAGTAGAAAAACCATTAAATAATATTTCAACTCGTTTACAGAAAATGAGACTAGGCTACAACAATATGACATACCATTGTAATACATACCCGGATAAGATTTAGTAGTAGCGATGCAATGTCAAGAAGCTACTTCGATAAGTCATATACAGACATTATACCAGAAGTAATATCTACCGTATCATTAGATATAACAAGAAAAAAAAAACCGAATAATAGAAGAAACCTCAAAAGATGAAATATGTACGAAGTTGAAAGAATATATATAGACACAGAATGGCCAAATAAATACCAAATACCTAATAATATGATACACTACTACAGTACCAGGGCGTATATTATATATAATAATGGTTTACTTTTCAAAGATCAATTACTTATCATACCCCAGAAGTTACAATATGAAATGAAAATACAAACTCACTCTGCACATAGCGGAATAACTGCATGTAAAAGAAGAGTAAAATATTTAATGTACTGGCCTGGTATTAGTAAAGATATGGAGACATTTGTAGAAGAATGTAAGATCTGCAAACAAATTACAGAGATTATGCACAAGCGTGAAACCCTTCATCAGCATGATAGAGCAAATTCCCTATGGGCAAAAATAGGAATGTACTTATGCCAAATAGAAGATAGAACACTACTAGTAGTTACAGACTACTATTTAAATTTTGTATCTGTAGAAAAATTAGAAAAAATAAATTGATAGGGATCATTCAAATTTTACTTAAAAAATTCGCAATACATGGGATACCCCAGGAAATTATAAGTGATAATGGCCCACAATTTAGGACGGAGTTTAAAGAATTTACACAACATTTAGGCATTAGGCATACGACATCAAGTCCATATCATCCACAAGGAAATGGCAAAGCGAAAATTCGGTCAAACCAAAATAATCTTCAAAAAATGCAAAGATTCTGAGCAATTAGCGGTATTAGATAACAACATTATTCCAACAGAAGGATTAAATATGTCTCCAGTACAGATTATGTTTGGAAGAAGATTCAGGACTAGAATGATTATTCAGAAAATCTAATACCGAGACATAATTTAAAAGACATGGAAAAACAAATTAGACAAGCAGAAAATGTATTATGATAGATCCGCAAAAGATAAACAAGAATTAGCCAATGATGAAGATATCATGATAAGAAAACCGGGTGAATCTACACTACAACAATCTTGCATAAAGATGGACCGAAATAGATCATACGAAGTTCTAGTAGATAACAAAATATATAGACGAAATCGGATAGATATAAAACCGATATGAAAATAAGAGTCGGAAGAAACAAATGTAAACACAGAAGAGGAAGAACTAACTATAAGAGAATCGGGTAGATTACGTAGACCACCTGGTAGCCTTATATATATAGTTGTTAGCATCTTATGATAAGATGATAGCAATATGTTATCATCATGGTGTATGTATTTTATTCATAAATTATATATATATATATATATATATATATATATATATATTTGCACCCTTATTATAAATTATAACGGATATATGTTGTATTTTATTGTTTTGTATTTTAAATAATGTGTATAGGCAACTATTAATATAATAGTTTCTGGCTAATAAAAGACTTAATATTACTAACGTTAAATAATGAAGGAAAGGATATGTAAGATATTATATTTATATAATTTATGTAAATTAATATCCAAAGACAACAGAATCACTTCCTGATACGGCAAACTTAATAACACTGTTAAATAATTAATATATTAACTAATTCATATAATACGACAGTTCTACTGAACAAGGTTAGCAATTATTATATTAGTAGTGCCTAAATATTCTAACAAACCAAACACGATATAATATAGAAGAAAAAATTAGGTAATTAGAAATTGAATTGATTATTACATAATAATCCTCATTGCCTATAGAAATATATTTTTCCTATCTTTTAACATGGTGAATTATATTATTGCTATACTTATCGGCAACGTAGCATGCCACCTTAATATTATAATTAATATTTATATTTTACTTTTCTTTTGAAATAAATTATTTTATTTTACTATATTGTTACTTTTATTAATATGGTTGTTTTTTTCCATTCATTTAGCTGACAAGTAGATATCTCGATAAGAACTTCCATATCTACTTGGGTTCACTCTCATTTATTATGAGGATCATATCTGATTATTATTATTATTATATTTATTATTATATATATATACGTATATGTATATGCATTTAGACATATAGACATACATTTGGATTTCTTGAGAAAACAACAATTAATTTTAAATGTTAACATATATATATATATATATATATATATACACACATACTAAATAATGTATAATTAATTTACAATACGTAATAGAAAACATTATTTATTAATTATTAATGATATATAGTGAACTAACATATCTTAGATTCCGATATTTCAGAAAACCCGATATCTCATAAGTGTAATTATTGAAAGTTTATTTTGCGCATATTATTAGCAACCAAGCTGGTCACATTAAATCTTTATTCGAATTAAATATAATGGAAGGTATACCATGTTATCTCTAGATGGTGTTGATATATTCACAAAGTAATACTTTACATTATTATAATACCACATTACAGGCACTATATTAATAGTGCGAAACGGAACAGAAGCGTGCCTCGCGGAATACTCTAGAAAAACGTGTGACGGACATATATGTGATATCACGGAGATCGATAAAGGTTAATCTATATTTGAAATGTATATATATGATGATGATGGTGATGGTGATGATGATGATGGTGGTGGTAGTGTTGATGATGATTGATTTGATTTGATTTGATTTGATTGTTTATTTATACACCGTACAAATATAAAACGAATTGCATTACTCAACAGTGTGTGATAAAAATGAAATAAATGAAAATAAATAAATATAACATGTTGATTTAAATAATTTCGATAAATAAATATAAAACAATATTAATATTAATGAAGTAAAAACAATTTCACTTTACGTCGGAAAATATTGTAATTTATTTCACAACGTAATTTTGCCGGAAGTTTATTCCAGTTGGTAGGTGCTGACAAACAGAAAGATCTACCCATAATGGTCTCATAATTATATTTAGGTAAATTTAGTTTTACAGATTTGGCAGATCTAAGGAATGACTTAGACTTAGTTACTTAGTCCCGTGACGTAGGCATCGTAGGGGGAGAACATGGCAATGTTTTTAATACATTTTTCCATTTATAACGATCTTTTGCAATAACTAACAATTGCTGAAGATAGAGATTAGAATATTCAAAGATATCATTTAATAAATTTGTATTGACCTTCAAAGTTTCGTAAAAATATCAAAATAATTTTTTCAGAAATAAATATTTCCCATTTTACCCATGTATCCAATACATGACTCTATGATTGTGAAATTCTATGGTTATTATTTTATTTTTAACTTTTATATTTCTTATTTTAAATTGTTCATCTGTATATCAACTTATTACTAATTATTATATAATCAATATATATTATATGAACAATATTATTATATTGGATTTAAGGAATATACTATAGGCTAAAGCCATACTCAAACAGTTAAGATCCAAATAAATGGTATCAAACATATCTAAGTATCTGTCTGATCCAATTGAGCGAGATGGATGGATACATATTACACTAATTGAACGGCAGATAATATATTCATATAAATCCAAAATCTAAAAAAGATTTAAAAAAATAAATATTATTCTTTATATTTCTCTATATTTTACTTATACATATTATGTGAATTTAAAGGAAATGTTGGTAATTTATAATAACAGTATACTATAATATCTAATAAATATATTGTATATAAATTAAATTAAATATATAAATTCAATAATATTATCTATTTAAATATTTATTTTAAATTAAAATATTTGGAATACATAAAATTTATAACCAAAAAAAAAATCTTTAATAAATATTATGTAAATAGTAAACATTTTTATAAAAATTTACTATCGATTGGAAATGTAAGCAATATATATTTATGAATAATATCGATATAAAATTTTAAAAATAATAATATTAAAATGATAAAAAATTTTAGGAAAAAAAAGCCATTTTTTTGCAAAAATGATTAATAAGAAAAGATTAATATTTTTTTTGTAAATGAGTTATTTATTTAGTTTTTATATCATATTTATATTGTATTTATATATGTTTAATTTTTAAAAATATTTTAATTGGAAAAAACAAGTATTTTTGCATTTCTAGTAAACTCCTCGTAATTTCTAGGATTTGTTCATTAAAAATAAAATTTTGTAATATTTTATTATATATTTATACGATAAACAATTTTCTAATGTTTCTTCAAAACATATTCATTATTTATGTTTTGATTCCAATATTTATATATTTTGTTAAAAACAATGAAAATCGTATCTTTTTCAAAGCAAATACTTAATATTAATTTTGTTTGTAACTTACCTTTTGTTTTACTCTCTATAAGATATTTACTAGAGCGTTTTGTATACTTAAAAAGTTCACAAATTTCGGTTCCTATGATCACCCTTAACGTTCAGTGTCCATGTCTCAGAGCCATAGAGTAATGCATTTTATACAGTTACTACTAAGAGTCTTCTTTTAAGTGGTAAGTTTATCTTAGACTTCCATATCATTTCCATACTATGTAGAATACTCTAAGAACACGTGTTCTATGCTAGAGCCTTTCTCACTTTAATGTCCTTTTCTGATGAGTTGATCCAAGAACCAAGATATTTGAATCTTTTGTTTGACTTGTAACGTTTGACCATCAGCTATTTTAATACTATTGAGTAAAGTATGTTAAAGACCATTACTTTAGTTTTTTTAGTATTTAAATGTAGTCCTACTTTTTTGCATTCAGACTCTACCCTTAGAATTAACTCCCTATCTTTACTTACAGTATTAGATAATAAGGATATTTCATCAGCAACATCCAAATTTGTTAGAAAAGTTGGAACAATCTTCGAATTCAGCACGTGACAATGGTAAATCCCACTTCCTGTACACGTCCGTTATTTTTCTGATTGAATAATCTAGTACAATAATGAATAAGTAAGGTGATATATTATACACTTATAGACCTCCTGCTACTATATCAAATTCTTCAGATATGCCATATGGTGGGTATACTTTCGCTCTAGTATTATAATTAGTATTAGTATATCAAATCGAGTTTGATCGGGTCTAAGTAGAGTATATAATACTGGAAGTATTCGATTGAGTATCATACGATTTTAATTGTTAATCATTATAGAGGTGAGGCTAATTCCACGGTAGTTATCAGCGTTGGTGATATCTCCCGATGTAGGTTCTGGGACTATGTTAGCAATTTACTATAGGTCTGGCTGTTCAATGTTTATATTATACTTGTTTATTATATCAAGCACGATGTCATCAATTGGAACATATTTTAGTATTACTGGCATTATACAATCTTCCCCAGAGCTATTTCTAGATTTTATTGATCTTTTCACTTTTTCAATTTTTTTAAAAACTGTATGTATTTCTTCGTTTTCATCTGTCACTTTAGGTTAGTTACCGAGAACTTTTCTGAAGTGTTCATAACATATAACAACTCTATCCTCTGTACTATTAAAATGTAACTATGATGATTAGTTGCCTTCCTGTCAGATATTTTATACATCAAGTTCTAACTTTCTAGATATATCAAACCTAGATCAGCTTACTAAATAACAACAACTTTCTTTTCTAATTCTTCGTCATTAATTACCCTATACATTCGGAACATATCTATTCTCTTTTGCTAGTATAGTGTATGATTACTTTGACATGTATTCTTACCAAGTGCTTTATGTGCGGAAGTTATAACTTCTCTAGTATTAATAATTCGTGGGTCTTGAGAATACAATTTCATTTTAAGTTTCGGGGATTTCCTCATGCATCCAACTGATTTCACATTTATAACTTCCAATTACCACCAACCGTTCATACCTTTCGGACATTGTTTCTTCATCTAGTAGTTGAATGTTACATTTATTCCTTACTTCAACTGAATACCTCACCTGTAGTTTGTCATGTTACCTTAGATCGATCCAAACATACTTGCGTTTACGCTACGCAATCTGCTTTTTTTGTTCGGTGACTTAGTGTCATATTCTCTACAACTATTCTTTTTTCTGATCCCAAAGATATAAAACTGTTATAGGCTTCGCAGTTTATTATGCTTATCCTTCATTTATTTCTCACCAATATATAGTAAAGTTGATGTTTTATCATATGTGGTCCAGTTTTAACATCCAGGTCCGTAACTTTTCTATTTTCTTTTGAAATTGTGAGTTAGCTGTTAATAGCTGATATTTTTCCATCATTTGAGCAAACTTCCATTATTATTTGTTGATGTATTGTAAGTGTATTTTAAATCATCTGTTCTCATCATTGCATTTATGTCGCTTAATATGATCAAGAAGTTATGAGATGGTTCTTGACCAATAGTTGTTCGAAGTTGCACATAGAACAAATTCTTGACTATTTCATCTTCGCATTCACATGTTGCATATGTAACATATGTTAATACAGGATTACCTTGCAAGTTAGACTTTTATTACCTAATTTCTTTAACTCTCACAATTAACTCTTTTAACCTTAACTTATGGAACTCAATACTAGGTCGGTCATACTCTCTCATTTATTTAAGTTGACTATTATTAAGCGTATATGGGATGGTTCACTATAACATATTACTTTATTATTAATAAAATGTTAGTTAATTATAATAATATTATGATTTTTTTTGCTCGCATTTATCTAAACCATATTCGATAAATTAATCTATATTTATATATATATATATATATATATATATATATATATATATGTATAATTACATGTATTTACATGATAACATAACTTATTAATTATATGTTATATCCTATACATTATATTTTTATAATAATATTGAAACGCGAATATTTCCAATAAATATGAATATATCAGTTATATAACCACTATTTAAAAATATTTGTAATCGAAATATAATTAATATCCCATCAATTTCACTTTTACAAAAAAATAGAAAAATAGTTGTAAAAATTATATTTAATTGCTTATCCAAATTCAATCTAAATCTTAAAATAATTAATAAAAACCAATATCACTCTTAAATATTTTTTAGTTTAAACTACATAAACAAATATTGTAAATAAATAATGTCTAAAATATTCTTAGATTTAAAAAACTTTTGATGTTGTAGATCATAAACTTTTAATTAATTAAAGAAACTTGAAATATATAATGTAATGTAACACGAGGAAATATATATATATATATATACAATATAATAAGTTATTTTAACAATAGAATATTTACTACAGATATAAATAATTTTTAATCTAATATTAAATATGTTAAGTACGGAATTCCTAAATTTTCCGTTTGTGAGCCCTTATTTTTTTGTATAATTTGCATAATTATTTTACCAAATGTTTTAAAACATACTAATAATATTAATTTAAAATTAAATGTTGATGATACATGAATCATGTTACATGATACATAATTTTTAACAGTTCACTCCACTATTGAAATTGAACTAACAACATTTTTACAGATGTATATTGATAAATTAAAATATTGGTTCGATTTAAATAATTTATAAATGTCATCAAAAAAACAAAAATTCTTCCATATTGCGATACTAAACTGACTAATGATATACAAATTGATCATATAAAGTTAATATAGTAGATACGTATACATTTCTGGGGTTATATTAGGAACACACATAATATTTAATAAAAACGAAATAAATATTAATTATTTAAAAACGAAACTTTAAAGAATAATACACCTAATTACTAAGTTATCATGTGTCAGAATGTCAGAAATTTGACAGTATTATGCAATTCTTTGTTTTTATTTTATATACCACATGTAATTGAATTATGGAGGACTATTTATTAATCTAATATCAATATAATTAATTATTACACAAACAAAGAATTAATTTCAATTCTATTTTATAATAGTAACATTTAAAAATGTGACTATATAATATTTATTGACTTACTTAAATCGACTACTTAATGAGAATCAGATACAAGAATACTAAACAATAAAAATACAAATATACTATGAATACTATATTATATGTATACTATGTATATTATAGTTCACGTATGCAATCTATACCTATAGATACATATAATTAGGTAATTAGCAGTAGGTTTATTCGCATACGCTACTCTTAATGCATGGAATATCCTTCCAAAAAAACTACTTGTCTTTGACAACATTTATTATTTTAGAAGACTGTTGAAATCTTTATATTAACTAATTTATCTTCGATTTTTAATATATATTTATTTAACCTATTTATTATATTCGATTGATTGCATATATGTTCGAGAATAGTATACAATGTATATTATACATATTATTATAAAAAGTATATAATACATTTAAACATAGGTCAACCTAATACTCATTATCATCATCATCATCATAAAAATCCTTTCATTGATTGATAATTTATTTAAAAAATATATAGTCGATATATATAATCGAAAGTATAAAGTATAAATATTTGCTAACGATAATATAGGATTTATACCTACGTTATAGAAATAAACAAATAATAGTACCAAGTTAATAAAATAAAGAAAACAAAATGTTTTACAGTTATTGTAAGGTAATTTTTGTTCATTCGTTCATTAATTATTGTCGTTTATTCATTAATATAACTTTTTCTCTGTAACTATCTCCATATATGGTGTTTAATCTTTTATTTGTGAGTCTTCAATATTCTATTATATATATTATAATAGATATAATAATACTAAATAACTTACATTACAATGTTGACAGTTGCTTTCTATAAGTTTGAAGAAAAAACATTTGATAAATGGTTTCGTTACCATTTCGAACTCATTACAAGCGCGATACACGCGAAAGATTGCAATCTTTTGATCGTTAGATTCGACAAACTTAGGTTAGCATACATACAATTAAGTAGTATCTATGTATACTACTTAAGTGCACTATACGTAATATGAACAAATATTACGTAATATGAAACATCCTTATAAATAGATTCGTCGCTGAAAACTTAACCACTCTAGTATAAGTCATTTTATTAATAAAGCCAAACTCGACCTAAATCACCTTTATAATTACCGTCTCATATTGACTTATATTAACTTATATTAATTTATATTAACTTATATTAACTTATATTAACATACATTAACTTCTTCTATTTATAAAACATATTTAAATAATTATTTATGAATTTGAGTAATCCCTTGAAAATTACCTGTCAATATAAATATTGTTCCCTCATCTATTTAGCATTCGATACAATTAACGTATACTTACTTACATACAGACTAAAATTAACACTGTATTTCTATGTTTTTACAAATACCCTACTAACATAGTCTAAATCACTAAATTACGTGCATAATTATCACCAAAACATCGAATAATCCTTGAGGTACCTCAATTATCTTCCCTCACCATCACTATTTCCCTTCTGCAGCTAATTACTCCCTATCAGCAAACATATCAAATATTTTCTTTCCGTAAAGTATAAACGTCAAATGCAGACAACATTGAAATGTACGTCATATATTATGAATGATCATTCAATACACACAGCATTCAACTTACATCAAAACTTAAGTTGAACTTAAGTTATTGATGTAAGTTGAATGCTGGGCAAATCTCTTAACATTCACAAGAGGATCTGCACATTAGGCTACATCATGGTGTACGGCTTGCTAACTATCACTTGTGTTTCATGTATCTCTCTACTACAATATTGATTTCCTATTCTACTCTCGTCCTACAAGAAATAATGTATAACCTTGGCCGTATAACTAAAGACATTTTCAACTAATTTACGAAAAAACTGGTCTACGTACTCAATTGGGCATTCTCAACAAATATTATCAACCTAAATCACTATTTATTTTACGTTCATCTCCACTGACTACATAATCTGTCTACCTTTATTATATATTAATTACATTTCACATCTAATCTCGCTACATACGTTATATATAGTATACCGTCCTGACTAAACCAACACCGATACACTTTTCCCCCTTCTGAAATAAAATTCATTTATCCCTTAACATAAATACGATTACAACTATCTTCAAAAATAAACTGAAGAAATATATCCTTACCCGCGACATCTAAATTCGTTGAAAGTATTTTTCATCTCGTTTTATTTTTGATCTTTATTCTGTTCTACTTTTTGTTGTTGTCTGTACTATATATTACTATTATTATATATTATATATTTGTTTTTCTCTTGTGTTTATCAATAACTTAATAAACGATCACCCAAAACACAAGAACATGTTACTATTTGTATTGTATTGTCCGGAGCCCCTCACAGTTACCTATAACATGTATAAGTCATGTATGACTTCATGAGAGGTCCATTTGTATCCGCTATTTGTATTGTATTCAATATATATATTTGAGATTTCAATGAATAAATATTATTATATTATTAATAGTTAGATATATATGTGGATACTGATATATTCTATACAACTAGCGCACTGTTTGTTTGTGGTTGCCTATATCATTATGTATGTAAATTATTAGTATATGTGATAGTATCAGATAATGTTTTTATATAATATATGAACTATAGTAATAATATATTATTTAATATTAATATACAATACGACTAATAACGATATATATATATATAATTATCTTCATCTGAAGCCTTTTAGAGGAAACAATAATATAATGAATTTAATAATTCACATGATATATATATATACAACTTTCTTCTAATAAATATTATTATTATTATTATTATTATATATATATATATATATATATGTTAGTATTAATTATATCTTATTTACAAAGTATTCACACAATAGTATATATATATATATATATATATATATATATTAGTGTTGCAAATGGACTTCGAACTGATACATTTGGTTTTCGGACTCGGACTGATACCTGTTTTTTAAAAAAACTCGGACTGATACTAATACACCTATAATTTTGTAAGAATCGGACTGATACACTAAAAGTATTAGTAAAATCTGACTGATACTATTTTCATGTTATGTGGTACTAGTAATAAAAAAAATTATTTAAAATCCAATTTATCCAATGGAAATTTAGTTAACTTAGTGTCTTTGGAACAATATTTTAACTCTATTAAATTTAATTTTAAATAACTTTATTTAATTAATTTAAGATATATAATGATTATATATAAATAATCAAAGATTTTGCAAAGCAAAGATGGTTCACTCCCTATCTAAGCTATGTAATTATTTTAATATAGTTCTTAATATAATTATCAGACTAATATACTTTTAATATTATAATATATATGTCAATTATATTTAAAAAATATATTTTAAAATTACGACATTTTCACGGTATTAAAGTGTACATATAAATAACAATGACTAAATCGATGACCTACTTTTGACCTATAAACATTCGGTAAAATTGTTATGATTATATTTTTGATATCTCCAAATAATATTTTTGCGGAACACTTACTTTTCGATATATATCGAATTTTTATACATATCTTAATTTAAGATTACATTATGGTATTATTTTTGAATTTACATGTAAACAGATACGAATCCAAAAATAGATCTTAGTTCTTACACCCGTCGCATTTGTGCTAGTGTCGTTTTTATTTCAATAAATCGGTCACGTGAACCATCTTTCCTTCGGAAAATCTTTTAAATAATGTATGAGAATAATTGATTTCCACAATATTATATTATATTATATTTTAAAATATTTGAAAATTTATAAAAAATATTTTTCGACATTATTGAATAATATAATTTATAAATTATATTTTAAAATATATTTTAAAATATTTGTTATATTTTAAAATATTTTTCGATTTTTAAAAAAAATATATTTTTATTATTTGTTATGATTTTTGTATTTTTTTATATTTTTCCTCTAATTTTAAAAATATTATTTTAATATATAAATATTATATTTTTTATATTATTTTTAGAACATTTTTTAAAATTTATTTTGTAATATTTTGACATATTTTTTGTATTTTTAAATTATTTTTCCAATAATTTTTGTAAATTAAAAAATATATTTGTCTACATTTGTTTGTATTTTAGCTAAAATGTATTTTATTATATATACTAGCAATGTAGAATCAGGAATAGCTATATCTAATAAATAATAGATAGGCAAACAATCAAAAACTGAGCAATGCCGGGTTGGGTACGACTAGTATTTAGTAAATACTATTTACTATTTGAAGCTTTTGAAATGAATAATTTAACTATTATAAAACTTCGAATACTTAATTTAATAAAAATAATACTATTTTAAACCTTCAAAGTGTATATAATTACTATTCGAACATTTCGAATGAGTGAAAAATATGAAAATTTCAAACACTAGTAGTGATACAATAGTGATACTTAAAAATATTATTTATGATACTGATACGATACTGATACTTTGATTTTATTATACTGATACGATACTGATACTTTGATTTTACTGATACATGGAAATGAGGGTCTGGTTACAACACTAATATATATATATATATATTGTTTAATTATATTTAACTAATGATATTATACGTTAATATACTGGCGTGTATAGTAATATTATATAGTAATAGTAATTCAGATTAATAAAAAAAGATCGAGACAAATAGTTCGGTAGAATAAAATTATGAAGTTTAAATAAATATCACAATGCAATACAATAATAAATAAATGAAATTTACAAACAAATTATGAAAAATTAACTACATTAATTCTGAGTCTATTTCAATTGATATTACGCCCACTTTACATCGACAACCACGCCACATTATATTGACAAATACGCCTCCTTCACAGGATAAATACCTACAGTGAAGTTGTGAAAATGCTACGATTCTTGCAGATGAATCCTAACGGAGCTAAATGCCTGAGCTCCAGTAACACTACAATGTATAAACGAAGTAACCACGCCCCTTTGTTACGTAATAATCTCACCTCCAACATGGACACGCGTATCAGACTTATATATGATGTAATAGATATATACGATCAAGTGTGTAAACAGCCATTACTTACGTAA
>OZ025239.1:35960614-36188114 GCA_964019155.1 Osedax fenrisi
ACTACTACTACTACTACTACTACTACTACTACTACTACTACTACTACTACTACTACTACTACTACTACTACTACTACTACTACTACTACTACTACTACTACTACTACTACTACTACTACTACTAATACTACTACTACTACTACTACTACTACTACTACTACTACTACTACTACTACTACTACTACTACTACTACTACTACTACTACTACTACTACTACTACTACTACCTATACATATTGGAAATACATTTCTCTATGTGTCTATCTGTTATACACATGTGTATTTAATAAATTTCATATAAAATCTCAATACTAATTTGAATAGATAATAAGTTAATTATATAGAATGAATATATATTAAATTAATAATTAATATTCAAAATCGGTTTTAAATTAAATACATAATATGTAATGGGGAAGGAAGGGTAATTTGGCCGATGTTTGTATGTGTGTTACTAGAAGTGCTCTAAATAAAAATATACATATTTTTAAATAACCATCATATACTATATAACTAATATTATATTAATTTACGATATGTATATTTTAATAATTTATATTTTTGTATATTTTGTGAATATAATAGATTTTAATAAGCTGTATAAATATGGATAAAAAACAGAAAAATCGGGTAATTTGGCCGATAGTTCAAGTTTACTCAATAGGTGAAATCTATGTTTTCAAATACATAAATTAAATATCTTGTATAAAATGATGAATAATTCGGCGCGCACATAATACCACCGCCACAATAGATTATAGTTTTAATATTATTGGAAAATTATATTACGTATTTATTGAACTTATATTATTAAACATATTACGCACTTTATTATATTTTATTAAACATATTATACTGTCAAATATGTCTAAGAATATGATATACAAGAAGTCCATCTACAGGTTATAAATTAAATAATTAACAAACTATAATAATTTCAATTAATAAATTATAATAAGTTTAATTTTAATTAATTAAATAATTTTTATATTAATATAATACATTATATATATAAGTATAATTATTATTATATATTAGTGTATAACTATAATATATAGTAATATATAAAAAAGTATATAATCTATAGAATCTATAATAGATTATATACTTTTTTAATATAACAGATAACAGTGTATGATATATCTTAATAGGAAATACTTATGGTTAATTATTAACTTAATATGTATATATTTCTATATATATAGATTAACTTTAGATATTTACTTTTAGATATACATGTATAATTAACATATAATATGTAAACCTGAATTAATATTGTGTGAATAAAAATGAATATTATAATTATGATTAGTTAACTAATATATATATATCATTATTAAAAATAAATTTTAAATTATTGAATGCATTTTAAATATTTAATTTCATTTAATTACAATTAAGTTAATTTCAAGTTTTTAAAATGTATATTGTAATTAATAAAGTTAATGAATAAAAATGTGTATGGTATGTTTATATATGTAGGGAGTTACTAAAACCCAGTTGTAATCCAGTTGTAATCCAGTTGTAATTTTATAATACGTATTTTTTATATAATATAATTACTTTAATACTTTGATACTATATATATATATATATAATATTAAGTATATTATAATCAATAAGTGATATTAAATGTTCGAAATAGTAATGTATTTATAGTAGAATTTTAGGTTTTAAATATTGTTATTATAAATGTGTTGCCTAGTTGTAAACCAGTTGTAATTTTATAACAATGCATAATACATGTTAAACATAATTTAACACTTTGATTATTAAATTTATATTATATATACATATATGTAGTATCAAAGTGTTATATATTTTATATATATATATATATATATATAAAACTGCCTGTGTGGATCAGTGGCTAAGGCGTCAGACACACAAGCAGTAGGACACGGGTTCGACCCTCGTCCGGACCATTAATTAATTTTATAAAATGGGTCTTAAAATATTATTTAGAAGTGATCTTATATAATTGTGTATACATAAATGATCGGCTCTCGTTAAAACCATTGATGCCTTAACATGAGAGCGGCTTCGAAGGGACATTAGAGCCATATATGGTTATAAGTGAAAACTTCATCTAAGTTCCTGGATGGGATGAAAGGACTCCACCAAATAAAAATAACAATAACAATATATATATAAGTTATATAACATATATGCCCACTACATCCATTTCGACTGGACCATACAGTAATCAGTAGATACTCCGCATGTAGGAGAATATGTTAATAATTGTATATCATTTGTATGTAATTATTGAATGTATTTATTGATGTATATGTTAATTGATCAATTAACATGATTTCGAAATCAATATTGTATATAAATAATATAAAATATAAAAGTTATATTTAAATTATATGATACATTTTAAATAATTCATTAATTCTATTGATATTATATTTCTTTTAAGTTTAATAATTACATATTATTTTACATTTTAAATAATTCATTAATTCTATTGATATTATATTTCTTTTAATTAAGATTAATAATTACATATTATTTTACATAATTGAATTTGAATCTTGATAATAAATAATATAATATAATAACTTATATAATGCGTTTTAAATATTCTTTTAAATTAAAGATTAATTTATATACTTGAAATACAATTATATTTGAATAATAATTAATTTCATAAATAATATCATAAATTATTGGATACATTTTATTAATTTATTAATTTATTTTTATTTTTATTAAGACTAGATTTAATAATTAAATACTATTTTATATCATTAATTTAGAATCATTAATACATAATATAATATAATATAATAATGTATTGAATGCATTTTAACACTATGTTAAATATGTTTAATTCAGTACATTAATTTCATATTTTTTAAGTTTAGATATATGATTAAAAACTGTTTATGATTAAATTGAATCATGATATCATCATATTACTTATATAACAGATTACACCCATATAACAGACAATACACCCATTCATCTGTCGAATGTACCATGCAGTACCAATAATGCAGCATGTGGGAACATTGGTTAATAATTGTATCTGTCATTATTGAATGTATTTATTGATGTATATGTTACTTTAAATCAATATTGTATATAAATAATATAAAATATAAAAAGTTATTTTTAAATAATTCATTTATTTCACTATATTATAATATATTATACTTCTTTTTAATTAATTTTATTTCTATTAAGTCTAGATTAATAATTAAATAGTATTTTATATAATTAAATTAGAATCATATTAACAAAGATTTTGCGAAGCAAAGATATAACACTCCCTATGCATGCAACGTAATTTAGTTATAGCCCCAACCGCTGATAGCAGTAGTATCGAAATCACTGAAATAGATTTAGGTTCGGCTCTGTTTGCATACAACAATTTTTTCATTGCTCTATTAAATTACATGCAATATAAATTAGCTTTTACTCACTAAATATATACTTATAGCATTTAAAACATACATATCATATTTGTTTGTTATATATTAGTAATGAACACTTAGTTTTCATCATATAAATATTAATTTAAAGCATATTATTTAACATTTTAAAAGTGTATAGTTAAATACGAACACATAGTTCCTAGTATAAACAACACATAGTTCCTAAAAGTAACCCGCTATAGGTGGCACTGGGGTATTTTGTATACAAATTCGAATTACACGATTTCGTGTAAGTGTTATATCTTTCCTTCGGAAAATCTTTGTAGATAGGTTTCGTTTGAAATTTTCATGTGATATTTCACAATATAAATATATATATATATATATATATATATATATATATATATATATATATATATATTTATATTGTGAAATATCACATGAAAATTTCAAACGAAACCTATCTACAAAGATTTTCCGAAGGAAAGATATAACACTTACACGAAATCGTGTAATTCGAATTTGTATACAAAATACCCCAGTATATATATATATATATATATATATATATATATATATATATATATATATATATATATGTGTGTGTATCTTAGTTAACTCTTTCCGCCCCAGCATAAATAAACGAAACTACATGTAATGTCAAAGAATTATGTATATTTATAAAAAATAATACATATGTTATAAAATAACGAAATATTTATACTAAATATTGAAATTTGTCTATTACAAATAAACTTTTTTTTAATAAGTATATAATAAGTTATATTAATCTGAAAAAAAATTATGGATATAACCATTATTCATAATATTATACTTAATTAATTATAATAATAATTATTATTATTTTCTGCAAAATAGAGTTCAACTTCAAACTAGAAATAACATATACAATATATACATATACATATACATGTCTATATACAAAATGTTGAGTACATATTAATAAATAATATACTGAAAAATCTAATCAATTAATTAACTATTCAATAAATAAAATGTAATTACATAAAAATAAAATATATATTTTTTAAATTTAAAATTAAATAAAGAAATAAATATTCGTATTCTTATAACAAATTATTTGTATTTAAATATTGAAATTTGTCTATTACAAGTAAACTTTTTTTTAATAATTATATAATACATTATATTAATCTGAAAAAAAATTATGAATATAACCATTATTCATAATATTATACTTAATTAATTATAATAATAATTATTATTATTTTTTGCAAAATAGAGTTCAACTTCAAACTAGAAATAACATATAAAATATATACATATACATATACATGTCTATATACAAAATGTTGAGTTCATATTAATAAATAATATACTGAAAAATCTAATCAATTAATTAACTATTCAATAAATAAAATGTAATTACATAAAAATAAAATATATATTTTTTAAATTAAAAATTAAATAAAGAAATAAATATTCGTATTCTTATAACAAATTATTTGTATTTAAATATTGAAATTTGTCTATTACAAGTAAACTTTTTTTTAATAAGTATATAATACTTTATATTAATCTGAAAAAAAATTATGAATACAACCATTATTCATAATATTATACTTAATTAATTATTCTTATTTTCCACAAAATAGAGTACAAATTCAAATTAGAAATAATATATAAAATATATACATATACATATATATTTCTATATAAAAAATGTTGAGTAAATATTAATAAATAATATACTGAAAAATCTAATCAATTAATTAACTATTCAATAAATAAAATGTAATTATATAAAAATAAAATATATATTTTTTAAATCTAAATAAAAAAAAAAATATTCTTAAAACTGATTAATTGTATTAAAAAATTGAAATTTGTCTATTAAAATATATCTTAATAATTATATAATAAGTTATATTAATGTGAATATAAATTTAGAATATAATCATTATTCAAAATATTATACCTAATTATTGAATTGAATAATTACAAATTAATCTAGTGTATTCATTCCTATATATTATTTCACTATAAAAAAACTAAAAACAAATTATTCTTGGTATATAAATCTATAACTATTACAATAAAAAATCACTACTTGATACAATATATATATTATTTTATTAAAATAACATGTAATTTTAAATCATTCAAAATATATACAAATTAATATTTATAAAGAATAACATACACAATATAATATATACAAAAAATATATGTATAATAAAATATAGTAAATATAGATATAATAAAAAAATATATGTACATATTATAATACATGTACATATTATATATATATATATATTTACATACACAAATAAGTAATTTGAATGAAATTCAGTAAAACGTTTATTAAAAAATGAAATATTTTAATTTTAAATAATATAAAATGAATACGTATATTTCAAAAATTCATTTATAAATTGTTAAGAATAATGAATATATCAATATAAATATATATATATATGCAAATATTATGTCCCCACTATGGCTCTGCGTCTTCCTCCCAGTACATCTCAGGTAGTGATATGTTCAGATTCACTAGAAATATCACCGACATCCTGTGCTATAATAAATGTTAATTTAAAGTTAATAAATATAATATATATATAATAACATAGTTATACTTATTTGTAAGTATCCCTGAAAAATTAAATACAAAAAAATGTTATAAAATATTATGGTAACTATAATTTTAAATTCTATATTTTGTAAATTATTTATTTCAATAACGTACGCTATTATTAGAAAATATTTCAACATTTAATTTAATATATATAATAAAAAGTTAAAAATAATTTAAAAAATGAAAATATAGATTCCAGTTATAGTCAATATAATTATTTTTAATAAATGTATTTATAACAAATCAGGTAAATGACGTATACATGTATATTAGTTTTCTAACTATTGCTCTGCCCCTAGCTGTCCCCACTATGGCTCTGCGTCTTCCTCCCAGGACATTTCGAGTAATGATATGCTCAGATTCACTAGAAATATCACCGACGTCCTGTGTTATAATAAATGTTAATTTAAAGTTAATACATAATATATATATATATATTATTTTAAATAATTTATATTCTACACAGTTATACTTATTCGCAAGTATCCCTGAAAAATTTAATACAACAAATTTTTATAAAATATTATGGTAACTATAATTTTAAATTCTATATTTTATAAATTGTTTATTTCAATAACGTACGCTATTATTAGAAAATATGTTAACATTATAATTTAATATCTATAATAAAAAGTTAAAAATAATTTAAAAAATGAAAATATTCCATTAGATTCCAGTTAATCAATATAATTATTTTTAATAAATGTATTTATAACAAATCAGGTAAATTACGTATACATGTATATTAGTTTTCTAACTATTGCTCTGCCCCTAGCTTTCCCCACTATGGCTCAGCGTCTTCCTCCCAGGACATTTCGAGTAGTGATATGCTCAGATTCACTAGAAATATCACCGACGTCCTGTGTTATAATAAATGTTAATCTAAAGTTAATACATAATATATATATATATTATTTTAAATAATTTATATTCTACACAGTTATACTTATTCGCAAGTATCCCTGAAAAATTAAATACAAAAAAATGTATCAAATATTACTGTAACTATAATTTTAAATTATATATCTTGTAAATTGTTTATTTCGATAACGTACGCTATTATTAGAAAATATGTCAACATTATAATTTAATATCTATAATAAAAAGTTAAAAATAATTTAAAAAATGAAAATATAGATTCCAGTTAGTCAATATAATTATTTTAAATAAATGTATAACAAATCAGGTAAATGACGTATACATGTATATTAGTTTTCTAACTATTGCTCTGCCCCTAGCTGTCCCCACTATGGCTCTGCGTCTTCCTCGCAGGACATTTCGAGTAGTGATATGCTCAGATTCACTAGAAATATCACCGACGTCCTGTGTTATAATAAATGTTAATTTAAAGTTAATACATAATATATATATATATATATATATTATTTTAAATAATTTATACTACACAGTTATACTTATTCGCAAGTATCCCTGAAAAATTAAATACAAAAAAATGTATCAAATATTACTGTAACTATAATTTTAAATTATATATCTTGTAAATTGTTTATTTCGATAATGCTATTATTAGAAAATATGTTAACATTATAATTTAATATCTATAATAAAAAGTTAAAAATAATTTAAAAAATGAAAATATAGATTCCAGTTAGTCAATATAATTATTTTTAATAACTAATCAGGTATATGACGTAGAATATTCTCTGCCTCTAGGTATATAACATGTATATCTATAATACAAGTTATATTGAATACTTCTAAAATATACAATTGATAACATTATATACATACAGCAAAGATTTTCCGAAGGAAAGATATAACACTTACGCGAAATCGTGTAATTCGAATTTGTATACAAAATACCCTGGTGCCACCTATAGCGGGTTACTTTTAGGAACTATGCGCAGTTTATAATGTAAATTCGTATTAACTATACACTTTTAAAATGTTAAATATTATGCTTTAAATTAATATTTATATGATGAAAACTAAGTGTTCATTAAGTAAAAGTTAATTTATATTGCATGTAATTTAATAGAGCAATGAAAACATTGTTGTATGCAAACAGAGCCGAACCTAAATCTATTTCAGTGATTTCGATACTACTGCTAGAAGCGGTTGGGGATATTACTAAATTACGTTGCATGCATATGGAGTGTTATATCTTTGCTTCGCAAAATCTTTGTATACAGTATGTAATATACTATGTATATATATAGATACTAAATAAAAATATAATCCATAGTATCAATGAATAATATTATAAAATTCAATTGAAAATTATAAAATTCATAATAATATTGATAATGAATACATTTCATAATTACATTTTATTAATTATACACTGTATAAAACAGTAATAACATATATTATTATACTCAATATGATATTTAATTATATATTGAATATCTAATAATACATTATTTAACATTAATATCTATAATACAAGTTCATCTCCAAGTTACAACACAGTTGAATTATCAAATGTTATGTTTATATTTATTATTTTGGTTACTAACGAATTTTTAAATGTTAGGTCAATAGAAATTATAATTTATATAATAATTATAAGTTATATATAGTAACAATTATAGTATATTGAATTATTCTAAAATATACAATTTATAAAATTATATACATACTATGTATATATAGATACTAAATAAAAATATAAATCATAATATCAATGAATAATACTATAAAATAAAATTGAAAATTATAAAATTCATAATAATATTGACGAATACATTTCATAATTACATTTTATTAATTATATAGTAATAACATTAATTATTATACACAATATGATATTGAATTATATATTGAATAACTAATAATACATTATTTAACATTAATATCTATAATACAAGTTCATCTCAAAGTTACAACACAAGTTGAATTATCAAATGTTATGTTTATATTTATTATTTTGGTTACTAACGAATTTTTAAATGTTAGGTCAATAGAAATTATAATTTATATAATAATTATAAGTTATATATATTAACAATTATAGTATATTGAATAATTCTAAAATATACAATTTATAAAATGATATACATACTGTATATATATAGATACTAAATAAAAATATAAATCATAATATCAATGCAATAAAATACTATAAAATGCAATTGAAAATTATAAAATTCATAATAATATTGATGAATACATTTCATAATTACATTTTATTTACACATATTATATCTACAATTATAAATATATTAATTTTTTTTTATATATGTTAATAATTATAAGAGTATATACAACTAACATTAACAGAGGATTGCCGGATTCATTACTAGAAAGAAGTAAAAGCTAGAGAGCTACGGCAACAGAAATGAATACGTCAGCCATGTTGAAAAAAATTAATGTGACGCTCAAATTTTAAATATCCTTTGTAAATAATATTATGACCTATATTTCATTAAATTTAAAAATTAATACGCGTGTATTGTTTATATGATGGAAAAAAAATAAGGAAAAAATATATTTTCACTAATAAAATACAATACATTTAATTATTGATCATTTTAATTTTATATACACATGTTTTATTTTAAATTGTTCATTTAAAAACAACATTTTATACGAACTAATTATTGTTTGTTATTTATAAAATGAACTAAACACAAACACTAGAATATTCTCACTATTATGATGGTTAATACTAATATAATATTGAAAAATAATAATATATAATTTGTATTTATAATTTATATGTTTATTTATATTATTTTACTTATGAATCTTCAAAATAAATATCATATAGAGTTATATTTTGACAATATACTCACAATATAAGATATAAAACTACATTTTCCTAAATCCTATCATATTTAAAACATATTTTAAATAAATATTGATTTTAATTTTTTACAATTCAACTACTCTATTTGTTATAATATACGTTTATGATCTATAATAAATTGAGATGATTAAATATGACGATACGCGAATTGTATAGGTGACGATAAATGACGATTGGAAGGAAATAGTTAATATAACATTATTTCTAAAATAAAACGGATCATAACAAGAATTCGACAGCAAGGACATGAACACATACTTGCGGGAGTTATATTTATAATGCGGGAGTTGAAATATTCAAATAAATATACATACGCGTGAAAGTAGATCCGAATGAAAGTAGATCCTAGCATATAGTAATTATATATATATATATGTATGTGATAAAAATAAATCTAGCTCCAGCTAGATTCGAACTCGGGACTTTCTGCTTAGAACGCATCATTTATAGCACTGAGCCACAACCCATGTTATATATTATGCTATTTATTTTCCTATTTAAAAAACATTTATATATATATATATATATTATAAATAAATTATTAAAAAAAAAAATTACAATTACAATTATTACTATCAGAAATTACTCGATTATAATTCGAATATGTTACGTACGAATGAGATCGATATAGTTTTAGAATGTCCATTTAATTTCAAGTAGAATCAATATATTATATATGTATAATACTATACGTCATTAATATGCTATCCGTTATAGTAACCTTACAATGAAGTATTTAATAAATTTTATTTTTAATTAAATTTAAATTATTACAGAAATTACTCTATTATAATTCGAATATGTTACGTACGAATGAGATCGATATAGTTTTAGAATGTCCATTTAATTTCAAGTAGAATCAATATATTATATATGTATAATACTATACGTCATTAATATGCTATCCGTTATAGTAACTATACAATGAAGTATTTAATAAATTTTATTTTTAATTAAATTTAAATTATTACAGAAATTACTCGATTATAATTCGAATATGTTACGTACGAATGAGATCGATATAGTTTTAGAATGTCCATTTAATTTCAAGTAGAATCAATATATTATATATGTATAATACTATACGTCATTAATATGCTATCCGTTATAGTAACTATACAATGAAGTATTTAATAAATTTTATTTTTAATTAAATTTAAATTATTACAGAAATTACTCGATTATAATTCGAATATGTTACGTACGAATGAGATCGATATAGTTTTAGAATTTCCATTTAATTTCAAGTAGAATCAATATATTATATATGTATTATACTATACGTCATAAATATGCTATAGTAAATAGTATAATATATTATAGTATATATATATATAAAACATGGGATGTGGCTCAGTGGTGCAAGAGCGCTCTTGATATAAATGCACGCGCGTGCACGCGAGCATGCTCTCTAAGCAGAAGGTCGAGAGTTCGAATCTTTCTGAAGGTATTTTTTTATTGAATTTTGTAATAATATATATTTTATTAGATAAATTATAATTCAGTTTACTGGAGTTAATATAAACATTTGTAACAATATAAATTGTTTTATTATTATATAAATATATTAATAGCATACTACTAAAGTATATGTACTAGTAGAACACTATAGTCAGGTGTGGTACAAGTAACTATATAGCATATACGTTGGCTATATTATTATATAACATTGTAATGGAAATACTTAAATATATCAGTTGTTAGTAACAACTTAAGTAACAATTGTTACTTGCTATTTTATAAATATACATAGTTAGTATTAATACAAATAACATTTTATATATATATATATATATATATATATATATATATATATATATATATAGTTATAATTATATATAGTATATAATATATGTACATACTATAAATATATTTGTACAATCTATAGATTGTATATAGCATATATTTATGTTATTTAGATTGTGAGCATAGACATAGGCATAGGAGCTCCTATGTCTATGATTGTGAGTAACATAAAATAATAACAACCATTTATTTAAATATTAAAAATAGATTTTATGATATTAATGCATGGTCTAAGGGGTCTCGCATTTGCGATTATGCTAATGAGTTAAATTTGTCTGCGAATTCGCTCGGGCAACACTTCATCCATCTTCGTGAAGTATGCAGTATGCAAATACTGTCTATGGATCTTAGAATGGGTGGTCCAGGTGTTGTAATCGAAATTGATGAAAGTCAGTTTCGCCACAAGCCGAAACACCACCGCGGTAGAGGCCCCGTCTCTACTGTGTGGGTATTTGGTATGGTTGATACCTCTACGAGTCCTAGTATTGGTATAATGAAAGTTGTGCCTGACAGGTCTGCTGCCACACTACTTCCCATTATATATGACAATATCAGACCCGGAAGTATCATCCATAGCGATCAATGGGCAGCATACACACGATTACGTTCAGACCCCCAGTACAATTATCGCTCTGTTAACCACTCTCTACATTTCGTCGATCCAGTGACTGGTGTCCACACCCAGTCTATTGAATCATACTGGGCGAAAGTTAAGTTGCCGATTAAGAGTATGAAGGGGGTGCATACGGAGCAATTAAGCTCATATCTTGATGAGCGGATGTGGAGGGATCGGTTCGGTGGCAATGCCTTTGAGAATATTTGCATTCATATTGCTTCGCAATATCCTGTTTGATTATTCTGTTTAGGTTTGGGTTGGGGTTGGGTATGGGCTGGGTTTGGGCTGGGTATGGGTTTGGGTTTGGGTTGGGTTTTCGTTTAAATAAGTGTTTATATTTATCATATCGATAAATATAAACCAAAATAAATAATGATTCATAAACAATATTATATAATAAATATAACCATAGATATAAATGTATAGATTCATTGAATACTTTCGTATATATGTGTATGTATGAATATGACTCATACGTATGAGTGTACACTGTATGAGTATACATATTTGTGTAATAGTGTGTTTCGTAAACACGCGCAGGTGTGGGTGTGTGTATGTGTGTATGTGTTTAGATGTATGTTTATATCTATAGCATCGATTTAAAGATCTAAATATGTAATTCTTTCTTTATATCGATGATCTATATACGTGTAGTTGAATGAATATATATATATATATATATATATATATATATATATATATATATATATATATATATATAATGCTATTAATATATTTATATAATAATAAAATAATTTATATTGTTACAAATGTTTATATTAACTCCAGTAACTGAATTATAATTTATCTAACAAAATATATATTATTACAAAATTCAATAAAAAAATACCTTCAGAAAGATTCGAACTCTCGATCGAGAAGGTCGACCTTCTGCTTAGAGAGCACGCTCTTGCACCACTGAGCCACATCCCATGTTTTATATATTATACTATTTACTGTAGCATATTTATGACGTATAGTATTATACATATATAATATATTGATTCTACTTGAAATTAAATGGATATTCTAAAACTATATCGATCTCATTCGTACGTAACATATTCGAATTATAATAGAGTAATTTCTGTAATAATTTAAATTTAATTAAAAATAAAATTTATTAAATACTTCATTGTATAGTTACTATAACGGATAGCATATTAATGACGTATAGTATTATACATATATAATATATTGATTCTACTTGAAATTAAATGGACATTCTAAAACTATATCGATCTCATTCGTACGTAACATATTCGAATTATAATCGAGTAATTTCTGTAATAATTTAAATTTAATTAAAAATAAAATTTATTAAATACTTCATTGTATAGTTACTATAACGGATAGCATATTAATGAAGTATAGTATTATACATATATAATATATTGATTCTACTTGAAATTAAATGGACATTCTAAAACTATATCGATCTCATTCGTACGTAACATATTCGAATTATAATCGAGTAATTTCTGATAGTAATAATTTAAATTTAATTAAAAATAAAATTTATTAACGAATACTTCATTGTACAGTTACTATAACGGATAGCATATTAATGACGTATAGTATTATACATATATAATATATTGATTCTACTTGAAATTAAATGGATATTCTAAAACTATATCGATCTCATTCGTACGTAACATATTCGAATTATAATAGAGTAATTTCTGTAATAATTTAAATTTAATTAAAAATAAAATTTATTAAATACTTCATTGTATAGTTACTATAACGGATAGCATATTAATGACGTATAGTATTATACATATATAATATATTGATTCTACTTGAAATTAAATGGACATTCTAAAACTATATCGATCTCATTCGTACGTAACATATTCGAATTATAATCGAGTAATTTCTGTAATAATTTAAATTTAATTAAAAATAAAATTTATTAAATACTTCATTGTATAGTTACTATAACGGATATCATATTAATGACGTATAGTATTATACATATATAATATATTGATTCTACTTGAAATTAAATGGACATTCTATAACTATATCGATCTCATTCGTACGTAACATATTCGAATTATAATCGAGTAATTTCTGATAGTAATAATTTAAATTTAATTAAAAATAAAATTTATTAACGAATACTTCATTGTACAGTTACTATAACGGATAGCATATTAATGACGTATAGTATTATACATATATAATATATTGATTCTACTTGAAATTAAATGGATATTCTAAAACTATATCGATCTCATTCGTACGTAACATATTCGAATTATAATCGAGTAATTTCTGTAATAATTTAAATTTAATTAAAAATAAAATTTATTAAATACTTCATTGTATAGTTACTATAACGGATAGCATATTAATGACGTATAGTATTATACATATATAATATATTGATTCTACTTGAAATTAAATGGACATTCTAAAACTATATCGATCTCATTCGTACGTAACATATTCGAATTATAATCGAGTAATTTCTGATAGTAATAATTTAAAATTATTTATTTATAATATATATCTTATATTTATATATATACACAGCATATATATATATATATATATATATATATATATATATATATATATATATGTATTATATATATATATATATATATATATATATATATATATATATATATATATATATATAATACATATATACATTATATACATGTATGCTTATTATATATAATATATTATATATTATATATTATATCTGAATAATCGCGTATGAATATAAATTATATTGCAAATCATTTAAATGCATAACACATCACTGAATGTAACGAGCCTATAGCAAACTATTTTGCGCGCGCGCGCAGTATATTTAAAGTTCATGTCCTTGCATTGCAGTGTTGCTGTCGAATTCTTGTTATGATCCAATAAAACTATAATTCTATAATTCAATTAGAAATATTATCTATTAAATATCTATTACATTATTTGATTATATAACAATAATTTAATTATAAATTTTAATTATTAGCTACATAAGAATCCCTTAAATATTTATACAAATAATATATGACCCTATAATATGAAATAACGGTGTATTTTAACTAAATTAAAGATTATCTATAATATTATTGACAAGTAAAATTAAGTTTTCATCGTTGTATAAACCTTAATATTTATTCCATATTCAATTACACATACACACTAATACATATGCATACAAAAATGATAGGTAGGATAACTGCTTGAAGGACCTATCTATGATCTGCAGTTATTGAGCGATAATATCCGAAATGGCTTCGTTCTTTAGTTCGGAAACCCTATAAATCTACATATTGACGGGAAACAAACAGGTATGATCCAATATATTCCATATCTAATATACTTATTGCATACTAATCTAGAAATTATTTTTTCAAACATTCAGATAATTACAAATTTGAATTTTACACAAATTTAAATACTATTATAATCAAGAAATTATTATTTAATAATTTGTAAGAATATATCTATAATTAATATGTAATTTATATTTATATAAAAATTAATTGATCTCAATATTTATAAAAGATTAAAAATATATTTATAATATATATATATATATATATATATATATATATATATATATATATATATATATTACAATTAATAATAATGTATTGATTTCAATATTTACAAAAGATTAAAAATATATTTATAATTTATATATTACAATTAATTAACATTTATAAGATATCTCAAAAGTATAATATCATAAAATATTGATATAAACTGGTATAATATCCATATGATATACTATTTAAATAGATACCTCAGTGTAAATACAATGTCATACATTTATGTTAAATATATTAATAAATGGGAATTATTCTCATTCAAATATTATTTTAGGTATTATTTAATGAACATTTATTTTTGTTATTTTAATAACTTATATTGTAAAATATAAAATGCAAACTAACATAACAGAGAGCATCATAATAAATGATAATTTTATTTATTCAGTTGAACACATTGGCCATGCGAGCTGTCAAAAGAACTCATTTCCAGTGTCATACATGGTGAGGGCTATCTAACTACTAACTTTTGATCCGTAATGAATAGCAAAAGACCCTTCATAAAAAAATAGACCGGAAATATTATAACCTGTAGATGGACTTCTTGTATATCATATTCTTAGACATATTTGACAGTATAACATGTTTAATAAAATATAATAAAGTGCGTGATATATTGAATAATATAAGTTCAATAAAGTAATACAATTTTGCAAATATATTAAAAATATAATCTACTGTGGCATTGGTATTATGTGCGCGCCGAATTATTCATCATTTTATTCAAGAAATTTAATTTATGTATTTGAGAACATATCGATATATAACCATCATTCAAAGTGTATCGGTAATGGGTAGCGTAATAACATGTCGATATGTAAATATAGGTTATACGTAGATGCATGGGTTAGCCTGATGGGTTAGCCCGATAGTTAGCATGATGGTTACAGTATGATGGTGGAACTGACCTAGGTAGATCTACTGTATAACGTAACTTAGTACTCAAGTCGATGACAGAATTTTCGATCTCATCGCTGGACATTGTGACGTCAGCTCCGCTGTCAATCTGTATTACGGCGTGCGGTGTGTGCGTATCGTTAAGCGATGCCGTAATTATTTACCGCACACATACTTGTAGTATTTATTATTTTAATATATTTTGAAATACAACTCATTATATCACTCTTTCGGTGCCTCGATAAGAACAAAACATACGTCACTATTCTATAATTAGACTAACTTGTATAGTGGATTCGCTACCGCAGATACTGATGATATCGTTATCACCGTTTAAGGAAGAGGCATGGTCTTGAGAGACGTGGTCTAGAGAGGCATGGTCTTGAGTGGTGTAGTTTTGAGAGGCGTGGTCTTGAGAGGGGTGGTCCTGAGAGGCGTGGTCTTGAGATGCGTTGTCTTGAGATGCGTGTTCTTGAGAGGCATGGTTTTGAGAGATGTGGTCTTGAGATACGTTGTCTTGAGAGACGTAGTCCTGAGAGGCGTGGTCTTGAGATGCGTGATCTCTAGCCTCAATGTCAGACAGTCTGCTTCGCTTAGCGCTCAGGTTATCGGCTCTCCTACGCTTTCGTTTGACCTTGAGGGCGGCCATATTGTTATTTGATACACGATACTCCCGTGCACAGTGACCGCACCGGTGTGCGCATCTCTGGGAAGTTTCGCAATCCACGCACTGGTATAGATTACTTGGCTTGGGATTGTTAAGGCGTTTTCTATGTGGGGTCGAACAGAGGTTTAATAGAGGTTTAAAGGTAAATCATTCTTATTATGATGTAGAGTAGGATAGATGTTGGCGATGCCAACTGGGCATGGTTTGTTATGAAACGGTCCTTTCTAGGGGTATTCCCTTAATTATTATATACATAATATAATGTAAATCCATACATACATAAACATATACATCATAAATATATATATATATATATATATATATATATATATATATATATATATATATATATATGCATCCGTTTGTGCACACACATATTAATAAGGATATTTTAATGTTAGTGTCCGATATATAGTCCAAAAATTCAATTATAGTTTTCATTTTATAATTATAATGTATATTCGTATTATAATGTATATATATAGTTATATCTACTACATGTATGATATATAATGCGTTCACCCAAATCATCATTACACTGATTACCAAAAAGTGATGACTAATTAATTAATTTAATCCTTAAGGGCATACGGCAGTTGAGAAATCAGCGAAAATCTCAAAAATAATTTAAAATTTTATTTTTATTATCATTAAGTCTATATTAATAATTAAATATATTTTATATAATTGATTAGAATCATATTAATAAATAATATAATATAATAATTTATTAAATGCATTTAAACATTATGTTAAATATGTTTCATTCAGTACATTAACATTATATTTTTTAAGTTATGATATATGATTAAAAAATGTTTATGATAAAATTGAATCTTGATATAATCATATTACTTATATAACAGATAGGACCACTACACCAATTCCTCTGTCAACTGTACCATGCAGTACCGATAACGCAGCATATGGGAGCATTGGTTAATAATGTTATCTCATTTGTATGTAATTATTGAATGTATTTATTGATGTATATGTTAATTGAAATCAATATTGTATATAAATAATATAAAATATAAAAAGTTAATTTTAAATAATTCATATATTCACTAATATATTATACTTATTTTTTTAATTTATTTTTATTTCTATTAAGTCTAGATTAATAATTACATATTATTTTATATAATGGAATTAGAATCATATTAATACATAATATAATATATTACATTATTGGTTAATAAGTTTCAGTACATTAAAGTACATTAATTACATTAATGTTATATTTCTTAATATATATAATTAAAAAAAGTTTATGATTAAATTGAATCATGATATAATCATATTACTTATATAACAGATATGACCACTACATGTTTTACTTACAAGGTTACATCTATCCCAGTGTCGACTGGACTATGCAGTAAGCAATACTTCACATGTGGTAGCATAGGTTAATAATTTTATCTCATTTGTATGTAATTATTGAATGTATTTATTGATATATATATATATATATATGAACATACCAGATTTGGTTGACATTTCTTGCATAATATTAATCATTTGGTAGACATGATTATTTGGAGGACAATTTCGTGTCCACCAAATAGTTTAGGGCAATAATTTATCACTTTTGGTATAAATTTGACTTTTAATAAAATTATATAATTAATATATAGGAAATAAAGTTGTCTATATTTATTAATAATTTAAAAATCAATAGAATGGGTAAGTTTAAATAATGATTGAATTTTCACTCTATATATATTGGATCCATAAAAATAACTGTTTAGTAGACACACTATTTTCAATGAAATACGTAGTATTGTTGGATATATGTCTATAGGGAAATGATGGATTTAGACTTTATATTACATATGGATCATATATATAAAATAAAAAAATAAAATATTATATTAATAAAAAATATACATTTTAATTAATTTATTATTTATTTTTATTATAATTTGAAATAATAAATGGAATGATTCATAAATACTAAGGTAATACAAGTATTTTTATTAATTTAAAATTTAATATTTAAAATTTAATAATCTTAAAATATATATTAAGATTATTATTAAATATTTACTTAACATTTAAATAGAATAATGTTTAATTGTGTATTAAATATATAATTATATATATCCATAATCATGTGTATTAAAATATAAATATTTATAAATACTAAGGTAATACAAGTATTTTTATCAATTTAATATTTAAAATTTAATAATTTTAAAATATATATTAAGATTGTTAAATATATACTTACTATTTAAATATATAGAATAATTTGTAATTGTGAATTAAATATATAATTATATACATTCATAATGTGTATTAAGTAATTTATCGTGTAAGAAAAAAAATGTAAGATTTTAAATTTTACCAGGTAAATTTTTAAATATTCTATTAATAATTAATTGAATTGAATTGGGTTTTACCAATAGTAGTTTCTAATAGTACACATACTATTAGTTGTTATTGTAAACTTTATATGGATAGTTATATTCAATATACTAATTAAATATAACATTGCATAATAGGATTATTATAATTATTATTATATTATAATGATTATAGTCAAAATATAGTTTAAAAATAATCAACACACTAAAAGCCCACATACTTCATTATACGAATTAGTAATTACATAAATATATAGTATTCATGTCATTATATAATTAATATAATATTATAAGAATACTCGTGTAATTTAAATAATTCGAATAAACATGTTACGGACATAGACTCTATCAGTGATATACTATATCAGATATAGTCTATCATATAGTCTGATACGTTAATATCAAAGAAGGCCGCCGATTATTATTATTATATTGAGTTCAATTTTTATTTTTGGGTTGTTTAATTTATTTGTTGTTTTATTTTTCTGTATTTTTTAGATGCATTATAATGAACTCTGACATTATTATAATAACAATCGGCGGCCTGCTTTAAGATAATTCTTTAATAGACTATATCATAGAGTATTAAAAAAATCACGATATTTAACCTAGTACCAGGTATATTATATAATATATATTATATTTTAAATTATAATTTATAATATATAATTATTATAATATTATTATAATATTATTATAATATTATTATAATAATAACTTATTAAATAAGATATACAAAATTGTACATACTTTTTTTTAATTTTTATACAACCTTATATTTATTTACATTTTTAATATAATTACTACTATATACTTCCACTATATATATATTATATAAATGGGAATACGGACGTTAGGCAAACATTAAATAACTATAAATATCAAATTTCACAAATGTGGCGCAAGGCGTATGTCGCTCTAATTCATTATATGCTCTAAGAGCGTATAATGTACCACTATAGTGCACACGAAAATAAAATCTTAATGAGAAACATGTATATATGGAATAATTCCTTTTGAAAAATATATTTATAAACCATTCGTATTAATATATATATATATATATATATATATATATATATATATATATATATATATATATGATATTTACACATACGAGTACCATCCTATTTGCGTATTGATATTTGTGGGTTGTTTGATTTATTTTGTTTAGTTTTATTCTTCCGTTTTTTTAACAAGCACGCGCACGCCACGTAATGTTGCCATTTAATTTTTACCTACCATCCGTATCATCCTATATATATATATTAACCTTTATATGTAATAACATATATATTAACAACATTTTTAGATTATTATATTATTGAATGTATTAAATATTAACAGGTAATGCCTTGTACTTATTGTTATATATTGTATTTATTTATATGCGACGATATTGTACATCTACATGATATCAGCGAATATACGCATAGTGCCTGGTATCATAATGCACGTACATTCCTTCCATATCACATGACCCCCCCCACGCGCAGACGGCTGTGTATATATAGCGGACCGCCGCCATGTATAATCACTTGAAGAATAAGTATAACCAATAAACGTACATAAGCCTTGACGTAACATCAATAAGTGTCCAACCTCACGTCCAATGAATATCATCCTGCCACGTCAACCAGTGAGAGCACGTTAGGAAACATCTACCCCCACGCCCAACGACTATAAACAATCATGAACCCTACACCAACTCCTTCCTTCGATTAGCACAATGAAGATCGGCTAGACGAGCTGAAAATGTTGTTTAACATTTTATTTACGTCCTCGTCATTGCCCACTACATCCGGTATGATATCCTGTACACCCTCGCCGTCACTCATGACCTCCGTGACGCCCCAGCCACTACCCACGACATCCGGTACGCTTTCGCCCTTGCCCACTATATCAGGTACATATTCGGTACGCCCCCGCTGTCACCCACGACATCTGTGACGCATCCGACATCACACATAATACCCAATATGTTCTCAACATCATCCGTGACCCTCTCGATCTCACCCACAATATCCGTGACCCCCTCACCATCACCCCCACCATCCGTGATGCCATCAGCACCATACACAACGCATGTATTGCCATCCCCATGGCCACCTCCAACATGATATCCTTCTTCCATACGCGAGAAGAGGGAATGACCCCAACCCCTCTTCGATAACCAATAGGGAGAAGAGGGGTGTTATATATTTTATTTATATATATGCGTCGATATTGTACATCTACGTAATATCAGCGCATATACGCCTAGTGCCTGGTATCATGATGCATATACAATTTACGTTTCTGCCGTCTCGCATTACCGCCCCACGCTCAGACATCTGCGGTGGTCCGCTATATATAATCTCTTGAAGAATAAGTCTAACCAATTAACGTAAATAAGCCTTGACATTTTACTCCCTATATATAAACACAACTTAACAGTGTAATATATTAGTATTACACAACTTAGACAGTGATTAATACATAACAACAATTTATATATATATATATAATAATAATTTTATATAATATATTATATGTATACACAAATATACATGCATATATATATATATATATGACTAATTATCTCCTCTTCAACAATGATGGCGTACATACCGACCCCAAGTGTGAGAAGTTAATTCAACAGATAACCTCACAAGATTCTCCGCAAGCCATTGATAATTATCATTATCATAATTATTACGCCATTTCTATGAATTATAATTCATAGTTATCGCGAACTACATGTGGCCCTTTAATAAAGACCTGTCACACCTTACGATACTTCTATGTTAACTTCTCAAAAAAGATGTCGAATACCTAATATATTCAATAACATGGAAGAATAAATATACTACTCTATCATATTATGCCACAAAGAAGAAGATAACAATTCAAGTAGACGCTTCATACGATTACTTTGACGCCATCCTCCTACATCCATCCAACAAGACGAAATCCCCATCACCTTCGCATCTAAGATATTCAGCCCCGCTGAGACTCGTTATGTAAATATCGAAAAATAAATGTAAGCCGTAATATTCGGAATCGAATGGTTTCACATTATTAAGTCTGACCACAAGTGCAGATGATCACCAGTGTTGGGGTCAAATACACTTTATCAAATACAAATACAAATACAAATATTTATTACATTTTTATACAAATACATATTATCAAATACAAATACAAAATACAAATATTAACACATTAAATATTAAATCATTTGATTTAATCATATTTTAAATCATATGATTATATTTTATATAAAATAATAATCCTTATCCCTAGATTATATATATATAGACTATTGCATGGTTAGTGATTGATATGTATTGGATATATGATATTAATAGGTTAATTAAAGCAATGTAGATAGGTGGTATAATTTTTAAATATTAAGGAGAAGACGTAGAATTAGAGTAATGAATGGATAAATGATATATGAGTTCTAGAGAGAGAATCTAATATAAATATAAAATACAAATATTAACATATTAAATATTAAATCATAAAATAATAATTCATATCTCTATACCAGATTGCATAATAATTAATTGAAATCTATTTTAATATATTTAATTCCTAAAGAAAATCAATAAAATAAAAAACTGTAAACAATAGACTGATTGATTGGGATATTATAAGTTATAATTTATAACACATACATATTCTATATAGAATATTAATTTATTTATATAGTATTCATAAAATTATTGTTCTATTATATTATTTGTATTATTTAATAAATGTATTCTTTAATATAAATGGTAAATATTTTGTTAATTTTTTTACATTCATAAAGTAATTGTTTAAATTCTACATTCTATTAAATTATTAAATTAAAATATTTTTAAAAGTGTATTTGAAACTGTATTTGATCAAATACACGAAATACGACACTCAAATACAAATACATCAATAAATAATTATTCAAATCAAAATATAAATACGTATTTGACCCCATCCCTGATGATCACCCAGAAAAATCTCTTCACAGCACCAACCCGAGTCCAAAAAATGCTACTACGAGTGCAGCAGTAAGATTTCACGCTAATATTTTTAAAGCCAGGAATAGAGCTACGGATAGATTTTCACCTACCATCAGATGCCAGTGAACACATAGACCTTGATGTCCAGATAAGCCATTGAAGTTTGGGACACAGAAGATAGGATATTTAAAATTAGAAACGGGAGACGAAACCCTTCAAGCCTTAATTTCTTCTGTATAAGTAACCTCTATTGCCATATGACACACTGACGCACTCATGGCAATACCTAAGTATACATTTTGTCCACTATAACAATATCACGTACCTCATTATATTTGATTTTTATACTCAATTCCCATTCATATACACTATGCGTGTGCCCATAACCAGCGCAACCATTGTAGATCATCTAAAACATGGTATCCTAGACCGGTTACTTAGCGACAACGGAGGACTATATTCGTTACAAGCGTTCCGAATATTTGCATCCGAATGGGGATTCGACCACGTGACAAGCAGGCATACCACTTCCTAAGTAACGGCCTAGCCGAGGAACCATGCAGAGCTTGAAGATTTCTGAAAACTTCCAGATGTCGACACAAAGCCCCACCGAACTGCTCTACAGCCACAAGTTAGCAAACCCTTTACCTAGCACCTAACCCGTAGACTTGTCGAATGAGAATAAATTATCATCCAATATGTCAACCACACGATACTAGTAAAAAACAAGACTCATTGTATCTGTCCAACATAACACCCCTCACAAACATTCACTAGCGTGACCACATATCAAAGACATGGAAGCCAGCTATGAAACTTCGGAGTTACAACATCCGCAGTATGGATTTTTCTACCTTCGGGAGAAATCTATGAGATATCCGCCTTACTTCCCCGTCGACGCCCTGTCAGGAGGTAGTACAAACACACCGAGTTGCATCAGAGAATCACTCAAGACCTCTTGCCCTATCCTCTACTCCACCGATACTCGGTTCAGATGTAGATATTCCCCTCCGTAATGTGTCATTCTCATCCCAGGGATATCGCACTCACAACTAGTCCGTTGACACCCGGTCCAGATCTAGATAATCAAACCTCGTCAACCATAGCGCTGCGTTGATCTAACAATAATGTACGATCCCCACTTGTATTATTGACTTGTAGATATAAATGTAGATATAAATGCCAAACTTATTATTGTAGCCTATAGACTGTGACACAGTCCGATACAGAATTATCTGTACATCTTATACACATCCCTAATTATTATATATATATAAATAATGTCACATATTACGACATGGCTATTGTTCACAATAAATCTCAGCATTATTATCCTCTCCTTCTTTCAAATATAATATTGTGTATAAACTAATGGATTTATTATACTAAAAAATCAGGAGCCGGTTACTTTGGAAATAAAATATTTCCTATCACTATCCAGAGACAATCTCTGGATAATTCTCAGTAAACGGGGTTGTTCTGGACAAAAATACATATATTACATATATATTACAGCAAAAAAAATAGCCTAGGATAGATAGAGGATGGGTTGTTCTGAGAATTGTTAGCTAATTTTATTCGCGTATGACATTCGAGTAGATCTCGAAATACATTTGTATAAAACTTGGACAATTTTATAGTACTTAGGATCACAAATAGATGTCCTTATTACATTTATAATACATAGGATAAAATATTAAAATATGAAATATAGGTCCTATATAGTCCTATAATATATATATTAGGGATGTTCACGGGTCGGTATCGGGTTTTATGAAATATAATGGTTTCGTGTTTTTAATCTGTTTTTCGGGTCGGTTTCAGAATTGTATTGAATATACTGAAACCGGTTTTGGGTTTTGAATACATCATATGATATATAATTTATATTTAATATAATATTATCCCAATCCCTGTCACATCATATCTCGCAATGCAAACATTATAAATTCACATTCGCCATTAATAACGTAAACAAATACAGATTGGATTATTTTACTGAATTTATTTATATTTATATAATTAGATTTTGTATAATATAGTTTATACCTAACGTATACATCAATATAAACCAGTTTTATTTGATAAATTTTATATGATGAATATATTGTATAGTATATAATGGATACTATACATATATAATATATAATTTATATCATCATATTATATTGTAGGTTGTTTATAATACTTAAATAATAAGTAAATCATTCATTAATAACTAAAATTATTTTTAATTCAAATACAACTTAATTTAATATGTATTGTAATTTTTACCTATCCCATAGTATTAAGGGCGAGGTAGATTTCGTCAACATTTTTTTCCATCCCTCTCTATTTTCTTCAGCTCTCATCGCTTTATTTATATCAAGACCGGTCCATTTTACGATATTGTCTTGCCATTGAATTTTTGGCCTACCTCGTCTTCTTTTACCTTCAATAGAACCCTGAAGAATTGTTTTGGACATTGAATTTGATCTTATCACATGACCAAACCATCTCATTTTCTTCGCGATGACCATTGCTAGTAGTGTCGAATGTGACCAATTTCTTTGGTAACTCTATTGCGTACTTCAATGTTAGTAATTCTATCTCTGTATGATATGTTCAGTAATCGTCTTAAGCACCGCATTTCTAATGTTGTTATTTTTCTTTGCAGTTCCTTCGTTATTGTCCTTGTCACACGCATATAATAATAAGAATAGTATTGTAATATGTAGCCTAATTATCATATACTATTCAAATATGTGATAAATATGTAAACTATTATTATATATTTAACCGGGACTAGGTTTGGGGTTCCGATTAATTATTTCAAATATATTAAAAAATATACATCTTTGATCATAATTTTGTTTTAATAAAAATTAACAAAAACTACAATATGATTATTATAGAATATTTTTTATTATACTAATAAAAAATATTATTTTTAAAAAATATTTCAAAAAAATGTTTACAAATATTTCAAAAAAATGTTTAAAATATTTCACATTTTTTTTTTAAATATTTCAAAAAAATTAAAAAATATTTCAAAAAAAATTAAAAATATTTTAAATTATTTCCAAATAATGTAAAAAAAATATTTAAAAAAAGCGTCGATGAAGATTATGACAAAAAATCATTGTAATGGCAAAAAGTCAATTTTTCTGGTTTAATATATTATTTATTATAAACTTTCATTATCTTGAGAGTCGAGATAATGAATTAGAGTATTTGATTGTCTCGATATAATGAAAAATGGGCCTATATTTCAAGGTTTAGGTTTTGAAACATTGTCGCCTGGTTTCATTATTGGTTTCGAAACTTCTGAATTAAAAATTTGTTTGTATCGAAACAGTTGGCTCTGGTTTCGAAACATCACAATTGTGACCCGTTACATCCCTAATATATATATATAATATTATAATAATGAACACACTATATAGTGCTTCGAAATAATTTCTTGTTCAACATATTTCATAATATATAATATTTTTAATAGATATGATAATAAAATATTAAATAATAATATTAATATTTAATAGAATTTATTTGTTTTGTTTTATATATGATAAGTATGCTAATTATATAATTAATATGCTTTTTCCTTGTAAAAGGCTTTACAATAATTTCTAGTAAATAGTAATATTATTATTATTATTTATATTAAAAAAAAATATATTATAAAATAAAAAATATACCCCCTGAGGACATCGTAACCAGACCTTCTGCGTGGCATACAACAATCTAACCACTATACTACCTAACCGATTTTATTAATTATATATAATTACAAATAGTATTATTAGTTTTGATTTAATTATAAATAGAATTAGAATAGAATTATTTTTCACATAAAATGTTATGTATTATTTTGTTATCATATCATACAAATATTAATTATTATATCTAGACACTATATAGATATCCTGTATAATTGTAATATTATAATTAATAGTATGCAACTGAATAACATAAATTGTATTAATATTTACTTTAAGTAATACTTATTAGAATTATATAATCTATTCAACACATATTATTTCGATATTGAATTGATTATATAATTGTACTTATATTATAAACTATATGATAGTATAATTAATTAACCCAGGAAACAGTTATAGCCTCATAATAGCATATATAATAGCCTCGAATGTTTATATTGTGCTGTAAATGTATATTAAATATAATATTTATTAAATAATTTATTTAATAATATTATTATAATATTATAATAATTATATTATGCTGCTATTAATTTGTCATGCTATTATAATAATTATGGTGCTATTAAAAGTCTATTATGCAATTATTATGCTGCTATTAATTGCATAATAGACTTATAAGAGCATGACAAATTAATATAAGCATAATTATTATGCTGCTATTATGATAATAGACATTTAATTATCTATTGATTATACTTGAAATTAAATGAGCTTTCCGAAACTATATAGAACTCTTATGTACATCCTTTAATAATCGAATTATAATTAAGTAATATTTAACTTAGGTACATAATTATATTTTGAATATTTTTAAACATTCAAAAATGAAATAAGGATTAGGAATATAGAAATATTGCTGAGCTTGATCTCGGCTAAGATATGTTTACAAAATGATTTTGAAAATCCCAGAGTAACCCAATAATACGTATAAATAAGGTTTGTCCTTGTTGCGATTGTCTCTGGCCAATCTCAGAGCAACCAGCCCCTGGCCCAGTTAATATGTGTCAACTTTCAACATAGCTTATTTTGAAAATCCTTTCAAAATATTTGTATAGGGTTATTTTGAACATTTAAAAAAATTCAAATAAGTTCAAGTTAAAGTTGTTATTATTCATCATAATTTTCGATTTATATTATATAATTAATAACTATCATATTATATACTTAGTATAATACTATATATATAATAATTCTATAATTTATCAATACTTTATTAAATTTGTGAAATATAATTATATTCTAATTCTATTTATAATTATATCAAATCTAATACTACTATTAGTAATTATATATAATTAATAAAACTGGTTTGGTAGTATAGTGGTTAGATTGTTGTATGCAACACAGAAGGTCTGGTTACGATGCCCTCAGTAGGTATAATTTTTATTATAAATAATAATAATAATTTTAATAATATTACTATTTACTAGAAATTATTGTAAAGCATTTTATAAAGAAAAATGATATTAATAGCATACATACCTATATACTTAGCATAAATATCATATATATAAAACAAATAAAATTCTATTAAATATTAATATTTTTAATTGCAGATGTACCATAATGGAAGCTATTCTATAAATTCTTTTAATTAATTATATTTCTATAAATATTCACAAGTTGTACTTATAAAGTGAATCTGATTATAATTATTTATTAATTAATTAATATTATATATATCTTGTTTCGAAAACAACTGTGTTCTTTCTTTATGTGTAATAAACTAATATAAAACCATTTTCCTTTCAGGTTAACAATGTTTTGATGATCAATTAATTATTTATTTTGTATTAAATTTTCACTAAATCTGCTTACAGATTCAATTTCTTTTTTAATATTTCGTAACACTATACAAGATCATATTTTAAATATGTGTGGAATATACTACATTTTGCTCATTCTCAACATGTATATATTTTATTTAAATTAATAAACTTATATATTTCAATAAGTAATAATATATAGAAAATGTTTATTGATATGTGTTTAAAGGTACTATTCATTAGTTACATGTAAAATAACATCTTTTCAAAATGTATCCACTTATGATATTAAAGTTTTTGTAATAATTATTTAACAATCTTATTATAAATATATTTGAATTTATTTTAAATAATGATTAACAAATAATATAAAAATGTATCACTAATTTACTACATATATATAGAATTAATAATTTATACTGTTCATTTATATATATTGTGAAATTTAAAGAAAAAATATTCAATATGTAGTTAATGAGATATACAAAATAATTATTCTGACTAAATCAAGTTTAAAGTTTTTTTTAATTTAATTCTCACACTATATATAGTTACTAATATATATATTATAGTTTAAATGATATTAAAAATATAATTATACATATACAATTTATTTTAATTATATGTTTGCACATCCTGCAGCATATGAATTGTCTTGATGTTTCATCTTCTTCTTCACCTTTGTAGCATCCAAGCATCGTAATCTGTCTTGTTGTACTGCATATTCTGCAACCGATTATAATGAATATCCTAGCAATCCATCAAATGCAGATGAATAGGCCTACATTCTAAAGTTAAATGTTCATATTTTGCTTTCTTGTAAACACAATAATCTCCACATAATTTCAAAGTCAATAACGTAGCCGGTGTAGTCGATAACTGTAGCAAATAAATTAATTAAAATCAATTGAATTCATATAATATATTCACTAAAGAATTTGAGCAAAAGTTATTTAAAAAATAAATATAAAAAAATAATCCATTGAATATGAAATTAATTATATTTATTATAATTTACTGATATTAAAAATAAAATACATGAAATTGGATTACGTAATAGAAATTGTAGACTTTAAATAGATATATATGGTATGTAGTAGAAAATAAATAAATAAAATAAAATATAGAGTATATATATAAAGATATTATAAAGATATTACATGGTTAGTGATTGATATATATTGAATATATCAGATTTATAGGTTAATTAAAGCAATGTAAATAGGTGGGTGTATACGGTAAGTGAAGATTACTTATAGAATAATTGGTATATAAAACCCTGTAGAAGCAAGATTTATCATGGATAAAATTGAAGTAGTATGATGTAGATAGCGAGGAGTGGGAAAGCCGAAGAGTGAGTTTATAAAATTAATATATTATAAACATTTTTCTTAAGAATCAAATATAAATGCAAATATTAACACATTAAATATTAAATCATAAAATAATAATCCCTATCTCTATACCAGATTGCATAATAATTAATTGAAATCTATTTAAAATATATTTGATATCTAAAGAAAATCAATATGATAAAAAACTGTAAACAATATACTGGTTGCTTGGGATATTATAAGTTATAATTTATAACACCTATACATTTTCTATATAAAATATAAATTAAATTCATATATATAGTTTTTATCAAATACGAAAATCAAATGCAAATACATCCAATTACTGGAATGTAGGCTTAGATTATGAACGGAGATTAAGTGAGGTAGGTAATAGCTGGTGTAGAAACGAGATAGGATATCAACAATTAAATTTTACGTGTCACATGGAATATGTCATATGGCGATTTGAATATCATATGTATATAAATTTGAATTTTTTAATAGATATTAAATAAATTGAACAATTTTTAATCAAAGCAAAATTTTATAAATATTAATCATTAATTTGATATTTTGAAATCGATAATATATAAATGTTACTAACTTTATCATATAGTCGATTTCTAGAATAGAATCCTGACCATTACTTTTATATATCAAAATTTATTATTTGATAAATCCAGCTTTAATAATAAATTTCCTAAATCGATTCAATAAAGATTATATATTATTATAATAAAAAATAATGAATATATATTAAATAAAATTAATAAAAATAGAATAATACATTTGATTAGATATATAATTGAATATGATATTTTAATAACAAATAATGAATATACATATATTTAAAACAAATATATAAATAAACTTTTATTTTATATAAATACTAATAATGAATTACTAACATGTTTAAATAAAGGATCTTTTTTAATAATGTCTTGACCATCATGCATTTTAGTTATAATATTATTGAATTCTGGATCTTTAGTGATTTGATATTAACTGGTATAGCTTTAGAGTAATTTCTCTTTAATTTGATTATAAAAGTTCTTAAAATAAATGTACTACATTCTGTATTAATTTAATTGATTAAATAGGTAATTTATATAATTTAAAATACAAACCGTTGCATAAGTTTGCTATCCTACATGTTCAATTAGTATGCCTTGAAATTTACCGGCAGCAATAAAATTTGTATTATATTCCAACATAGCTTTTGTTTTTACTCCAAAAAAGACTTTTCTTAAATGTAATTATTCATCACCTGTAATTAATTATATATTTTTATCTTATATATTATGTTCCATATTATTATACTACTATATTTAATATTTGTATGTACATGTGTGTACATCAAAATATGTATTGGATACTACTGATTACAAAATAAATAAAGTAACATTAAATTATTGAAAATAAATTTACCATATAAATAATTATTAATTAAAATATTATTATTTTCAATTACAAAATGTTAATAAATAAATATTATTGACATGTCTAAAATATAATATAATTTAAAAGATATTAACAAAGATTTTGCGAATCAAAGATATAACACTAGCTACCTACGCAACATGATTAGTATTCATACATCCCGCTTCTAGCAGCAGTATCGAAATCGATTTAGATTTGCCGCAATTTGCATACTACAATGTTTTCATTACTCTATTAAATTACATGCAATATAAATTAGCTTTTACTTGCCACATAGATATTCATAGGATTTAAAACCAACATATCCTATTTCTATATATTAGTAATAAACACTTAATAAAATAATAATTTAAAGCATATTATTTTTCATTTTAAAAGTTTGATACAAATTTACATTATAAACACATAGTTTCAAAAAATGACCTATATAGGTGGTGCTGTTGGTTTTTGTATACAAAATTTAATTACACGATTTCTCATGAGTGTTATATCTTTCATTAGAAAAATCTTTGATATTAATATGAACAAATTTAGTATCTAAAGTTGGATATTGGATGTTAAATAATTATATACAATTATTTATTAATTATATATTATTATTTGGTATCCAGTGTTCTCGTGCGAAGTGATTTCATGGGGAATGATATTATACGGATTGGTGATTTCGTGTGTAGTTTAAATTCTACTATTTATAAATAATTATTTATATATATTATCATTTCACATGAGATCATTCGCCACAAAATTACTTCACACGATATTATTGGTATTCTATTATTTAACTAATTATTTTTTATTATATTACACATATCATTGATTATATAATTAAATAAAAACCATTCGATAACTCCTGTTCTGTTTTGCACTTGATTCTAAAAGATTATTATCATAAAGTTAATTATATATGATATTATAGATTAAATATATATATTATATATATTACGATATCTATAAGTTTTAATGTTAGCATGATACTACTATAAACAGTGAAATTAACAGATATAATTAAGAAGAAATTTACAAATGATAAATAATACAACCATACAAATGTAATTGTGGAATTATAAACTACTAAATACCAATACAGTATTAATATAAACTACGAGATAATAATACCTTACAAATGTAAAATAATTATACAATAGGCATTATCAGTGAATTATTATTTAAATATTACATATATATGTATTATATAATAGTGTTTAACATAATATATATTATGTAGTAATGTAAACAATTTGATTATTTAGATTAGAATATTAAAAAAGTATTCATGGCATTAAAGTAGTAGTATTAATATTTTTGTGTACGGTATTAGTATAGCAGTTATTTCATAATTGGAATTTTCTGTTTTTCTATAAGCAATAAATATTGTATATTAAGTAATCATAGTATTATTTAATACTTTAAAATATTAATAATTTATTACTATAATATTAATAAATATATGAATTATAATATCATATATATATTATATAATATACACAAGTATGTTAAAAATGGTTTTCGCCGAAGATTACAAATAAACTACCCTGTTTGGTTAGAACGGACAAACGGCAATTGTATTTAAAACTATATTTATTAAATTACTTTTATTTCTATATTAACTAATGCTGATTGTATATTTTTCATAATGTATAACTATTATATTTTTAACAATATTTAATTTGATATGGTATTATAATAATCATATAATATATATACAGGAGAAGCAGGCCGCCGATATATTTAATAACCACCCATCGATGTAAATATATGTTACGCTTGATTTCACACGCTAAAATATTCCATATGAGTAACATACATACGTTGTTTATGTGTATTATCATATTAACACAAATATATATTATAATTATATACATATATATTATACATGTATAATAATATTAATAGTAACTGTACGGATTATGGTCAAAATCTTCGCGATTGATGCGCGATTTGTACGCACGCCAACTTATTTAGTGATTATACAATAGCTTATGGTTGGCCATTATAATTTTCGTATGTCTATTTATAGACTATCGGCTACGCAACGGCTTATCATTAACATTTGTGTGTGTGTTTTATAGGCTCACTCGGGATGTAATGCAGCTAAAAATACCTACCAATATTAAAACTAAACCCAACAAAACCAAACCAAACAAGTGAAAATAACTAAAACTAAACATATTAATGTTTTTACAAACAATCATACGGCGTATAATTCATACGCTATTGTAAATTCACTAATTCGAATAAACAATTTTGCAGGCATTCAAATCGCGAAACTTTTGACAAGATACCAACTGTACAATTAAATATTTGATTTTTTATTAAATTTCAATTTGTACTATTAGAAATTATAAAACTATAATGGATAACATATTGATGGATTATATTATTATATATATATAATATATTGGTTCTACTTGAAATTAAACGGACATTCTAAAACTATATCGATCTCATGTGTACGTAACATATTCGAATAAATTCTAATAGTATAAATTAAAATTTAATAAAAAATAAAATTTATTAACAAATATTTAAATTGTTACTAAAACAGATAACATATCGGTGGATTATATTCTTATACATATATAATATATTAGTTCTACTTGCAATTAAACGAAATTTCTAAAACTATATCGATCTCATGTGTACGTATTATATTCGAATAATAATCAAATGATTTCTAATAGTATAAATTAAAATTTAATAAAAAAATCAAATTTATTAACAAATATTTAATTGTACAATTACTATAACGGATAACTATAGATAGATATATATATATATATATATATATATATATATATATATATATATATATGGATTATATTATTATACATATATATAATATATATTTGTGGATTTGTTTAATATGATATAATACACAAAAGCAGTTTATGTATGTTACTCGTATGGAATATTGTAGCGTGTGAAATCAAGCGTAACATATTTACTTTAGTGACATATATTTATTAATTGGGCGGCTCTTATATATTAGTAAGACCGCCCAAATTGAACTCTTAAATATATCGGCGGCCTGCTTCTCCAGTCACCATATATATATATATATATATATATATATATATATATATATATATATATATATATAGGTTGTGGTTCATAACCGGCGCCAAAAATATATGACTAATAGTTTATTCGATATCGCAGCTCACGCTTTCGGAGTTGAAACGTATATATATTGAGAGAGATACGTACTTTATATATACACACACACACATACACACACAGTGTGACACACACACATTTATTCACGAGTTTTTTAACAAAGGAATTATGACTATAGTTATATATGGAATCATAGGTTTATAGTTTACCTTAGGCTAGATATAGCAATAACCATCTAGGTCAAATACTATCTATATATTATGACACGTCTATATCTAGAGGCGGGAGTCTCAATTGCGAAAGCGCGCGCTCCGATATTGAATAACGTATTAATCATAGATTTTTGGCGCCGGTTATGAATGTGTTCCATATATATATATATATATATATATTCAATGAATAATATTGATCAATAATTATACTTATTTAAATAGTTTCATTTTAATATAAAATGCGTGTTAAAATGTATATTTTAATGAATAAACACAAGAATATAATAATCTATTGATAATTGATAATTAAAGTTAACTTATGCTATCATAATACCAACTATATGATACATTTTCATAATTAAAATTTCATATTTTTATTTTGAAATAAAATTTACATTAGTTCGTATAGAGCCCGTTTTTATATCTAAGTTATTTATCTAATAGATATATTATAATTATGCTAACATATTATTTAATAATAATTTATTATGATATAATAATTATAATATAATTATAATTTTAATAATTTTACATGAACACATGTTGTGTTTTTTAAATTATTATCCGAAAAATTCTTATATAAACATAATATACAAATAAAATACATATTTATTTAATATAATGAAGATATTATATGATATAAATAATATATAGTTATTTTAAAATATAACTAACCATATATGATGTGTTTAATATTGATATCAAAAGCAAAATAGTTTAAATATATAAAAATGTATGACATTTAGGAGCGCTGAAAATTAAAATTTGTCATGCGCGGTCATGCGCATTTCATTTTTGTTTATCACTAATATAGAACATATATCAGAAAATAATAAAGTTGGAGCGAAATCTTTAAAATTCAGATGTCCACAAAATAATTATTTTATGCATAACTTAATATTGGCAACAAAGTAGTTAGCTTATACATAATTTTTATTTGGTAGACAATATTTTTATATATATTTTATTATTCATTACTTTGAAAAAATAATTAGATATATTCAAAGAGTATATCATAATTAATTAGTATGTAAATTTTCATCTTCATGGCTATCTTATAAAAAATGGTTACCAAATGATTATATTTTGCATTGTCCACCAACTGGTTATATTACGACTATATATATATATATATATATATATATATATATATATATATATATATATATGTATATGATAGTATATGTTAATTGAAATCAATATTGTATATAAATAATATAATATATTGTAAAAAGTTATTTTTGTATTATTGGATATATTTTAATTAATTTAATTTATTTTATTTAAATAATTCATTCATTTCAATCATTATTTCTTTTAAGTTTATATTAATAATTTAATTTATAATTGAATATAATTTTATATAATTGAATTATAATTCCATAAATTTATATTTCTTTTAAGTTTAGATTAATGATTACATTTATAATTGAATATTATTTTATATACTTGAATCATAATTATATAGAATCTATTAAATAATATAATAATACAATAATTCTTAAATTCATTTTAATGTATGTAATATATTATAAATAATAAAGATATTAAATTGTAGATATCTCTTTTGAGTTCAATTAATAAATTAACTTTATATATATTATAAGTGATATTTTAAATGATATTTTAATTGGTATTTTAATTCTTTATAAGGTAAACGACGTAGATTCGCAGCAATTATTTCTGATTCACAGTATACAAATTATTTAGAAAACGCAAATGCTGATAAGACAAAGAAGGTGGTTAAAAAGACGGTGAATAACAAGAAAAAGAAAATTACCAGTGAAATAAATTTTAATTGTATAATTTGTGTAGAGAATATCGATGAATCAGTCGATTCATCTACTCAGTCTATTCAATGTAGACAATTGTGTCACGATGTATGCATTTATGTCGATACGTTGAGATATGTTCGAGAAATGCGATTTATGTGAATAAATGATATTGAGTATAATACTTTTTATAAATAAATATATATATATATTATAATTGTTAAGGATTAAAAATATACAAAAATTACTCACTCATATGTGAGTAGTTATATTTATAAATACACAATTATTGATATTATATTGTGTGTATTAAATATATAATGTATAATCAATAATTAGTAACAATATAACAATATTTTAATTAGAAAATAATCTTCAATATATATCAGATTTATATTAGAATATTTAATATAGGTTACAATATTACTTTTATTAAAACGAAATTAACATATTTTTTTGGATATACAATAATATATAAATTGGAAATTAAATGTAGATATTTGTATTGTATTTATATAATAATAATTGATGTATATATTCAGTGAAACCTCTAAGTAACTTATTTTTTAAAATAATTTTATTATTTGAGGTTTTCTTATAAAGATGATTTTAAGAATTAATTATAATTGAAAATACATTATATGACCTATAGATAATATATTTAGTAAATTTAATTATCTAAAAGTAGTAATCAAAATAATAGATTAGAAATATATTTCTATCACATATGGTTTATTTAAAATAGTTGTTTGGATAATTGTTGTACTGACTACAATCAGTATATTACTTTTTATTAATTAGTTCTTCATACCTGTTGCTATTTATGAGCTCACTGCATTAAGAATAATAAAATACATTCACTAATTGCTATTAACTATTTAATCTATAATCTACATTACAATATAAACCTAAATTTAGATATAAACTATTACATCAAATTTTGTAATATAGAGATATAACATTTCCAAAACAAGAGGTGTTTCCTATATAATATTTTCTTATAGAGGTTTTTGTAATGTGGAAAAGTTGAATTCCAACCAAATATTATATACATGTTCTTATAAAGAGGTTTCTTATAGAGAGGTTTCAATGTATACGTTTTCATTCGCTTATATAGGCCTAATTAAAAATATTATAATTATATAGTATAGGATATAGAAACATCATTATATAATTAGGAATGTTATATATTATAAGTGACTCCATGAACTTCTAATATCAATACATTTATATAATATTTGATAATTGATAAATAAATTATACAATTAAATGTAATTAATATGATAGACATTATTAATTATTAATATTAATGATATTATATATATATATATAACAAATATTATAACATGGATTTTAATATATGTAGGTAGTCTCCTACTAATACTACTATATATGTACCTAGTAGTAGTAGTAGTAGTAGTAGTAGTAGTAGTAGTAGTAGTAGTAGTAGTAGTAGTAGCAGTAATATATAATATAATTGATATATATATATATATATATATATATATATATATATAAACATTATTGTACAATGTATATCCCTCTTTTATATATAGAAAATTGCACATATATCAGAAGTTTTGAATTTATATGTAATATTTAAATAAACAATTTATTAACAGTTATTTTAACCTATATACTTGTATCACTATAGTGAGTTACAATCACTATATATAGTGAGTCACAATAACTTAAAACTAAAGTTGTTCATTTCGCGATTCCTAGTCTATAATCGGTGCATATTTTTACTCTAAATCTAAACGAAAAATCGATAACATAAAAACCGCCGAACGAGAAAATACTCGTCTGACAAAAACGGAATAGATTTATCTGCACGTCTGCGCGTTTATATAGATAAACTTGAACGAGGACCTCGTGAGATGCTTGAATCTATCACGTCTATATATAGTTTCGTTGTGCGGTGAATTTAATTATAGAACTATCTACAGTGCTACTCCACATCCTTCTGGTCAACATTTCATCCACTGAAATAGATACGAATATCCCGCATACGAAACTGCGATAGAATCACACTATAAAACAGTGTACTGTAATGATTTCTCATTCGGTATCGTGTTAACTATAACTATAGTATAAGGCATAGAGAACGAAGTGATAGAGAGGAAGCTTATATCTAAATACATTGAAAATTATGTCCAGGATTTCGGTCCCTATCGGTGGATTTTCGCTCCATATAGTTGTACCGTAAACAAATACCAAGGACAAAATGTCCTTGAAAATATGTTTGTCTTTATTACTTTGATTTTTTTTAATTTGAAATTATTTAAATATATTATTTATAAATGTATTAAATTCAATAGTTATTTGACAAAACTATCATAACTAATTTACAAATTTGGATATTATGAATAAACTGGTTAGTTTTATATTATTCAACAGTAGTTTATAATACGTAAAATAGATAAAATAATCTAAATTTTAAAATAAATTCATTTTAAATGCGATTTATAATTAATAGAATATGAATATATTGAATACAACAATTATTATTATACGAAAATTATATTTTAATACATGCTTAATATCAGTATATTTATGTTTAACAATATTTATAAATGTAAACCTTAAATACTATTTAAAATAAACGTTACATAGACACTTTCAAATCGTAATTAATTTATTAACTTTAGTAGTCATTTTTAATAATATTTATCGTATTTATAATTTTTTTAAACAAAAAAAACACTATGAGATATACACTGTATATATCATATACAGTACATTAATAAATAAAATACTTTATTATATGTGCGTTACTTTTTAAATTAATAAATGAAAAACTAAAAAAATATTATTTTTAAATAACATTTATATAATATTTGCCAAATGATAATCATTTAATTACTTTTTTAATGTAATATTATATTACATATATTAAATATAGGTTATAAATGTTATAAATGATTTGGAGTATAATATACTCAGTACATGGATGACAGCCACACTAAATTATAATAAAATATAGTTAGCATTATTTTTTAAACTAGAAAATAAAAAACATAAACACCCAAATATGTATAATTATATAAATAATAATGTAATGAATATATAATATATATTATTATAATAATTATATTGTATTCAAATTAAGATTTTTTAGAAACCTAAAATTTATAAATAAGTATATTTATGTATCCATGTAAATGTTCTTACAATAACACGTCTTATATTAGTTCCCAAATCGCTTGTCTATATTTATATTAATCTGATTCCGTGTGCCCATCAGTACATATTATATTTAGCCTATTATATTGTATATAAATTACCCTAAAGTAAGTTAATTTATCAAAGTAGATACACAATCTATGTATTTAATTATTAAGTTAATACAAATGTAGGCCTATTATCTAAATAATGTAGGCCTATAGCCTATTATCTAAATAAATATAATAATTGTAGGGGACGTGAGGGGGTTTTGGGCGATACAATTTAGCCCTCGCCATAGTAGTCAGTACTCCGTGAATATTAAATATTAGTATTTAAATTTTAGATTATGTATTAAAAATATGTTAATATACTAGATAGCTATCTCGGATATGTATTTCATTATATCAAATTTATGAATTATCAATTCTAATAATACTAGTAAATATCAGTCAAATATGATACGTGAGGGGGTTTTGGGCGATAGTTCCGAATGTGTTAATAGGTGTCGCCCTATGTACTCAAACATTAAATTTGGCATTTTAATAAACTTTTTCGGATATTCGTCATAATTCGATGACAAATATACAACACACGCAATATATAAAATATTATAATGATTTTATAATACTTTATATTATTTTGTATTACGTTTTTGATATAGTTACGCGTTTATATATTTACCAATCAAATAAATTACGAAATATAATAAATTAAATAAAGAATATTATGACTTGTATTTATGACAGAGATATAAATGAATATATCAGAAATCTAGAACTCCGGTAAGAAATTAAATATATATATTTTTATATATTATATATCATATATCATATATTATATTATATAATTTATATGTAATGTATATATATATATATATATATATATATATATATCATTTATTAAATCACATTAATATGAAAGTTACATATCATTATGATATTAGTAGCAATTTATATTGTATTTATGTAAGTATATTGCATATACATATCATATAAATATTAAATATATTATCAAAGTTATCATATTTAGGTAATGGCAGCGTATATATACTTAGCGTATACGCTATTATCATTATAGAAGCAATGTTGCTTATCAATTACACCATTATTAACATGATAAGTGTCATTATAGATAATAGTAATAAATAAATAATAATGTTATACAATCAATTATACAATTAAAAAAATAAATATATAATAAATATTTTATTATATATTTTATTTTTTTATATTATATATGTAACCAGTAAGTCATAATAGTATAACATAAATACATTATTAAATTATAATTAAAATCTAAGAAATACATCAAGAATTAATATAACATAAACTAAAATATAACATAGAGGAAATAAATAGGAGATAACCAATATTTAAAACTAAGAAAAAAGAGAACAAAATAAATAAATATATTCAATACAATATAGGTTAACAATTTCGAATGTACATACATAAAAATATACACACTCGCACACACATATACATATACACATACACATACACATATACATATAACTATATACATATACATATACATACACATATATATACATACTTATATTTAAATTAATTTGATAATTCACATTTTACTAAAGTAATTTATTTAATGTAAACAAATGTACAAATAAATAAAAGCTAACAAAATCATAAAATTATATACAATAATTTGTATAATGTCAGTTTTTTATAGTGTCATAATATAATCTAAGGACAGTATTTTTTATAATGTCAAATAAATATAATAAAAATTTAAATAATATATACAAAAATATTTTCCTAAGTCAAATAGAATAAGTATAATATATATTAAATATATATTATTTAAAAGATTAAAAAAAATAATGATAAGGAATGGGACTTTCTTATATCTATACTTAAAGCATTCCAAAGTTGTTGTCCGAATGTAAGTAATTACTTAAGGTATTATTCATATAATTATATTTAAAATAAGGTTGAATAAAATCACATTAATTCCTGTTATTAAATATTTTTTAGTCGTCAATTTAAAATAATAGCATCATCCTAAGGATGGCACAATTTATATATGTAAATGCTAGTCTTGTACTTATAAATATCATAAAGATAATGTTATATTTTCCATTATTTTCCCATTTTAAATAGAGAAACAAAATCATTTGGTTATTATATAAAAATTATGTTTAAAATCATTTTTTGAATACAATAAATTATATTTAAGTTTGATACATAACGATGCCCCCATATTTCTATACAGTAAATTAAATATGGATAAAATAAAGCATAGTATAGTTTGATCATGGCAGATGTATTTACAAAGTATGAAACATTTTTTATAATCAACACAATTTTCAATAATTTATTTTTAAGATAACCTAAATGAAATTTCCAATTTAAACAAGTATCCAGATTTATTCCAAGAAAATATGTAGAAGTTAGCTAAGATAAAAGTGTATAATCTATACATATATTAAATAGTATATCATTTTTAAATACATACAATGCGTTTTATCTATATTTATGGATAATTTATTAAGTTTATACCATAGAAAAATATCATCACATGCTGATTATAATTTATAATTGTTAGATTAGTAAGTAATTTATATGTAATAATTATATTAGTATCATCAATAAATAATATGTATTTATTTTTTGGAGAACATAATATCATATAATTAATAAATATATAAAAAAAGTAATTGTCCTAGAATAGAATATTGGGGTACACCATAAAAACTATTATATATATATATATATATATATATATATATATATATATTTGTATACAAATATTAATTTATGATAATATATTGTGCATATTTATATAATAATAATAATTTAATTTCCTATAGTTAACTCAGCTCAGCTCAGAGAACATTATTAAGGTGGACAATTTGAGTCGTTCCAGTAGAAATGGTTTTTATTTATTACACATCCATTATTGATTACTATTATATATATATATATATATATATTAATTTCATTATGTATACAAATATGTATTCTGATATTAAAATTCATTGAATATAGATTTAATTATACATACTTTTTTTAGAATACCATTTTTATATAAATAACTGATTTATAAAGAATGTGACATGTATTAATTTGATACATTTAACATGAATAGAAATAATTAAATTATATATATTTATATTTTATAACAAATATATTTAACATTTATTCAACAGTTTCTTAAAATATACAATATATATTTGTATATATTTATATATTTGAAATTAATAATTTATATTAAATTATTATTCTATGATAAAAATGTCCTATAGTTATAATCAAGTCTTATCAAATCGATTCAGAAAACATCAACCTGGGCTAATCTATGAGATTCTCATAAAAATGGTTTGAATTTAAAATATTAAATATTAAATTCATTAAATATGCATATATATTATATACAATGTATATTATACATATATTAGGATATTAAAATACATTTAATTATAATTTAATTATATGTATTTTTTTTATAAATAATTAATTGATAAATAATGTAAATACTTTGATGAATTTAACATGAATAGAAATAATTAAATTATATATTTACTAGCATAAATTATATATTATAATATACATGTATTAATAACAATTTAATTATAATATATAAATGCATTTATTTATATAAAAAAATATATTTGATAACATTATTTCTCAAAATATAAAAAATATATATATATATAAATTTGAATTACATTATTATTCTATGTCTATATAATGTGTGCATATATACATATATCAAAGATTTTCCGAAGGAAAGATATAACACTTACGTTATTTATGCGAAATCGTGTAATTCGAATTTATATACAAAATACCCTGGTGCCACCTATAGCGGGTTACTTTTAGGAACTATGCGTTGTTTATAATGTAAATTCGTATTTAACTATACACTTTTAAAATGTTAAATAATATGCTTTAAATTAATATTTATATGATGAAAACCAAGTGTTCATTACTAATATATAATAAACAAATATGATATTTATGTTTTAAATGCTATAAGTATATATTTAGTAAGTAAAAGTTAATTTATATTGCATGTAATTTAATAGAGCAATGAAAACATTGTTGTATGCAAACAGAGCCGAACCTAAATCTATTTCAGTGATTTCGATACTACTGCTAGCAGCGGCAGGGGATATTACTAAATTACGTTGCATGCATAGGGAGTGTTATATCTTTGCTTCGCAAAATCTTTGCATATATGTTATATGTAACCATAGATTTATAGTTTACAATAATAATGTAAACTATAAATTTATGTATGTAACTATAGTTATATACTAATAATGATTTAATTGTCTACAGTTAGCTCGGTTTAGAGATCATCAACCTGCACTGCAGATCCTGCAGGTGGGCTAATTCATGTTCCTCTTGTTAAAATGGTTTTTACTTACTTATGAAATATTAAGATTAAAATATAGTATATGTATTTAAAATATTAATATGTATCTGGTATACATTTAATTTACATTTATATATTTAAATACTTTAATAATTAATTATAAATACATTATTTATACATAATATGAAATATGGGTAAATGTTATACATTTTATTAATTTAACATGTATAGAAATAATTAAATTATATATTTACTAGCATAAATCATATATTATATTATACATGTAGTTTAATAACAATTATATTATAATATATAAATGCAAAAAATGCATTCAAAAAAAAAAATGCATTCATTTATAAAAAAAAATATATTTGATAAAATTATTTCTCAAAATATACAATATACATATATAAATTTAAATTAAATTATTATTCTGTCTATATAGTATGTGCATATATACATATAACTATAGTTATATACTACTAATGATTTAATTTTCTACAGTTAGCTCGGTTCAGAGATCATCAACTTGCATTGCAGATCCTTCAGGTGGGCTAATTAATGTTCCTCTTGTTAACATGGTTTTTACTTACTTATGCAATATTAAGATTAAAATATATTATATTTATTTAAAATATAAATATGTAATCTGATATACATTTAATTTAAATGTATATATTTAAATACTTTAATAATTAATTATAAATAAATTACTTATAATGTGAAATATAGGTAAATTTTATAAATTTTAAAATTTTTACATTAATAGAAATAATCAAATTATACGCCTAAATAAATATATTTTAACAAATAATTTCTAAAAATGTATTATGAATATATTAAAAATTAATATTTTTACTAAATAATTATTATATTATAATAATGTTTATATAATGTTTAAACATTTATATAATAATAAATTTAATTTCCTATAGTTAATTCAAACCGATTCAGAGAAGATCAATCTGGGCTAGTCTATGAGATTCTCATAAAAATGGTTTTACTTCACATATTTCACTTTCAATATTAAAATATGTTAAATTTATTAAATATACAAATATATATTATTTATTTATTAGTATAAATCATATTATATATATAGTTATATATATAGTTATTACTTCCACATTGTTAGTTAGTTTATTTCACTTTGTTGTTGTGGTTGTTTTATTTATATTATTTATTTTACGTGCACTTACGAGGAGTGTTATCACTTTGTAACGGTGCCTAATAAACTATATTTCATCATCATCATCATATATATATATATATATATATATATATATATATATATATATATATATATATAAATAATATGAATATAATTTAACAACATTTATATAAATATATATAATAGGTATGTAATAAAATATGTGTAATCAAATTAATTCTCAAAATGTAAAAAAAATATTTGTAAAATTATTATAGAATAAGTATATGTTAATTTAATATTATCACATAATATATATTCATATTATTAAAATTAAATTCATATTAATATATACATTTATTGATATTTTAATATAACTATTATATTATAACTAATTAATTCTCCATTAGGTAAAAGAAAGGATTATACAGCTGTTATCAAGGATCTCAGTATAAGCTAAATGTGGAAGATAAATAAATACTATGTCTAAAAAATATATATATATAACAATTAAAAATAAAATAAAATGTTATATAATTTAATCTTACTATGAAATCATATCTTACTATGAAGGCATCTGTTTAATTTAAACTATGATAAATATAGTTACTATATATAGTACCATGCATTATGCATGATACACATTAAATTAAATTTGTGAATTTAAATAAATTTATAAAAAAAATTACATTTATTTTATTAATTGTATATATGAACATATGATAATCAATATAATTATATCTGAATAAATCACTCATGTATATTGTATTATATTATATATATATGAACACAGGATAATCATTATAATTATATTTTAATAAATAATTCATATTTATGTATATTTTATGTATATATTTATAAAGTATTTATGAAATATTTATAAATCAATTCATTTTATATATGTGGCTGTATTTTATATTACATACAAATAATTGTTTTTTTTTTTAATTCACTGTTAATATTGAAAGAATATATTAATTTATAATTAACTAGTTTACATTAAAAATTAATTATTAATTATATAAATTGTATGTAGACTATAGTTTACATATAGTCTAGACTATTTATATTCTAGAATATATTGTAATACTATTTAATAAATTATATATGAAATTACTATTTAATAAATAAAATTATATTTTAATAAATCACTTGTTAATGTATTATTATTTATGAAATATTTCAAAATCAATTAATTATATACTATTCCAGTATATATTAATGTATTAAATAAATACTAGACAAATAGTTAATATATTAATTTATAATTTAAGAACAATTTATAAAGCTATTTTTGTAATCTTATTGTTAAATTAAAAAATTATATATTAATTTAATGTATTATGAAATATCTGTATATAAATAGTTAATATATTAATTTATAACTATGATAACTATAAAAATAAAATTACTATTAATAAATAATATATGTTATATATATATATATACATAAATAATTACAAATCATTAATCCTGTGATTAATCATCTGGTAAACAGTGTAAAATATAACATTATTATACTTTTCCATTATAAATATATTTATATAATGTGGGCTAATCTATGTATAATATACAGTTTCACTAAATTCAACATATATGACTAGATTATGAGTAATTTATTATAATTTTGTTAGAATAATAATTATATTTATTATGTATTTTATGTTGTATAATATACACACCTATCAGTTGCATTTAGATTGATTTGTATAGTTATAATTATAGTTACATGTATTTTTAAATAAAATAATAATAATTAAATATATATAATTAATAATATCTATAGAATATTTTATTATTTATAATTTCAAAAATTAATTATATATTATGAAAATAAATAATTATCTTGTATATTCATGCAGTCCTATATATTACTGAATAATCATATATATATATATATATATATATATATATATATATATATATATATATATATATATATATATATATTATGATAAAAAGATTTAATATTTAGATAGTTGCGATTACTAAATAATCAATTATATATATATATATATATATATATATATATATATATATATATATATATATATATATATATATATATATATATATATATAGATATATATATATATATATATATATATATTATGATAAAAAGATTTAATATTTAGATAATTCCGATTACTAAATAATCAACTATATATATATACAGTCAAGTCATGCTTAATCAGACCAACAAGGAACAAAAAAGTTTATGAGACATCTAATTATTCTTTAATCTATTTACATAGAATTAAACTAGAATCTATAAATAATTCCGAGTTAGCGGTAATTTATGTGTTTAATGTTTTAACATTAGGTTATTTAAAATAGGGACATTAATATGTTCATGATATCATATAGGTTATATACAAAACCAATAACCTATTAGATAATATTTATTATATATTTTTTACAAATGTATCTCAAAGACATAATTATTAAACACATTTACATATATAAATATACCTAATGTAATTATAAGTATACCATAAATATATATATATATAAAACATACAAATAAGTATATATAAATAAGATATATATATTATTATTTTATATTATATATATATATAGTTTTATATTATATTATATTTATATATATATATATAAGATATACATTATAATTGTATCTAATATTTGCACAATCTATATAGTATAATTAATACAATTTATTAATTGTATAGTATGCAATGTATATCATCTTACACCATTCAATGGGACGACCGCAATTTGTATATCATTTAGAGAATTTAATTATGCAAATTTTTGATCGTTGATTGGTCGATTCATCGCCCAAAACCGCCTCATGATATCGACCAAAATACCCTCATAGCATATAGTATTGTTATGTTATCTTTATTCAATTATATAATTAATATTTTTAATTAATTTTTAATTCATTTTATGTAGAATATTGAGTAGTTTAATATTATAAAAAAATTATCATAAAAATGTTATTAATTGTGTTGTAATTTACCATTAACTCTCCGCTATTTATTACAATAATATAGCAGAAAATGCATTTTTTACATAATCGATAATATTATTCAATATATTTAATTTTTCTTCAATTTTTCTTAAAATATTAGGTAACATTAATATTATACACAGTTCGTTAATGTAAAATATTTTCATATCTATTACCGTTGTGGTTATATTGCCATCGACCAAAACCCCCGCATCGCCCAAAACCCCCTCACGTCCCCTACTTGTCTATAATCAATTAATAATTTTACTTAAATATAATCACAAGTATTATAAAGTAGAGTCAGTGATGGGCACCGATCCTTTTTTCCTGGATCGGCGATCCCGATCCCGATCCTCTATTTATTCTCTTATGCGATCCTTTAACCGATCCCGATCCTCCATTCGTTATCCGATCCTTTGCCGATCCCGATCAAGATCAGATCGCCGAAATATTTTTTCTTATTGAAATATTAATAATTATCTTTAAATATAAATTAATTATCACATTTTAAATATAAATGTCATATATTTACATATAAATAATATACTGTAGAGTTTGTAAGCTAATTACAATGATTTCACTATAATAATTCTTATTATTTATACGGAGTTATAACTTCATATATACTCACAATAATTATTTCATTTAACATAGTTATAATGTATTTTTTACAACTCATGTCACTTATATTATAACTTCAATATAAATAGAAATCGCTAAATAATGAAATTATTCCATTTCTTTAATGATTATATAAAATATTGCATTTTTTGTTATCATTTTAGAATCTATACCATCTACCTGGATAATAAATTATAAATTTAAATATTAATTTACTATTTATTTTTCCGTTTATATACAATATAAAGATTTATCTTATAATTATATTTTATTAAAATAATTATAACTGAATGATACATCTTTTATATTAGTATACTAAATATTATACTATTATACAATACTACACTACATTCTACAGCATACGTAACAGTACACGACATGTCAGATCACTCTGAACCCATCATCAAGAAGTTCCAGGACGAGGCGTTATGCATGCACAAGTTTAAGCAAAAGAACATCATACATTTTATAGGTGTGAGCATGGAGACCCACAAGGGGGCCATACCCTGTGTTATACTGCCCTAAATGACGCACGGAGATCTGCTCAGATACTTTAGGAATGAGAAAAATGTTAGTTCTCGTAATTGACTAAAAATGATATATGTACATTATACATACCACATTACAGTTTAAACTATACGTAATTGTTTATTATTTAATACTCGCATATTAATTAGATTGATTAGTTATTTATTTATTATTTATTATTAAGACATACACATTTTATGTAATATTCTAATTATATTTTTCGGATATATAATAATAATTTATAGTTATTATTATGTTATTAAGTTAATTAAATAAAATATAAGTATATCATATATATGATACCAATTAAGCTACATATATACTGATAGATACAATAATAATATGATAGTTACCACCCACTCTTAACTGACACATCCACAAATAAACAGACCCCCACCATTAAAGAACTGATAACATTCGGCATACAAATAACTTAAGGCATGAAGTTCCTGACCAACTTGAAGTACGTTCACAATGATCTCGCAGCTCGTAACTATATGTTAGTCACCGTGATAACTAGGGGGGACGGGGAATACTATTGTATCTAGTTATTTAGCTGCGATAGTTTAATACTATGCGTTGTATTCTATATTGATAATCACTAATATGGAATGGATAATGTTTATTATTGTATATATATTTTTATAAATAAATTATATAGAAACTGGTACTAATACACAGTAAAATATATATATATATATTTATATATATATATATGTATATATTTAAACACATGGACCAAAAATGGATTACATGTTTATTTTTCATGTTAAACTTTACCACGATGCGAGTTAATCAAATTAATCGTGGTTTTTTCGCGAGCGCGCGTGACCTTCTAAATACGTGTGTTTTAGAGGTCACAACGACGACGTGATGCACTTCTCTCGTGCGCTAAGTGCGTGGGGCCTATTTGACGGGTGTCTCATTATGGATACCCGCCAATAGGTATCAGTTATACGCGCACTCGTGCGTTGTGATCATTATGATAATAGTAATGACTCACACGTAACAACACACACACACACACACACACACACACACACACACACACACACGTGATCACATACTTGACCTAAGCACGATTACCGATTGATTGATAGAAAAATAAAGTATGTGTTATATGAACACGTAGAATGTACGTCGTATACACAAACACACACACATATATATATATATATATATATATATATATATATATATATATATATATACATATATGTATATGTATATGCAAATATTATTATTTACGTATAATTATAACGCGAATCAATAAAAACTCTTGTAATTTAAATGACCACAATGTATTTTGAATATGTTATATTACTATAACTTTATTTATCCTAATCGATATATGTCCTATATACTATATCACATATGATATATACATATTATGGTACATAACATATAATTAAACCTGTTATATTGATACACCCGGAATACATATAATAGTGTATCACTTTAATTATTCATCAAGTTAAGGATATACATTATATATTTGTAATATTTATTTGTAATTCTATTTAAAATTAGTGAAATTATATAATTAATATATAATCTATAATTATAAATTAATTTTAGTTAATATGTATTTATATTATGTGTTTTAATAATTATTTTAGCAATTATAATTAATCAAGTAGTTTAATAAATATATATATATATATATATTGTCGCAGCATATTGGTAATAGTTTGAACGTATTACATATAAATGACTGATTTACAGTAATTACATGCGAAATGCATTGATTATTATTAATAAATCTAATTTAATTGCGTATTGTAAATGTGTATTCTAATTTGTATATAAAACATTATATAATTTAAATTAATTATAAATAATTGTGTTTTAGTAGGTACAATCCTACCTGCTCGGTAATATTCTCGAGAATTACACGATAGCCATTGGGTACTGCTTACAAATGCGATACGACTCGTGTATGACTCATGTCTATTCGAGGAGAACAAAGTACCACCTAGCATGATTTATCGCGACCTCTTCCGCATCGTCATCGGTTCTTACAGAAATCAGCCGTATTTTCAGATTTACCGAAAATATCTGTAAAATAGGTTATCGAAAACAGCCGTATATATACAGCCGAATAGATTTAAGTGATGTGAGAGGGTAATGTCCGATCGAATTTTTTACTTAAAATTAATAACATCAATTCTCTTAAAATAATATATTAGGTTAATTTGATATCCTCTATAGAGGATACGTTTTAAAATGTTAAAATAATCGTAATATGATATATATTGCAGTGAAAAACATATCTTTAAAATATAATAGTACTTTTCTATAATGTTTAGATGATATAATGTATAATGATTAAGGGGGTGATAGATAGTTACTAAAATATCCGATAGGTCCGACATATGTTCTGAATCTTAACATATTATTTAACAATATTGTTTATTTTATTGTGTATAGTATCAATTAATTTATAGTATAATTATATATATATATATGTAGGTCACTATTTTATAAACTACATATATTAAAATCGAAAATGTTTTCACTACAATTATATTTATAAGTTAATATAATAATGTATTCCATAAAAGATAGTTCAATATATAATTCATTACGGCAACGTTAATTGAAAAATTTCTTACAAATATCATTTATTCTGTTGTAACATGTATATTGTATATTAATATACAATTGTATACTATACAACCCCTCCTCGCGTTCTTTCAGCGTTTATTACGCACTAATATCATAGGAGACAACAACAATAGGCAATATGCTGTGATGTTATGTTAAAGCCCTTTTAAGGAACAAGCATAACAATATTATAAACAAGAAAACGATAAAACAAGAAAACGAAAATGAAAACATAATTCAACTAATAAATATTATTATATATTATTATTGTAATTGGATCTACGCACGCATGAACGTATGAACGCACACATGCACGCATGAACATATTCGTGTGTATCTCTTCGTCACGGGGTGCGATGGTGACACGAAGTCCGACTGCCGATGTCATAGGAACACTGACATGTGACACAATGACATATTACGAGTCGATGATATGGCGCATATTATTACGATATGTGCGCTAATACTAATTAATAAGCACTTGTATATATACTCGCTTGTATCTATATACGGTATATACATATATGAAAGTATGTAATATTCTTTACTGCATTATAAGTCGGCCTTTTTTACGGATTTTTTCAGTACTTTTAAAAATACGGCTGTTTTCGGTAAGCCCCATCATTATCTTCATTGCCAGATACTTCATGAGCACGTGATCATTCCAATCATCAGCTGTTCTCATGTAGCGATATCATCTATCGTCGATTTCAAGCTTATTGTCTAAATGTGTTTTAAAACTATATACTAATAGATAAGTTATCGCTCTTAAAGGCCATAGTACCAGTACCTCATACGTGTTTGTTTGCATCACCTATAATAATGTAATACTGAGCAGATGTGTCCATTGTAATAAACAAGAGTGAACCCATGGGAACCCATGTTTATGTAGAAGTTCGCTGAACTTATCTAGATATATATCTGTCGGCAAAAGAAAAGGGAAAAACACAAACATAGTAACAAATCGTTACTAACAATAGAGTCAAATACATTTAGAGAATAAAGTATAAAATAGAAATATATATCGTAACATTTTAAATATTAAAATAGATATAAAATGAATAAATATTAAATATATAAGTAAAAATAAAAGTATATTGACTAAAACAAAAATAACACAGGATGTGTAAAAATAAAACTTATAGTTGATAAATCAACCACAACGAACGAATAGTATAATACTACCAACTTCAGTATAGATGTGCCAATTCCAATAATACCGTAAGTAAGCAATCTGCCCATATATTATAATCATACCACTATATTAACTTATCGGCATATAATACACCACAACACATTACAACCAACATATAAAAAACAAGAAAGCCTTTCTCTTTCTAAAAAAATAAAAAATAAATATAATATAAATAATAAAAAATTAATGAATTAATAATACTGATAAAAGGTAATGAAATAATAATAAAATGATAATAAAATGTAGATAAACAATTATAATAGTAAATCATAATTAAATAGTAATTAAATAATAATAATAATGATAATACCTGTATACACATGTGCCATATATGTCTGTATACATATCAGTATACGGTATATCCACCTACCGTAGTCGATGCTACTGATATCGTCAATCAGAATGAGATAAACAATAATGTTCTTAAATTATACTTAGTGCCGCTCTAGCGACTTCACGGTTTCAATATATAGCATCGAGCACCGCTATACATGGTATCCTGGATTCATTACTACATCAGATATCTGCCTTTCTCTTAACTATTCTAGATATGCTATATTTGCTTACATCGAATATATCTGACACTTTCGGCCGACATAATTTAATCCATTATGTTCGTTTAAAATAACTATTTCTTTTAAATTCTCATAACCTCCAGTTGACATTATTACCACCGATCTGGATTGACATACCAGCAATACACGCTAGTATTCAGATATAAATGTCGCTGTCATCAGACATATATTTAGATATACCAGCGACGGATATCAACCTTTATCGTACACTATTATTAGTGCAAATTATTCAGTTCAAATATTGCGCGCGAGTTTTCGAGTGTCGCTATTATTTTATATGCACAGCCTATATATTCGGCGTTACTGTGGCCGTACACGTCTGACAGGGGTATCATATTACCGTGTGTGTATATTATTATTATTATTATTATTATTATCAGATTTAGGTTTGCACCAGGGTTTTTGTAGAAGCTAAAGCTTATCGAGACAATTACCCTTAATCTTAAAGCAAGTTCAAAAAAAAACTAAATAAATAAAATATTATAAAATATTAGATGACTTCCTGTTTACATAGATACAATACAATGAATAAAATAGAAAAATAATATAAATTGTTTGAACTTGCCATAAAATTATGTAATCATCATTTAATTATTTATAAATAAATAACTAAAATAAATAATAAGTACTATAAAATAATACACTAAACAAAAATATAGATGTATTAGTATAAAAGAAGAAAAAAATGAAGTAAAATGAAGTAAAACTGAATAAAACTGAATAAAACATAACAAAAAGAATATCTAGAAAGGTGGTAAGAAATGTATGTAACATTTTTTTTTTTTTTTTTTTTTTTTTTTTTTCAGTAAATAAGTTTTAGGAATTTTTTTGTAATACTTTATAATAATGTAAAGAATGTAAAATATTTGTTCAAACTGAAATGTTAGTTTAATTACTAATTTTTATATAAGTGTCAATAAAGAGAAATAAAACAAAGAAGTATAATCAAGTATACAAGAAAAAAGATTCAATACAAAATGTTTATGTAATTAAAAATAAAGTCAAATAATATTATTAGTCAGAGGGAAATAAAAAATACTAAAGAAAATACTAAAGAAAAAAGAAATACCTAACAGTTTTTTTTAATTTTATTATTTTTATATAAACGTCAATTAAAAAGAAAGAAAACATGAAAGTAAATTCAAATATAAAATGCAAAAATTCAGTAAAATAATATTATTAATGTCGGGGAAATAAAATATTGTAAAGTAAAACACTCAAAAGTATTAATTTTTTTTTAATTTTTACATAAACGTCAATAAATTAAAATAAGAATAAAATGTGGATCTTAGTATATAATACAATATTAGATAAAAGACATGATAAAAGATATAAAATTAGAAAAATGAGATTTAGATTATAAGTATACTGAGTAAGAAGATAACAAATGTGTATACATACGTTTCCTGAATAATTTATAATTTGAAATATTTTTTAAAATATTATCAAGCTTATTCCAGGTAATTGGTCCAATGTATATTAATGTTCTTCTGCATAGTTCTTTTTTGAAATTAATAATTGAGAAATTATTTATGCTCCTAGTGTTGTGAGATGATGAAGTTACAGAAAAAAATGCATTTGTTATAAAAGGATGAAGATCATTGAAAATTTTAAACATAAATTCACATGTACTTATATATGTAATTTCATTTATTTTTAATAAAGAATTATCAATAAATAGTCCATTAGTATGATGTAAAAAATGTTTTTTACATATAATTCTTATCATTCGCTTTTGAAGAATATATATGCATGATACATTAGATTTATATGTATTTCCCCAAAATATGTTACAATACTTTATATGAGGCAAGAATATGGAATTATATATATGAAGTAATGCTTTTTTATTTATAAATTTGGAAATAATGTTGGTAATCCATATGATTTTTTTTAGTTTTGATTTTAAAAACAAGATATGTTGTTTCCAGTTTAATATATCGTCTATAATTACGCCTAAAAATTTATAAAATGTAACTCTTTCAATATTTCTGTTATTTAAATTTATATTTATAATAGTTCTTGAATTAATAGACATAAAGCAAGTTTTATTTAAATTTAATGATAACCTATTATATATTAACCATTTATTAATATTTTTTAATTCAGTTTGACAAATATAATTAAGTAATTCGGCTGATGTATTTTCAAAATATAAAGTAGTATCATCTGCGAACATGGTAAACTTACATAAAGAAGATATATATATATATATATATATATAAATATATATATATATATATATGTATATATATAATAACTAATTAAGTAATCTATAAATAGAAGTGATACTTCCCAGATATTAATAGCTGATCGATTGCGTAACAAATAATGAACACAATACGCTAGTATTGCGTCATCGATTACGCTTGACCTAGTGCTATTATTACGTCAGTAGAGATACCTGATTACGTAGCTGAGGGTACTACTAGACTACTGGACTATTATACTACTGTACTACTGGACTTCTGGACTACTGGACTACTGGACTACTATACTACTAGACTACTGGACTACTGGACTACTGGATACATAGTGCGAGAACATAGCGTCACGCATATCTTCGAGAAAATATACATCGTTAGAGAAGAGGATCTCATGAAGCTTGTCAATCTTGACAGGATGTTGACAACAATGTAAAGGCGTGAAGAACGAAGCTATGTATTTCAACCTAGTGTGTAGGTGTCTTTCAACCTTTTATAATTAAATCGCGTAATAAATGTGTGATAGTTAAACAGTTACGTAATTTATGTATAACCCGAGTGTAAACTATAGGTATTGTACGTCACATATAGGTATTGGGTGTACCCTAATCCAATATGTCGACTCGACACTATCGAGTTAACGTGCTTAACACCTATATTTGTTACGAGTTGATCACTTTTCTTTTTAAAATGCTCTTAATTCTAATGGATGCATGGTTTTTTAAGAATATATAACACATTTAAAATAAATTAACCACGCTATATATATAGAATACAATAATTAAGAGCATTACAAATGATCTGGTGTTCCACTCGTGACACATGTTAGGCGTTAAGCACGTTATCTCAATACATTAGTGTATCGGGTATATCGGATATATGAGTATAATATGGGTATACTATGGGTATAATATGGGTATAATATTGATATAATATGGGTATAATATGGGTATAATATGGGTATAATATGGGTATAATATGGGTATAATATGGGTATAATATGGGTATAATATGGGTATAATATGGGTATAATATGGGTATAGTATGGGTATAATATGGGTATAATATGGGTATACCCATACGTACGGATACTAATACTAACGATGTGACGAGGTCGGGTGACGAGGTAGTCCGAAACACCTCACCGGTCACTAGTAACATCGTAACCGGTACCACTTCACCGCTCCATCGAGTGAACTACAGGGGTCAAGGGTAAACTGGAAGCAACTACGCCCCCCGATAGCTATATTATATTCGAGGAGTGCGAGCTGGTCCGTAGATAAGTAGACGGCGCTAGCGTACGGCTATTACGTAACGGGCACTACAGGTAACACCGACCACTATTGCGTAATGTCGAGCCGGTGTCATATAATACTTCGTCCCCATCCCAAAAATCGTCCCCGATTGTTGTCCACGTGACAACAAAATCGATGATATTTCACTAAATACACATACGAATCGCTTCAAATGTAAACCACATATAACTAGTATATATATACACACATGTGGGAAAATCAACGTATAATTATGCTTTAAAATAAAGTAATACTCAAATATATAAAGTAGAATGAAGATGACTTTAAAAATACCAGATTAAACGATAATAAATTAATATTTTAAAATTCTGAATAGACAGAAGTTATTATTTTTCAATTTTAAGTATAATACTATAAGATCGTATTATAAAATTGTCTCTATGTACCATTTTAAATTATTTTAATTTTTATTATTTTAACATATTTTAACATATTTTAACATATTTTAACAATTTTTTAACATTTTAACCATTTCAATTAAAAAACATTATACGCATTTAATCAGTTAATTATTGAAATAGTTGTAATTTGAATTTAATGCGGGTGTTGAGAGCGCGACACCCGCATTAAGTTATAAATAGAGTATAAGTAACGCCCTTTGGTAAAGGTTTATATTCAAGAATATAAATGCGTATAATGTTTTTTAATTAAAATGGTATATAGAGACAATTTTATAATACGATCTTATAGTATTAAGCTTAACATTGAAAAATAATAACTTCTGTCGATTCAGAATTTTAAAATATTAATTTATTATCGTTTAATCTGGTATTTTTAAAGTCATCTCCATTCTACTTTATATATTTGAGTATTAATTTATTTTAAAGCATAATTAGACGTTGATTTTTTCCACATGTGTGTATATACATACTAGTTATATGTGGTTTACATTTGAAGCGAATCGTATGTGTATTTAGTGAAATATCATCGATTTTGTTGTCACGTGACAATCGGTGACGATTTTTGGGATGGGGTCGAAGTATTATATGACACCGGCGATAATCGGCGACATATCTCGAGAAAGCTCGAGATGGTGAGCGCGCGCGTGCGAGATATACGACTATTACATTGGATATACAGTACGAGGTACAGTACGAGTCGTACAACTTGATACAACCTACATACAACACGCGCGATATAATGAGATACAACGTGTTACAAGGCTGTACGCCGAGAGATATGACTAGAATTAACTCTACCGCTAATTAGTCGCATTATTTATAACGATACTCTCGAAGGACCCTAATATATTAATATAGTATACTATTGATACCCGTACTATCACACGTATTAGTAGTAGTAGTGTTTATAGTGTGCGTATGTGTGTGTATGAGTGTGTGCGTTTGAGTGTAGAGTTGACATGTGTGTGCTACTCGGTATTAATGATTATACATACATCGTTAGATACAGGTGCTATATTTCTCAGCATATCTCACGGCACTCTTAAGATAATATAAATATATATATATATATATATATATATTTGTATATATATTTGTATACAAATATATCAACTCTCGTGATTTTCTGAATATGTAAAAGTGAAAGATGTAAACAAATAATTATCTGTGATTTAATTTTGGGATATAATCTATATTAATTATAAACTTCTACGAAAATAGCGTCAAACTCAGTCAAAGCTGGATTTAGATTCTCAAGTATAAACCGTGACAACTATTCGAGAAATGTGCATATGTCCATAACACAGATGTCTACTAGATGAAAAAGGTATGTTAAATATAAAATAATTAAAAAATGTATTTATTTGAAATTTTGTTATAAAATTATTTATAATTAATTATATATTTTAGTGATAATTTTATAATCGTAATTCTATGTGGTATTCTATGTCAATATTTTAATAATCATATAATTTATTATATATTCTTTATTCGAAAAGTTAAAATAATAATAATCGTTAACAATTATAAAATAATTATATTTAGTCATAACATTGATTAATACATAATATGGCTCAGATTGTTTTGATTTTTTGAATGACAATGTCAAATTAAAATTAAAAATACTCGTTGCGGTAGTTGACATGCTTCAGCGCACACGATAACATCATTATAACAGGATTATATTGAAGATACACCGATATTATATATACATTATTCTTGCATTGTGTTATCTAAATATATAAATATAAAAATATTATATTAAATAACGCTTATATACACGTTATTATATGCATTATTCTTACTATATATTACATTAGGATAGATTATAAATAGATAGATATATAAATATTATTTAAAAGTAGCGATTTTATAAATAAACACATACATTAAATAAATACACACACACATATATATATATATATATATATATATATATATATATATATATATATATATATATATATATATATATATAAATACATACTTACATACATTCATACATACATACATACATGAAAACACATATATAACAAATAAATATCTTAAACTATTAAAAATCATAACCATCTTGTAAATTGAAGACATGTCAAACCGGCTGGATTGTAAGAAAGGTCGCTATACAAGATACACTAACATATTAAAAATAAATGCATTCGTCTTTAGATGAAATGACATATAGAAATAATATACTCTGATCTATTTGATAAATGTAGATCAATTATGAATAAACATGAAAGCAGCGATATAAATTTAGGGAATATATAAATAAAATATATTCCAATGTGAAAATATTTATGAAATTAATCACTGTAAGTATATCATAAGAAGAATAAGTTTTAGTAACATGCGCATTGTAAAGAATTGGCTGATAAATTCAACGGAACAAAGGATACTGAATAGTTTAATGATATGTAGTTTTCACAGTGGCACTGTAGATGAATTACACATTTGTCATCATTTGTAAAGAAAACACAATGAAGATAGAAGATGTTTTCATCTTATTAAATCTACCATTTATTAATATTACATTATAAAAGTATGTGTACTTTTTATATAGGCTTATATATTTATATAATATCTAATACTTTTTAATTAGTTACACACTCACAGAAATATATATTTATGTAAATTATATTATAAATTATACCCCACTTATGAAATATACCTTCCTGCGCCTCTATATTAAACTTATATTTACTATACCATATTCCGATAGAATTTCGACTAATTATTATCTACGAAAATTAAAATGGTTAGGAGTATCTGCCAGAATTAATAACAGATTTGTATTTAAAAAGTAATTATTTATGTATAACCTGCCTATTTTCAATGCTACTATAGTATATATCAGCGAAAATAACCGGCTATTCGAGGCTTTATACAATGACACTTGTAGAGGGTCAATATAGATCAAAAATAGGTATTTAAATTTGTATACTGCATTGCTGTGGAATAAGCTACATTTAGTGATAAGAAGTATTCGCTCCATTTCAATCTTCCGCAAAAGACTGAAGAAAAATATTTTATTATAATTATATTTTTAACATTATTATTTTAAAACACTTTAGAGAATTGTTTCTACTACTATTATTATACACACACATAAAGTTATTCTACTATGCTATATGTAATAGATATATATATATATATATACATGCATATATACATACATACATACATACATATATACATACATGCACACACATATATAAAACATAATATATATGTAATCGATTAATATCTGGTATTGTTTTATCTGTTTTATTAGTAAATAGTGAGTCATCTCTTTCATCATTGCTGAGTCAGCTGTTCTGACAGTTGTGTGACACTTCATACTGGTCTGTAATAGATTAAAGAGGGGTATTACGTAATGTAATTATGTAATAGGTGATAATGTGTAAATGTGTACTGGGTTGTGTATCTTACGTGGACGTTATTATAAACTTTATTTTACTTTTATTGAATTACTGTATCATTCTGTACGTCATGATTGTTAGTATTGGGTTATGATTGGTTTAGGGTTGGGTTATGGTTGGGTCAGGGTTAGGAATGTGTTGGGTTTGGGTTTATTTATTTGAAAATAAAAAGGGGTTTTAGAATTACTTTTACATCAATATAGAAGGTATAATAAAGTATTATAAGACTCAATTTAGTCTTATTAATATTTATATATTATAAAATTAATAATGCTTATATTAATATGAAGCATATGCTATATATTATGTACTATAGTATATCAACTATGATATTAATAAATAACAAATTCGGAATACCATTTGTTCTGAGTATTTTTTTTAAATATCCGAAAATATTATTTTGACATTTTCTAGAACAATTTATTTAAAATATATAATATATATTAAATCATTGTTATCATTTATATGATTATAGTAACATAAATATTGAGGGAAGGGGGATATGTCCTCCCCAACTTTATGTTTTATGTACACAATTTATTTTTTGTGTTATATATTTCATTAGAACAATATTTTCAATATGTGTTGTTTAATTTTATAAATTTGATTATATTATAAGATTTAAAAAAATTAAAGTGGCTCATTTTTTTGGGAAGACATGACAAAGTTGTATTGTTTGCACTTAGTAAGCATACGTAAATGCCTACTACTTCTTTGATTAATATTATTATCTGGAATTGTTAATGTATATAAATAACATGTAATATTATATTAATATTGACAGGATATTGTATTATAATTTATATTTTTTAAATAAATTATAATAAACTTCACATTTTTAATAAAAAAATATAAAAAATATTTCAACTACTTTTTTACATCATTTTAAATACATTATATTTATAAAAAGTCATACTTTTATATAGTAGAATAATATCTATTGAATTATAAAAAATTACTTCATTATCTTTATTAGTTTTATATCCTTAGCATTTTAGCTAGAGCTAAAATTAACATTGTAATCCTCAACTCCAGCTTGCACACTTAAACAATAGTAGGTATTGCTCTTTACACCAATATATTTGACATATATTTTTAAAATCCCACTATTTCCTATCCCAATGCAATGATGAAGGGATTAGGTAGAAGATAAGTGGACATTTAGTTTAATTATTAAAGTGTAACACTCGATGACAGTGAACTATGGAAGGAGTATCGTTATATCTATATATATATTATATATAGATATATTATATATAAAACACTTTCTGTATATCGATTTGGTGTAGGTGCAAACGTATTACCCGTATTTATTATGACACGTGACATGTGACACTAACGTGTGTTGTTACATGACGTCACCATGATCTCCTTGCTCTTCCTCCTCGTTTCTACGCGACCGTTTTGGCGGTGGTGCTTCATCATCGTCATCATCTAGCAGGCGTGTCACGTGTTATTTAGTATACGTGCATGTGTGGGTGCGCGTGTGGGTGTGTATGCGTGGTGTTGAAAGGGGTTATTTGAATACATCATTAACAATAATTATTCTATGATGTGTAATGTTCAGATATAATAGATATTAAATAAAGATAAATACAGTTAATAAATATACTAAATGTGATATAATTCGAAAAGAAACAATCACGATACGAAACACTTTCGATCGATACTTTTTTTAATATCTTTTTAAATGTACAATATTATAGTTTGTATATTCTAAGGGAAGGGTAGGTTGTTCAATCGTATTGATGATGAGGAATTATACTTTTACCTATCATATTTAATGCAATGGGTTGGGATCATTTAAAGAAATTGATATTTCGTAGAAGTCGTGATTGTTTTAACATTTATTTTTTAACCTAAATTATAGATGAGTTAACTTATAATTATAAGTAATACTCTCTTGAAGTATTGTAAGTATTTTATAATCGGCCGAGTATTCAGTGTTTTAAATGTGAGTTAAGTTTGTTACGTAGGTCGGTAATGCTACTTCTATAGGTGATATATAAGTATAATATAGGGATTAATTCTTTGTCGAGTTGTCTATTTCAGGTTTCCGAATCTTCAGAATATAGAGTTACAGTATTATAGTCCGGATAGAATGATAATCTAAGTCATTATTTGTGAAGTATTTCTATTTAAGCATGGGCGTATTTTGTAAGGTTACATATATGTACAGTCGGAGATCGAAACGGTAAGCGATAAAGTGTATCAAAAATTAAGTGTGTTGATAAATGTAATGCTAAACTATTGGTAGAATTAGTGGGAATGATTGTGTGTTAATTAAAATTTCAGGGAATGCAATATGTGTATCATTAGTAATATTTAATTGTCCAGTTTAATTGTAGTTTAATAGTAGGTTATTATTTGTTAGATAGTTTAGTAGTTCGTTAAATATTGTTTTAGTTTTATAGATCGTTACAGGTGAATGAGGCAGTTCTATCCAATTTGCGTATCAACTGGCTAACTCTTCATGATTGTTCGTAACGGAATAACATATATATAGATAAACTAATAGTTGAAAGTATTGATCCTCGAAGAATTCCGTAGTCGATGATATAAGAGGTTGAGAAGTTATTTCTATTTTTTATAAAATAATTTCTATTTATAATAAATTTAGAAAAACATACTAGAGTGTTATATTTTATTCCAATGTTATTAAGATTTCATAGCAGTATGCCTTGCCTTAGGTTATTAATTTCAGAGGATAATTCTAGTAGTAGTAGCTCTATAGGTTATCCATTATATAGTACATTATATAGGTTAGTAAATGGTGAAAATACTATGATTTCAGTACTATATATATATACAGTACTATATAGTACTCCATATGTAGTTTACGAAACGCGTTTTGTCTGGTGTCCAGCAATATATGTTCAGTTTAGTATTGTGAGAATTGAATATAAACCATTTGTTCAATTATTGTAGTAAGTGAAAGTAGTTGAGATATAGGTGTCGTGTAATTTGAGAATTGCGATGGGTTGAGATTAGCTTTTTATTATTAGCGAAATTATTACGTGTTTGAGTAAATTGAAAAAAGTTTGAATGTGTGTATATATGTATATGTGTGTATGTGTGTGGATGTCTGTGGGTGTGTGTGGATGTCTGTGGGTGTGATAGTAACTAGTCATGTAATTTATACAGATTATCGTATACGCATATGTGTATGTATACTTTTAGTACGTACGAGTATACATATGAGACGGATGTTTAGCGCGTATGTGTACTTGAGTGACACGCTATAGACACGTGCGTAAAGGACAGAACGGTATGTCCTCGGTGACACGTATACTGTGCTTCTAAATGTAACGCTGTCCACTAGAGGACAGTGTTTATATCACGTGACTATAAGCTGAAGTATGTGTAGGTATTACCGGAGAGGTACACATAGAGAGGTGTGTAATGGTGGGGGTACTAACTTCGTTGTGGGCGTGGTGTAGGCGTGTCAGCGACAGTGTCACCGATTTCATCTACTGCCAAGGTTTCGTTCTCTTGCTCATAACTCTCGGCACCTGTTTATATGGGCCAATGTACAGATACGTATGTGTGAGTGTATGTGTATTTGTGTTTGTGTGTATAAATGATGTAATATTTAAGCCATATTCTCTATTATCTATAATAAATTAATTAGGTTTTATGACTTTAATGTTGATTTTAAATTGTTTGTTTATGTTATACTTAAGTAATAAATTGGTACTACCAAGTAATATATTTTTATTGTTATTTTTATTTGGTGGAGTCCTTTAATCCCATCCAGGAACTTAGATGAATATTTAACTTATAACCATATTATGGCTCTAATGTCCCTTCGAAGACGCTATCATGTTAAGTAATCCATGGTTTTAACGAGAGCCCATCATTTATTTATACATAATTATATAAGATCATTCTAAATATTATTTTAAGACTTATTTTAAGGTCCGGACCAGGCTCAAACCCGCAAATATTGCTTGTGTGTATGACTATTTGGCCAATTGAGCCACACAGGCAATATATATATATATATATATATATATATATATATATATATTTATAACTAAAATATGATATGTGATATTTATTTCAATACAAACTATCTGAGTTTGTATCATCATCATTGATTTCCACTTCATCTTGTTCATATCCTAGAAAATATCATAAATTTCGTTAAACAATAATATAAAATACTGAATAATAAACGTATATATTATACATACATAGCTATGTATAATAGTGTATATGGCATATATTACAATAGTTAATACAAATAATATATCACAATTATTGAACGCGTAAAGTATTCAATTTTAATCTTCTATTAAATTATTAATTAAATTATTTTCGAGCGAGGTGGTTGGAGCTTTGGTTATGTCTCTAAATTAGTCATTAGATATAACTGTACGATAATAGTGAATGCAATCATAGATAACTATTTATATATATATATATACTATGTAATATATATATATATATATATATATATATATATATATATATGATATAGATAGATAGATAGATATAGTTTATTGTTTAAAACAAACAAAATGACATAAAACAATAATAATAATAAAAAACAAATAACGAATATAAACGAATATATATAATGATTTATAAATGCCATGTTACATATGGTTATGATATAAAATTAACAAATTATATAATAATAAAAAGGGGAATTATTCAGATGCAAGCACTTAATCACCGTATCAACTTTAGGGAAAGGGGTCCTCAATCCCTGTGCCTTGAGGGTACAAACTTGACCCAAGAATTTGTCCACTGACACCCGTAATACCCCGATATAATATGTATTTCAATAGAAACATTCATTATTATCTACATTGTCGAGTTCTTCTATCTCTTCTAGATCAGCTTCATCTCCTAGTATAATATCATAATATCATCAGTTGTTTTCTTGAACAATAATACAAAATACATAATAATAAACGTGTAGAGTAAATATACATAGGTACAATAATGCATATAAGGACATATATTATGATAGTGCCTATCTAATGGGAACCAGTTACTAAACTATATATAGCTATAGGTAGGTAATACATGTGAATTGATAAGCTATTAGGTTGTATGTTAAACACTGGTAATTAACTTAACTTACGTTATAAACTATATATATACACCTCTCATTGACCTTTGACATATAATGGAATTCAATATTACTACATTTATAGTAGACTTAAGCGGTGCTTATTTAGTAGGAAAGTTAGTCAGATGGACAGAAGGTATTCAGTGGGTAATATTGTTTGAAACAACGGTAGTCTAACTGTACATTCTACATAAATCACAACCTTAGAGTTGCTAAGCAACACTGAATTAATACCTCACTTATATTCCAAGTAATGATTCATTATATCCTACGTCTATTACTTAATAAAATGTATGTATTACTATTTATTTAACTGGAATTAAAATAACAATAACAATAATTATAGTACGTTAGATTATAGATAAATATCCCATTTATATATTTTAGAATATATTAATATAATCGCAGGTTGTAATAGGGTTAATAAATACTAGTATATTTTACACCTATTATCTATTGTTTTATTGAACTATTATAACAGGAATACTAACTTAGAAATAATGGCATAACATCTACAACATAGAAGACAGTAGTAACTTAACTTAACTCAGTGTAATCGTTCGTTATATAAACAACGAGGTATGATAGGCTACAACAATTAATCTAAATAAAGTGAGTTATTAATATTATTGGAATTGAGCAAAAGTCACTCTGGAATAAATATGAACATCTGATAATGTACTAAAATAGTTACACATAATATATTATATGTGATCGTTAACGAACCTATGTAAAATAATTGTACTGTCTTATATTGTCTACACACATACATATATATATATATATATATATATATATATATATATTCCTATTAATTAACACAATTATGATATTTGACATTGTTAAATACTGGATTCTAGAGTTAAGTTAATTGTATATTGAAATTGTTTCCTTTAAACTGTTTATTTAAATAACGTATATTATCGGTAGAAACTATTTCAATATTATATTTTAAATGCGTAGTAGGTTATTTAGACATATTATATACGCAACTATAGTATATAGTAGTGGTGTTTATAGTACTATAGTACTAGCTATAGTTAGTATATACTATATATTGGTAATATATTATTACCGTATAATATATACCCCACTACTATATACTATATAATACTATATATATATTCTTAAATAATATACATTAGTCTCTAAACGACATTAATACGAACCGGAAATAGATTCTTCGTCATTATCTTCTATATCGGACTCATACCCATCATTTAGATTGTGCACGCGTAGCTGGACTTCATCTTCTTCCTCCTCATCACTTGATTCATCATCCGGAAAATCCCTCGCTAGTCGTACAAGTTCATCCACGGCGATACGACGTAGATTTAGGAGCTGTCGTACGTTCTCGGCGTAGCCCACCAGCGAGAAGTCCCCGGCCCCGCGTCTCTCTAAGCCTGATAATCTCCTACTGATCTCCTCTAACTCCTCTTCGTCATCCTCGTACTCCCCTCCCACTTCATCTTCCTGCTCCTCATCTTCCTGCTGCTCTTCTTCCTGCTCCTCATCTTCCTGCTGCTCTTCTTCCTGCTCCTCATCTTCCTGCTCCTCATCTTCCTGCTGCTCTTCTTCCTGATGCTCTTCTTCCTGCTCCTCTTCTTCCTGCTCCTCTTCTTCCTGCTCCTCTTCTTCTTCCTCCTCTCCCGTTCGCCGTACCACTTCGTCGTTGTCACCTCGATCCATTACGTGGTATCGTGCTTGTACTACGAGGGTTGTGTTTCTGCGAGTGTTCGAAACGCAGCGTGTATTACTGTTGTTATTTAAATTACTGTTTTAAATGCGTTTAATTTGTGTTTAATGTTTGATTTGTGATCATTTGTTATTAGGTATTTTATTATGAATTTAAAATTTTAATATTATCGTTTCAATTAATATATTGTTTATTTGCGAATATAATGATAACGTACGCTTTTAGAAGTTATTAATATTCGCATTGTAATCTAATAGAAAACAACGTCATTAAAGTAGTCCTATATTTATACCTATAGTGAATTGTACTCATCAATCTTCCCCATCTGATATATATCATATGTTATAAATATTGTTACAATTTATATTGTATTGTAATGAGTAATGTAATGTAGTTGAATAACTAACGATTAATGCGATTATCATAAGTTTAATCACAGCGATGTAGAAGTATTCGTAAAACATCAGTTGCTACATTACCCGTATGTCTCCCGTACAATATCGGTTGCTACATTACCCGTATATCTCCCGTACATACAGGTTGCTACATTACCCGTATGTCTCCCGTACAACATCGGTTGCTACATTACCCTTATGTCTCCCGTACAACATCGGTTGCTAAATTACCCGTATGTCTCCCGTACACATCGGTTGCTACATTACCCTTATGTCTCCCGTACAACATCGGTTGCTACATTACCCGTATGTCTCCCGTACAACATCGGTTGCTACATTACCCGTATGTCTCCCGTTCACATAGGTTGCTACATTACCCGTATGTCTCCCGTACAACATCGGTTGCTACATTACCCGTATGTCTCCCGTACAACATCGGTTGCTACATTACCCGTATGTCTCCCGTACAACATCGGTTGCTACATTACCCTTATGTCTCCCGTACAACATCGGTTGCTACATTACCCGTATGTCTCCCGTACAACATCGGTTGCTACATTACCCGTATGTCTCCCGTACAACATCGGTTGCTACATTACCCGTATGTCTCCCGTACAACATCGGTTGCTACATTACCCGTATGTCTCCCGTACAACATCGGTTGCTACATTACCCGTATGTCTCCCGTACAACATCGGTTGCTACATTACCCGTATGTCTCCCGTACAACATCGGTTGCTACATTACCCGTATGTCTCCCGTACAACATCGGTTGCTACATTACCCGTATGTCTCCCGTACACATCGCATTGTACGTACTCGTGCGGTGTGTTATCATCATCCAGTCCCCGATATCTGACTCACTGATTACATAACATACTGCCACCACGTGACATGTTCACCGTAGTAATGTTATCGGTGGTACATATCACTAACATATAGTAGATAGTAATCCTTAAGTAATTCTATCCACTATCTGTAATTATACCTAATTATACTTATTTTTACAACGAATTTTAAATTATAAGTTTTTTTTGGGTTTAATAACAACGTATTACAACTATACAAAATAAATAGTATATTTACACTATGTTACACCTAATTATTCAACCAATTACAACTAATAGAAACCTGATATACCTATTATGGTTTCTTTGGAAATGTTTGTAATAAAGTTCAATTTTGATAATGGCTGTAATAAATAATAATGATATACTCTCTAAATATAAAGACGAGAAAATAATTGATTATGAGGAGTTTAATGGAGGGTATTAATGTATTTATGTATTTAAAGAAATATCACAATTTTAATATTTATACATTGAATTCTTCTATATCCCAAAATGAGATTTGTTTACATTTATTTGATTTGTTTACGTATTTTACAACTTTACATTCGAAGATAGAGAGTGAGAGCGCTTATTTGTGTATGTGTATCTATCAAAGAGTACATATATTTGAATAATTACAATATATTGTTCATAATTAGTCTTTTATTATGTATAAGTTATACAGTATAAATTATACTGTATAACACTACATTACTAATACACTATAATGATACTTATAAGGATATGAAAGTTGCATGAGCTACCGTTGTATTAGTAGACGGCGCTAGCGTACGGTTATTACGTAACGGGCACTACAGGTAACACCGACCACTATTGCGTAATGTCGAGCCGGCGATAATCGGCGACATATCTCGAGAAAGCTCGAAATGGTGAGCGCGCGCGTTCGAGATGTACGACTATTACAGTTGGATATACAGTACGATGTACAGTACGAGACGTACAATTTGATACAACCTACATACAACACGCGCGATATAATGAGATACAACGTGTTACAAGGCTGTACGCCGAGAGATACGCCTAGCATTAACTCTAACGCTAATTAGTCGCATTATTTATAACGATACGCTCGAAGGACCCTAATGTATTAATATAGTATACTATTGATACCCATACTATCATATGTATTAGTAGTAGTAGTGTTTATAGTGTGCGTATGTGTGTGTATGAGTGTGTGCATTTGAGTGTAGAGTTGGCATGTGTGTGCTACTCGGTATTAATGATGATACATACATCGTTAGATACAGGTGCTATATTTCTCAGCATATCTCACGGTACACTTAAGATAATATAAATATATATATATATATATATATATATATTTGTATATATATTTGTATACAAATATATCAACTCTCGTGATTTTCTGAATATGTAAAAGTGAAAGATGTAAACAAATAATTATCTGTGATTTAATTTTGGGATATAATCTATATTAATTATAAACTTCTACGAAAATAGCGTCAAACTCAGTCAAAGCTGGATTTAGATTCTCAAGTATAAACCGTGACAACTATTCGAGAAATGTGCATATGTCCATAACACAGATGTCTACTAGATGAAAAAGGTATGTTAAATATAAAATAATTAAAAAATGTATTTATTTGAAATTTTGTTATAAAATTATTTATAATTAATTATATATTTTAGTGATAATTATATAATCGTAATTCTATGTGGTATTCTATGTAAATATTTTAATAATCATATAATTTATTATATATTCTTTATTCGAAAAGTTAAAATAATAATAATCGTTATATTTATATATATATAAAATAATTATATTTAGTCATAACATTGATTAATACATAATATGGCTCAGATTGTTTTGATTTTTTGAATGACAATGTCAAATTAAAATTCAAAATACTCGTTGCGGTTGTTGACATGCTTCAGCGCACACGATAACATCATTATAACAGTATTATCTTGAAGATACACCGATATTATATATACATTATTCTTGCATTGTGTTATCTAAATATATAAATATAAAAATATTATATTAAATAACGCTTATATACACGTTATTATATGCATTATTCTTACTATATATTACATTAGGATAGATTATAAATAGATAGATATATAAATATTATTTAAAAGTAGCGATTTTATAAATAAACACATACATTAAATAAATACACACACACATATATATATATATATATATATATATATATATAAATACATACTTACATACATTCATACATACATACATGAAAACACATATATAACACATACATATCTTAAATTATTAAAAATCATAACCATCTTGTAAATTGAAGACATGTCAAACCGGCTGGATTGTAAGAAAGGTCGCTATACAAGATACACTAACATATTAAAAATAAATGCATTCGTCTTTAGATGAAATGACATATAGAAATAATTTACTCTGATCTATTTGATAAATGTAGATCAATTATGAATAAACATGAAAGCAGCGATATAAATTTAGGGAATATATAAATAAAATATATTCCAATGTGAAAATATTTATGAAATTAATCACTGTAAGTATATCATAAGAAGAATAAGTTTTAGTAACATGCGCATTGTAAAGAATTGGCTGATAAATTCAACGGAACATAGGAGACTGAATAGTTTAATGATATGTAGTTTTCACAGTGGCACTGTAGATGAATTACACATTTGTCATCATTTGTAAAGAAAACACAATGAAGATAGAAGATGTTTTCATCTTATTAAATCTACCATTTATTAATATTACATTATAAAAGTATGTGTACTTTTTATATATATATAAGCCTATAGGCTTATATATTTATATAATATCTAATACTTTTTAATTAGTTATACACTCACAGAAATATATATTTATGTAATATTATATTATAAATTATACCCCACTTATGAAATATACCTTACTGCGCCACTATATTAAACTTATATTTACTATACCATATTCCGATAGAATTTCGACTAATTATATCTACGAAAATTAAAATGGTTAGGAGTATCTGCCAGAATTAATAACAGATTTGTATTTAAAAAGTAATTATTTATGTATAACCTGCCTATTTTCAATGCTACTATAGTATATATCAGCGAAAATAACCGGCTTTGCGAGGCTTTATACAATGACACTTGTAGAGGGTCAATATAGATCACAAATAGGTATTTAAGTTTGTATACTGCATTGCTGTTGAATAAGCTACCTTTAGTGATAAGAAGTATTCGCTCCATTTCAATCTTCCGCAAAAGACTGAAGAAAAATATTTTATTATAATTATATTTTTAACATTATTATTTTAAAACAATTTAGAGAATTGTTTCTACTACTATTATTATACACACACATAAAGTTATTCTACTATGCTATATGTAATAGATATATATATATATATATATATATATATATATATATACATGCATATATACATACATACATACATACATACATATATACATACATGCACACACATATATAAAACATAATATATATGTAATCGATTAATATCTGGTATTGTTTTATCTGTTTTATTAGTAAATAGTGAGTCATCTCTTTCATCATTGCTGAGTCAGCTGTTCTGACAGTTGTGTGACACTTCATACTGGTCTGTAATAGATTAAAGAGGGGTATTACGTAATGTAATTATGTAATAGGTGATAATGTGTAAATGTGTACTGGGTTGTGTATCTTACGTGGACGTTATTATAAACTTTATTTTACTTTTATTGAATTACTGTATCATTCTGTACGTCATGATAGTTAGTATTGGGTTATGATTGGTTTAGGGTTGGGTTATGGTTGGGTCAGGGTTAGGAATGGGTTGGGTTAGGGTTAGGGTTGGGTTAGGGTTTTGGTTAGGGTTATGGTTAAATTTGGGTTTGTAGTTTAATTTTTGAAAATGTAGAGGTTTGGGTTTACCGTTTGAAGTTTTATTTGTAAATAATTGTAGATGTTTTTCTGTTTATATTATATCTATTTATTATTTATTGATTACAATTATCTAGTGTTAGTGACCCTATCTAAAATATATATTCACAATTTAAATATGTAATGAAATTAATTCTATTATTATATGATTAAATTAATCAAAAACCCAAAGGGTGACCCTCCCGTTTAGATCTATAGATTCAATTATAGATTATTAGGATGTTTACCAATCCTGTTCATAATATACCCTGGTTAAACTTGGTTATAATGTATACCCTGGTTAAACCTGGTTATAACAAACTCTTAAATCATATTATAAAGTATATACTTTATTATATGTATATAATACATATATAAATTAACTATTTTTTTTAATTATTTGTAGAGGTTGTATTAAATTTGAGGTATTTTGAAAAATAGTTTCCAGCAAAATCATTAAACATACCAGATGGTGATTAATTTAATAACCAATGATAATTAAAATATAGAAGAAAAAAAGGTGCATATTAAAGTGAAAATAAAATGATAGAACTAATTATAAATGAAGAACCACCTTCAAAAAGAATCAGAAAAGAATTTAAAGTTTTAAAACTGTTTTGTGTTAAGAAAGTAGATATAATAGCTAATATATATATATATATCATATATTGCTATATATGAACTAAAAAGAGTGTTGGTGATAATGAAGGATTGCTAGGTTCAATCAAATATATCCAATCAGGTATTAAGAATTTTATAGCATATCAATAGTGCCATTCTAGTAATAACTAACAAATCTATAATAATTCTATATTTTAATTATCATTGTTTATTAAATTAATCACCATCTTGTATGTTTAATTATTTTGCTGGAAACTATTTTTCAAAATACTTCAAATTGCATACAAGCTGTACAAATAATTAAAAAAATAGTTAATTTATATATATATATTAAACTATCTTAATAATTGTAATACAATATTTTATAAATATCTATTAAAACTAATAAAATTAAATATTTATTTATTTATTTTATCTCTCTCTGCAAAATGATTAATATATTCAATATATCATTAAGGGGGAAACCTTCTTAGTGTTTACATATAAAAGATATGGGTAAATGGATCCACTAGAAATATCCAAATTACTGAGATAAAGATAAAGTAAAATTGTTTTAAATATATAGATAACATTCATATTTACTTTATATTTATTTATTTATTTATTTATTTATTTGTTTAAAGACTTCATAAATGAAAATCATTTTTCGACGTCGAATGAGCTAATATGAGCTAATGACTATATTCATAGTAATAGATAATGAAAAATAAACAAATAAACATATTTATTTCTTATTATAATTTTCCTAAATCAATATATTTAATTTCAATAGTACCTAATATCATTTATATAGTATATATATATAATCTGACAATTTAATAAAGATTTATTAAACGGTGCAAACGATGTAATCTTCTTAATATTATAAAGTGTGTAAAATAAAATTCCGAGATATAAGATTCTAAAGTTTTTGTGTAATCAATATGAAATAATAAGGTGTATTATATACAATATGCTATATATTATAAATTACTATTAAAGTAGAATCAATATATGCCTGATCATGATGTATGCATTGTCTACTTCCTTCATTTGACCATATAAGGAGGTAGTGATATTTGAATATGCAGGAAACCTATCCCAATACATTTTTATTTCTATTATAAAATATTTAAAAAATCAAAACTAGTAAACCAATAAAGATATGCCTTGACATTTTGAAAATATTTTCTGGAATGTTATTTATTTGAAAAATAAAAATGGGTTTTAGAATTACTTTTATATCAATATAGAAGGTATAATAAAGTATTATAAGACTCAATTTAGTCTTATTAATATTTATATATTATACAATTAATAATGCTTATATTAATATGAAGCATATGCTATATATTATGTACTATAGTATATCAACTATGATATTAATAAATAACAAATTCGGAATACCATTTGTTCTGAGTATTTTTTTTAAATATCCGAAAATATTGTTTTGACATTTTCTAGAACAATTTATTTAAAATATATAATATATATTAAATCATTGTTATCATTTATATGATTATAGTAACATAAATATTGAGGGAAGGGGGATATGTCCTCCCCAACTTTATGTTTTATGTACACAATTTATTTTGTGTGTTATATATTTCATTAGAATAATATTTTCAATATGTGTTGTTTAATTTTATAAATTTGATTATATTATAAGATTTAAAAAAATTAAAGTGGCTCAGGTCTCCCCATTTTTTTGGGAAGACATGACAAAGTTGTATTGTTTGCACTTAGTAAGCATACGTAAATGCCTACTACTTCTTTGATTAATATTATTATCTGGAATTGTTAATGTATATAAATAACATGTAATATTATATTAATATTGACAGGATATTGTATTATAATTTATATTTTTTAAATAAATTATAATAAACTTCACATTTTTAATAAAAAAATATAAAAAATATTTCAACTACTTTTTTACATCATTTTAAATACATTATATTTATAAAAAGTCATACTTTTATATAGTAGAATAATATCTATTGAATTATAAAAAATTACTTCATTATCTTTATTAGTTTTATATCCTTAGCATTTTAGCTAGAGCTAAAATTAACATTGTAATCCTCAACTCCAGCTTGCACACTTAAACAATAGTAGGTATTGCTCTTTACACCAATATATTTGACATATATTTTTAAAATCCCACTATTTCCTATCCCAATGCAATGATGAAGGGATTAGGTAGAAGATAAGTGGACATTTAGTTTAATTATTAAAGTGTAACACTCGATGACAGTGAACTATGGAAGGAGTATCGTTATATCTATATATATATTATATATAGATATATTATATATAAAACACTTTCTGTATATCGATTTGGTGTAGGTGCAAACGTATTACCCGTATTTATTATGACACGTGACATGTGACACTAACGTGTGTTATTACATGACGTCACCATGATCTCCTTGCTCTTCCTCCTCGTTTCTACGCGACCGTTTTGGCGGTGGTGCTTCATCATCGTCATCATCTAGCAGGCGTGTCACGTGTTATTTAGTATACGTGCATGTGTGGGTGCGCGTGTGGGTGTGTATGCGTGGTGTTGAAAGGGGTTATTTGAATACATCATTAACAATAATTATTCTATGATGTGTAATGTTCAGATATAATAGATATTAAATATAGATAAATACAGTTAATAAATATACTAAATGTGATATAATTCGAAAAGAAACAATCACGATACGAAACACTTTCGATCGATACTTTTTTTAATATCTTTTTAAATGTACAATATTATAGTTTGTATATTCTAAGTGAAATGTAGGTTGTTCAATCGTATTGATGATGGGGCATTATACTTTTACCTATCATATTTAATGCAATGGGTTGGGATCATTTAAAGAAATTGATATTTCGTAGAAGTCGTGATTGTTTTAACATTTATTTTGTAACCTAAATTATAGATGAGTTAACTTATAATTATAAGTAATACTCTCTTGAAGTATTGTAAGTTTTTATAATCGTCCGAGTCTTCAGTGTTTTAAATGTGAGTTAAGTTTGTTACGTAGGTCGGTAATGCTACTTCTATAGGTGATATATAAGTATAATATAGGTATTAATTCTTTGTCGAGTTGTCTATTTCAGATTTCCAAATCTTGAGAATGAAGAATTACAGTATTATTGTCCGGATAGAATGATAATCTAAATCATTATTTGTGCAGCATTTCTATTTAAGTATGGGCGTATTTTGTAAGGTTACATATCTGTACACTGTATCGCTTACCGTTTCGATCTCCGACTGTACAGTGTACAGTCGGAGATCGAAACGGTAAGCGATACAGTTTATCTAAATTAAGTACTTAATACATAAGTAAACAATACACGTGTATTGTTAAATGTAATGCTAAACTATTGGTAGAATTAGTGGGAATGATTTTGTATTAGTTAATTAAATGTCAGGGAATTCAGTTTGTGTGTCATTAGTAATATTAAAATGTTCAGTTTAATTGTAGTTTAATAGTATGTTATTATTTGTTAGATAGTTTAGTAGTTCGTTAAACATTGTTTTAGTTTTATAGATCGTTACAGGTGAATGAGGCAGTTCTATCCAATTTGCGTATCAACTGGCTAACTCTTCATGATTGTTCGTAACGGAATAACATATATATAGATAAACTAATAGTTGAAAGTATTGATCCTCGAAGAATTCCGTAGTCGATGATATAAGAGGTTGAGAAGTTATTTCTATTTTTTATAAAATAATTTCTATTTATAATAAATTTAGAAAAACATACTAGAGTTTTATATTTTATTCCAATGTTATTAAGATTTCATAGCAGTATGCCATAGGTTATTAATTTCAGAGGATAATTCTAGTAGTAGTAGCTCTATAGGTTATCCATTATATAGTACATTATATAGGTTAGTAAATGGTGAAAATACTATGATTTCAGTACTATATATATATACAGTACTATAGTACTCCATATGTAGTTTACGAAACGCGTTTTGTCTGGTGTCCAGCAATATATGTTCAGTTTAGTATTGTGAGAATTGAATATAAACCATTTGTTCAATTATTGTAGTAAGTGAAAGTAGTTGAGATATAGGTATCGTGTAATTTGAGAATTTCGATGGGTTGAGATTAGCTTTTTTATTATTAGCGAAATTATTACGTGTTTGAGTAAATTGAAAAAAGTTTGAATATGTGTATATATGTATATGTGTGTGTGTGTGTGTGTGTGTGTGGATGTCTGTGGGTGTGTGTGGATGTCTGTGGGTGTGATAGTAACTAGTCATGTAATTTATACAGATTATCGTATACGCATATGTGTATGTATACTTTTAGTACGTACGAGTATACATATGAGACGGATGTTTAGCGCGTATGTGTACTTGAGTGACACGCTATAGACACGTGCGTAAAGGACAGAACGGTATGTCCTCGGTGACACGTATACTGTGCTTCTAAATGTAACGCTGTCCACTAGAGGACAGTGTTTATATCACGTGACTATAAGCTGAAGTATGTGTAGGTATTACCGGAGAGGTACACATAGAGAGGTGTGTAATGGTGGGGGTACTAACTTCGTTGTGGGCGTGGTGTAGGCGTGTCAGCGACAGTGTCACCGATTTCATCTACTGCCAAGGTTTCGTTCTCTTGCTCATAACTCTCGGCACCTGTTTATATGGGCCAATGTACAGATACGTATGTGTGAGTGTATGTGTATTTGTGTTTGTGTGTATAAATGACGTAATATTTAAGCCATATTCTCTATTATCTATAATAAATTAATTAGGTTTTATGACTTTAATGTTGATTTTAAATTGTGTGTTTATGTTATACTTAAGGGTAGGCGCTGGAGTTAAAATGTGTTAAATAATTTAATTTTTACAATATTTTTTTATTATGTATTTTCCAAGTTCTGTATTTTATTTATAATATCCTAAAATATTTTTTAATATTTTTGAGTATTTCTATCAATATAAAGTGTTTTAGGAGTAATCAATATATAAATATATTTTGTATTTATGTAAATACTTGTAATATGTAATCTTATATTACGATTTATTAGAATAATCGTTTAATTTAAAAATTTCTAGATTTATTTTAGCATAGATCATAGAATAAATAGCATTAAATAAATAAACAAATCATGTTTTATATAATCCTATTTGTTTTTATATTGTATATTTTATATAGTTACATATTTGTACATATTATCTATGATTATTTATGTAAAAACTTTGAATGTCATTTTCTCCAGTTTTTACTTTTTTACTTAGTAACCACATGTAAATGCCTACTACTTTTTTAATTTATATCATTTTTATCTGAAATTTTTACTGTAAATGTATAACATATACATCTATATAAATTATGTTTTAATTATTATTATATTTTATATTAATTAAATAAATAATGATTATGTATGATTATGTAATATATTTATAATACAAAATATTCATCGTTTATAAACTGTTTTATTTCATACTTTTAAATTAATTGTATTTATAAAAAACATAATATATATGTATTAGGATAGTATCTATTGAATAAAAAAAAATTATGTAATTATCTTTATTAATTTTTTATCAGTAGCGTTTTCGGTGGAGCTATACATAGCATGGTGTAGATGAACTCCAGCGCCTACCCAAATAATATTTAAGTAATAAATTGGTACTACCAAGTAATATATTTTTATTGTTATTTTTATTTGGTGGAGTCCTTTCATCCCATCCAGGAACTTAGATGAATATTTAACTTATAACCATATTATGGCTCTAATGTCCCTTCGAAGACGCTATCATGTTAAGGAATCCATGGTTTTAACGAGAGCCCATCAGTTATTTATACATAATTATATAAGATCATTCTAAATATTATTTTAAGACTTATTTTAAGGTCCGGACCAGGCTCAAACCCGCAAATATTGCTTGTGTGTATGACTATTTGGCCAACTGAGCCACACAGGCAATATATATATATATATAAATATATATTTATAACTAAAATATGATATGTGATATTTATTTCAATACAAACTATCTGAGTTTGTATCATCATCATTGATTTCCACTTCATCTTGTTCATATCCTAGAAAATATCATAAATTTCGTTAAACAATAATATAAAATACTGAATAATAAACGTATATATTATACATACATAGCTATGTATAATAGTGTATATGGCATATATTACAATAGTTAATACAAATAATATATCACAATTATTGAACGCGTAAAGTATTCAATTTTAATCTTCTATTATATTATTAATTAAATTATTTTCGAGCGAGGTGGTTGGAGCTTTGGTTATGTCTCTAAATTAGTCATTAGATATAACTGTACGATAATAGTGAATGCAATCATAGATAACTATTTATATATATATATATACTATGTAATATATATATATATATATATATATATATATATATATGATATAGATAGATAGATAGATATAGTTTATTGTTTAAAACAAACAAAATGACATAAAACAATAATAATAATAAAAAACAAATAACGAATATAAACGAATATATATAATGATTTATAAATGCCATGTTACATATGGTTATGATATAAAATTAACAAATTATATAATAATAAAAAGGGGAATTATTCAGATGCAAGCACTTAATCACCGTATCAACTTTAGGGAAAGGGGTCCTCAATCACTGTGCCTTGAGGGTACAAACTTGACCCAAGAATTTGTCCACTGACACCCGTAATACCCCGATATAATATGTATTTCAATAGAAACATTCATTATTATCTACATTGTCGAGTTCTTCTATCTCTTCTAGATCAGCTTCATCTCCTAGTATAATATCATAATATCATCAGTTGTTTTCTTGAACAATAATACAAAATACATAATAATAAACGTGTAGAGTAAATATACATAGGTACAATAATGCATATAAGGACATATATTATGATAGTGCCTATCTAATGGGAACCAGTTACTAAACTATATATAGCTATAGGTAGGTAATACATGTGAATTGATAAGCTATTAGGTTGTATGTTAAACACTGGTAATTAACTTAACTTACGTTATAAACTATATATATACACCTCTCATTGACCTTTGACATATAATGGAATTCAATATTACTACATTTATAGTAGACTTAAGCGGTGCTTATTTAGTAGGAAAGTTAGTCAGATGGACAGAAGGTATTCAGTGGGTAATATTGTTTGAAACAACGGTAGTCTAACTGTACATTCTACATAAATCACAACTTTAGAGTTGCTAAGCAACACTGAATTAATACCTCACTTATATTCCAAGTAATGATTCATTATATCCTACGTCTATTACTTAATAAAATGTATGTATTACTATTTATTTAACTGGAATTAAAATAACAATAACAATAATTATAGTACGTTAGATTATAGATAAATATCCCATTTATATATTTTAGAATATATTAATATAATCGCAGGTTGTAATAGGGTTAATAAATACTAGTATATTTTACACCTATTATCTATTGTTTTATTGAACTATTATAACAGGAACAAACAACGAGGTATGATAGGCTACAACAATTAATCTAAATAAAGTGAGTTATTAATATTATTGGAATTGAGCAAAAGTCACTCTGGAATAAATATGAACATCTGATAATGAACTAAAATAGTTACACATAATATATTATATGTGATCGTTAACGAACCTACGTAAAATAAGTGTACTGTCTTATATTGTCTACACACATACATATATATATATATATATATATTCCTATTAATTAACACAATTATGATATTTGACATTGTTAAATACTGGATTCTAGAGTTAAGTTAATTGTATATTGAAATTGTTTCCTTTAAACTGTTTATTTAAATAACGTATATTATCGGTAGAAACTATTTCAATATTATATTTTAAATGCGTAGTAGGTTATTTAGACATATTATATACGCAACTATAGTATATAGTAGTGGTGTTTATAGTACTATAGTACTAGCTATAGTTAGTATATACTATATATTGGTAATATATTATTACCGTATAATATATACCCCACTACTATATACTATATAATACTATATATATATTTTTAAATAATATACATCAATCTCTAAACGATATTAATACGAACCGGAAATAGAGTCTTCATCATTGTCTTCTACATCTGTCTCATACCCATCATTTAGATTGATCACGCGTACCTGGACTTCGTCTTCTGTCTCCTCATCACTTGATTCCTCATCCGGAAAATCCCTCGCTAGTCGTACAAGTTCATCCACAGCGATACGACGTAGATTTAGGAGCTGTCGTACGTTCTCGGCGTAGCCCACCAGCGAGAAGTCCCCGGCCCCGCGTCTCTCTAAGCCTGATAATCTCCTACTGATCTCCTCTAACTCCTCTTCGTCATCCTCGTACTCCCCTCCCACTTCATCTTCCTGCTCCTCATCTTCCTGCTGCTCTTCTTCCTGCTCCTCAACTTCCTGATGCTCTTCTTCCTGCTCCTCTTCTTCCTGCTCCTCCTCTTCTTCTTCCTCTTCTCCCGTTCGCCGTACCACTTCGTCGTTGTCACCTCGATCCATTATGTGGTATCGTGCTTGTACTACGAGGGTTGTGTTGCTGCGAGTGTTCGAAACGCAGCGTGTATTACTGTTGTTATTTAAATTACTGTTTTAAATGCGTTTAATTTGTGTTTAATGTTTAATTTGTGATCATTTGTTATTAGGTATTTTATTATGAATTTAAAATTTTAATATTATCGTTTCAATTAATATATTGTTTATTTGCGAATATAATAATAACGTACGCTTTGAGAAGTTATTAATATTCGCATTGTAATCTAATAGAAAACAACGTCATTAAAGTAGTCCTATATTTATACCTATAGTGAATTCTACTTATCAATCTTCCCCATCTGATATATATCATATGTTATAAATATTGTTACAATTTATATTGTATTGTAATGAGTAATGTAATGTAGTTGAATAACTAACGATTAATGCGATTATCATAAGTTTAATCACAGCGATGTAGAAGTATTCGTAAAACATCAGTTGCTACATTACCCGTATGTCTCCCGTACAACATCGGTTGCTACATTACCCGTATGTCTCCCGTACAACATCGGTTGCTACATTACCCGTATATCTCCCGTACAACATCGGTTGCTACATTACCCTTATGTCTCCCGTACACATCGGTTGCTAAATTACCCGTATGTCTCCCGTACAATATCGGTTACTACATTACCCGTATGTCTCCCGTACAACATCGGTTGCTACATTACCCGTATGTCTCCCGTACAACATCGGTTGCTACATTACCCTTATGTCTCCCGTACACATCGGTTGCTAAATTACCCGTATGTCTCCCGTACAACATCGGTTGCTACATTACCCGTATGTCTCCCGTACAACATCGGTTGCTACATTACCCGTATGTCTCCCGTACAATATCGGTTGCTACATTACCCGTATAGCTCCCGTACAACATCGGTTGCTACATTACCCTTATGTCTCCCGTGCTCATCGGTTGCTAAATTACCCGTATGTCTCCCGTACAATATCGGTTACTACATTACCCGTATGTCTCCCGTACAACATCGGTTGCTACATTACCCGTATGTCTCCCGTACAACATCGGTTGCTACATTACCCGTATAGCTCCCGTACAACATCGGTTGCTACATTACCCTTATGTCTCCCGTGCTCATCGGTTGCTAAATTACCCGTATGTCTCCCGTACAATATCGGTTACTACATTACCCGTATGTCTCCCGTACAACATCGGTTGCTACATTACCCGTATGTCTCCCGTACAACATCGGTTGCTACATTACCCTTATGTCTCCCGTACACATCGGTTGCTACATTACCCGTATGTCTCCCGTACAACATCGGTTGCTACATTACCCGTATGTCTCCCGTACAACATCGGTTGCTACATTACCCTTATGTCTCCCGTACACATCGGTTGCTACATTACCCGTATGTCTCCCGTACAACATCGGTTGCTACATTACCCGTATGTCTCCCGTACAACATCGGTTGCTACATTACCCGTATGTCTCCCGTACAACATCGGTTGCTACATTACCCTTATGTCTCCCGTACAACATCGGTTGCTACATTACCCGTATGTCTCCCGTAAAACATCGGTTGCTACATTACCCGTATGTCTCCCGTACAACATCGGTTGCTACATTACCCGTATGTCTCCCGTACAACATCGGTTGCTACATTACCCGTATGTCTCCCGTACAACATCGGTTGCTACATTACCCGTATGTCTCCCGTACAACATCGGTTGCTACATTACCCGTATGTCTCCCGTACACATCGCATTGTACGTACTCGTGCGGTGTGTTATCATCATCCAGTCCCCGATATCTGACTCACTGATTACATAACATACTGCCACCACGTGACATGTTCACCGTAGTAATGTTATCGGTGGTACATATCACTAACATATAGTAGATAGTAATCCTTAAGTAATTCTATCCACTATCTGTAATTATACCTAATTATACTTATTTTTACAACGAATTTTAAATTATAAGTTTTTTTTGGGTTTAATAACAACGTATTACAACTATACAAAATAAATAGTATATTTACACTATGTTACACCTAATTATTCAACCAATTACAACTAATAGAAACCTGATATACCTATTATGGTTTCTTTGGAAATGTTTGTAATAAAGTTCAATTTTGATAATGGCTGTAATAAATAATAATGATATACTCTCTAAATATAAAGACGAGAAAATAATTGATTATGAGGAGTTTAATGGAAAATACAAAAAAATAAATTACAAAAGAAAAAGTATAATGATAACACATGATCACATATAGAATTTACCTCATATGAGAAGTTAAAAAGTAACCATTTTCTACCAATATTTGAAAATTTAATTGATAAATTTAATTATTATAATTTATTTAAGTATATAATAAAACAATCACGTAGTTAGGACTACTAAATATATTATATACATAATTAATATATATATATATATATATATATATATATATAATATATATTATATATATTATATATATATATATATATATATAATTATATATTTATATCTGCTGATTTTAGTAATTAATTAGTAAATAAGTTGATTCATTATTACAAATATATTATACTATCTTGATATACAAATTGCAAATACTAAAATATAAATAAAAACTGATCTAACAACACTAGGTGTGAAACTCGATAAACAATAAACATTAAATAATAAAATTACAATTCAACTATAAAACAATGTATCAATAAACTATATCAATTAAAACATATAACGCATCATGTAAAACATATAAAGCACCTACTGAACCGAACACATCTCGATATAATAAAATCCACTTATATAATATCGAAACTTGATTACTACAAGTCACTGCTTAATTACATAAACTATAAGAATAAATAACGTAAAACATTGTAAACTAAACATACGTACATATTTTAAAGATTTAAAAATTAACATATATCATATACTACTAGTATAATACTACCGATACAAATCTTCTGGATTTTATTTAAACACATATCCATTTAAAAATCTTTAAATATTATACATAATACATAATACACTTCATTAATCAAATGATCAAGTAAGTTTAAAGATAGAAATAAATTGAAGCCATTATATAGTTTATAGTAGTATATAATATAGTATATAGTTATAACAGTATAAATAAACTATATAGTTTATACATCCGTTTATAACACAATAAGTTGCTAATTACCCATATTATTAATAAGATGGGTAATTATTTATTCAATTATATATATTTAATAATTTAATAAATATTTTTTTAAATTATAAATATTTCATAATATAGGTTTAAATTATAGGGTTTAAATATAATTATAGAGATTTTTGTATTAAATTAAATAATAATTTAATATTTTGTATATTAGTTAAAACTATTAAATTAATAAAGATAATGTATTTATACACTATAGTATTAATGTATTTATGTATTTAAAGAAATATCACAAAATTAGATTTGTTTACATTCATTTGATTTGTTTACATATTTTACAACTTTACATCGGAAGATAGAGAGTGAGAGCGCTTATATGTGTATGTGTATCTATCAAAGAGTACATATATTTGAATAATTACAATATATTGTTCATAATTATTCTTGTATTATGTATAAGTTATACTGTATAACACTACATTACTAATACACTATAATGATACTTATAAGGATATGAAAGTTGCATGAGCTACCGTTGTATTTAATGTATCCACTGACTTTCAACCTATCCATTTAACCAACTTTCCTGCTATAAAAATTACACACTAAAGTTGCTTAAAGTTGCACAAACAGCCCGATATTGGCCCTATTTACAAATTTACAAAGGACATAAGTCCCATAAAACAATATATCTATCATCTAACATAACAATCAGGCAGGTTCGGCGTATTCGTAAAAATGTATCATTATATATAATGATACATTTTTACGGTATACCTTAATGAATCAGCTATGGTTAAACTTTATTATGCTCTTTTTTTATCCCCATTTAATTAATTGTTTGGAAATATGGGGGCATATATATAAATCTAAATTAAACTGTATTCATGTTATATAAACAAAATATTCATATATATATACAACAAAAAAGTATTGAAATTAATTTTTTCTAAACCTATTGATTTTAGTTCAAAAAAACTATTTATAGATTATAAGTTATAAAATATCTTTGATCTGTGTAAATATAAAACACTAATATTTATGATTAGAATATATTATAAAACTTGTAGTCCATGTATTTATAAACATCATAAAAGTATAACTAAAAAAAATTAATACCAGAAGTACTTTTAATTTCATACAACCTTATAATAAATATAACTATATGAATAATTCTTTAATGTCATATGGACCAAGACTTTGGAATGAATTACATATTTATGAAAGAAAATAAGTATATATTTACATTTTCAGTAATAATATTTTAAATTATTTTTAAACATTGTGATTTTTGTTGTTCTACTATTATTTTCTACTCAAATTATGTTTTAATATTTTTAAATTTTTAATAAGTTTAATATTTTTAATACATTTTATCTTTACTCAGACTTTTACATTAATTTCTTCTTTTTATTCATATTTTATACTTTAATTACGCTTCGATTTATCTACATAAAAAAATTAATATGTATTATATTAAATAAGTAACATAACTTATCTCTACATATTCTCGTTAAATTCTTAACTTGAAAAATATCTAAATATTGATTACTCTGTGTGGATAATTTATAAATTTATTTTTGAATATTTTCCAATATATATATATATCATTCTTTATAGTAAATTGTCATATATTTACTATTCTTAACTTTTCTTGTATGTTTTTAGTTTTTTTTTATAATTTTAGGTTTCTTAATGTTTATTTTTTATTATTATCCTACATAGTGATTTTTGATCATTTTGTCAAGTCCTTCACAAGTACAATTATTCGATTGTATTCATAAGTAGATATAATGTAAACAGGAAGTCAACTTAGATATAACTTTATTATAATTTAGATATACCTTTTTATCCTATTAGTTTATTTTTTTTTAGGAATTTATTATTCCAATTATAATTGTAGTTTTTAGGACTCGTCATAATGATAAGGGTAATTGGATCGATAAGCTCTGCTTCTATAATTACCTGGTTGTACAATGTACACACCAAATCTGGTAATATATATATATATATATATATATATATATAAATACTATAAAGTATATATAACGGTTATACTTATTTTACATATTATTATAATAGTAATACAATACATAAATTATAGCTGCAGGGAAACGTATTCACGAAGTTTCAAAAATCAGAAATGATAAAAATAATTTATCAAATCAGAATAATCTAAATCTAAATAAAATTTAATATAAAAATTATGTGTTTACACGTTACACAATATATCCTACTATTAGTGCTTAAAACGTACGTATTAAGCACACATGTAACGTTACAATTGTAACGTTTATTAAGGGTAGATGTTACCTCTGAAATTGAGAAAACGAAAGTGTGTTTCACATTTTTTTTATACAATATTATTAAAATATTAAATATTATCTTTATAAGGATATATAAATTAAGTTTTTAGATAAAATATAAATATAAAATAAACATTTTTAAAAGTATATCATTTAAATAAATTATAATAATAATTTAAAAAATTAATTAAATTTAATAATCGTGATGATGTATGCATACTTTAATGAATATAATATAATTTTCATAATTTGATGACATTATTAGCCAATCAGATGATTTTCTAGTGCATATATTATTTCACAGTTTCTTCTCATATAAAACAAAACTATTAGTACTAACCCATCTTGCATACCACCATCGTGCACCTTCATATTTAGCTGAACTAATACAGCCACATAACAAGAGCAACGCTTAAGAAACGTCCATGTACATCGATAGGAAGCGACCCCATTAAACTTCATAGTGAATATTCGAGATATATGTAAATGGATAGAACAAGCTTCCCTATGTAATATTATTTCGATAGGTATTAATGCTAAGCTGAGACTTATTTATTCAGTAACGACTGAACTTTGTTGTCATAATTTCTCTTTATATATAAAAGTATACACTATTGTTAGTATATATATATATATATATATATATATCAAATATTCTATTAATTCGATGATGTCTAAGATAACTATGATTGCAAATAATCTATCTCACCCTGAAATATATGATATATTAGCCATTCTAAACTAGGTCTAACTATGTCTAACTGGGTCTATTATATTATCAATCTGTTAGGTTAAGTTCCATTGTTTCCCATACATCGGTTTTAAATAAGAGAACTAATGGCTATAAGTTAATGAACATTAATAATGTTAACTTTAACTGGTTGTATGATCAATATAACATATCATCGGATAAATTATTCTCATAGTATGTCTCTTTTGTTGCTTTCATGTTTGATATCTGATAGATTAGCTTTCCCTTATTAATATTTGTTCTTTCAGAACTTATATTATACTAGTTTCAGCTTAATTAAAAACTAAATACTCATCTATTATTTGTATTACAGAAACTTTTATATATTTAAATTAATTTTTAATTATTTAATATAGAGAATATATATCGTTGAAATGTGTATGCTGTTTCAAATATAATTTCACATGGTTATATACCTATGTATAATAAAAAATGTGCCTAAGGACATATTATATTGTACAGGCTCAAGCCAGTAAAAGTTGTACGGTTTACATAGTGTAAAAGTTGTATGAAATATAATATTTTATTTAATAATTCATCAATGTTACTTTTAGTTTTTTCAATTTCTTCAAACTGTATAATCTTTAGTGTAGTTACAAATCATAAAGCATTATATGCATTTCTCGCTAATGTATAATATAACCTAAACTAATATATTATAGGTTATTACTAATAATAATACCTACTAATTATATTTATAATATGAATTTATGTAATTAGAAATCTAAAGAAAATGTGTATCATCAGTAAAAGAAGGGGAAATACCTAGCTTTGATTTAGAAAATATTGCAAAATCTAATCAAAAATTAGTAGGTTATAATTATTATTTATATAGATTACTATTCTTATATTAATTATTAATATATTTTAATTATTTGAATATTATTATCGAATAGACTTCAATAAAATTGTAAAATGTGGATACAACTAATCTTAAAAATCAAATCAAATCTATGGATGTGTTGAAAACCTCACTTTAACACAAGTAATACCTCGGTGTATCGCATACTATACCGGATTGCATACTAACTGTATTTACTTGTATTATGAATTATATATAAAGTGATTGATGAAGATTAAAATTACAATTGTATTTAAATTAGATATGTAATAAATGAATAAGAATGTATAATGATATAATTTTTTAGTTTTATTTAAATTATATAAATATTTGCTTTAGTCTTTTCACAACTAATCTATTTTCTATAGTTGATTTTCTATTCTGTGAAAAGTAACATTAATTTGAATTAAAGATAATAGCAATATAAGTAATAAAGCATGATATTGTAAGTATATATATATAACATTATAATTAAATATTACATATATATATATACCTATATATATATACTTATTTAGAATAAATAGGTTACATTAATTAAATTAGTTAAACTAATAATTTATAATATAATAGTTTAACAGTAGTTATTAAAGCGTGATGTCTATATAGATTAATCTATAGATAATGTCTTTATATCTAACCATAGTTAAAGTTTCGGCATTCGTTTTCTTTTCGCGTAACCCTCCAACTCCTCGGCGAACTTTCTGATGGAATCTTCGCTGAAGCGCGACGCCAGAGAAGCCATTTCACTATAGATCATCTTGTTGTCGCCGAGGACAGCTTTAGATCCTAGCTTGCTTCTCCTCCTCTTCCTTCTATACGGCGCTATCAAGCTATTCTTCTTATTATGAATTCTTACCTCCGGACTCGTGTTCTTATCACCGACATCGCTTTCACTCGAAGTAGCCTGTGTCGTGTGTTATACTATAGTTTATAATATGTTACATATATAGCATATATAATGTTAATTTGTAATATCTGAATTGATATTAATTTAGAAGCATATTAATATACGGCTGTAATATATTTTTTCAGAGTACTAATTCATTACGCTGTTTACTAGTTGATAACCTCGATATCTTACTAATTTAAGTTTAACTTTTAGCTGTCAATCATTCAATTAATATAATATAGTATATATAATGTATCGAGCCAGTCTCACTTCTATGCGCGTCTTCATACATAGTATACATACTCGCAATATGGGCCATAAACATACGCATATACAAATATACACACGCATATATAAATATCAGATACACCCACTATACACGCATACACACGCACGGCGTGCGCACGCAATACAACGCATACGATCACCACTCGCGCACGAACAGCGTACGTCGATACGCCCCCTCGACACGCCCCCTCGTCACGTGTCACTAACTTGAACGAGAACCAAGGTCGGGATCTCTACCGTCGTGTCCGTATATCCTTCAGAAAACTTTTTCCGGAACAGCTCCGGATCAGTTATATCCCAACTCATGTATGAATCCATTGACCTCATCGGTTCTTCTCGTTGATCCTTGGGCTGTGCGATGGTGTGTGAGACATACATTAGTACAACAGTTATTAATTCATAAATCAGCAGCTCAATTAGGATTATATATGTTACACAAATAGCTAATAATGTAATAAATTATGATTATTTATTAAATAAATTGATCATAAATGTGAGGTAAAGATATCAACCATAACTAGCTATTTATTATGATTACTTATTGTTATAACAATACCTATGATATAACATATTAATACTTAATAGTTAAGTATTTAAGTATTGTTGAATGTACAGTATAATATATCTATAAATAACAATGTATACCATATATACAATATACGAATATCACTCTCCCATCTATATATATATATTTATATATATATATACTTTATTTATATCGATGGGTGATGATCGAATTGATGATAGTAATTAGTTAGCCTACTATTAATAATAGTATTATATTAAATAAGTATACTTATATTTATACTAAGTATTCCTATTTCTATTTAAATGGAATGATTGTGGTTGTGTTGAAAGTATACTGTCGTATATAGGAGAAAGTAAACTTGACATTGTGTTATGTGATAATGTAATAACGTGCTGTTGGTTTAAAACTTACATGAGTAAATATAGTTTGCATACGACTACATATAGTTTACGATGATTTAGTGATATCAATATTTATATATAAGTAGCCTACTTTATTATATGATAAGCTAAATATATAATTTATTACGAATAAACAATAACTATAATCAATTTCTATATACCTAATAGTAAATGTATATATATATATATATATATATATATACTGATAGATTATATACCATGTATATATATAGACACGTGATTATATAATACACATAGTCCGACTGTTCAAACCTTCACATCCGTCTCCTGTTGCTTCTGCTGCAGCGTCTGAGCGTACAACCCTATACTATCCACGGATATCGTACTGTTCCCGGCCGGCTTAGCACCCTCGGTGTCTTTACTGTTGCGTACGGGTACCTTGAAGTCACCCCGGGTGATTGACGCGTAGTGTGACGTCATAGCGTCCATAGTCGTCATCACATTCCTGCCGAACACGCGACGTGTGAGGGTTGACATCTTCTTTCGCATTATCTCGTAGAATGATCTGAATAGAGGTATAATAATAAAAATGGCGAAGGGGTCAGGAGAAGGTCGATTATTAGGTAATGTCGATAGACACCATATATGGCATATATATATATATATATATATATATATATATATATATATAATTACGGTGAGAGTAGATACGTGTATGTAAATTTGTGTATATACACGCCCATATTTACAGCTAAATATGGGCGTGTTGTAAAATGGTTTATCTACTAAAATATATTGACATTATGTTGGAACGCCGATATATGTTTATATTTGTATATAAATAATGACGTATGTCCTTATCATATTAATAATGAGTGTGATATGTTAATATTCCTATCACGTTTGCACAGTACAATATATACTATATATATATATATATATATATATATATATATATATATATGTGTGTGTGTGTGTGTGTGTTACTATAGCGTGTATGTCTAACGTGTATTTGTGTATTATGTACGTGACTATGGAGAGCCCTGTCAGCATTAGTATGACAAACTTGAGCGACATCACACGCACTAGATTCAATTAGATTTGCATTATAATATGTTTGTATACAAAATATGTATATACTTATATGTAAGCGTATATGAGTTATTTATACATATATATATGACTGAGTAGAAAGTATCCTGTTTGAATAAAGGATGTATACTAAATAACCTATATAAACTAACAGTTTATATAATTTGGATAAATATATTACCGTATTCAAAATGTATGGTAATAATAATGAGTGACAATTACTTTAGTAATATTAATAATGTTTATTCGGAGGCTACATATAACTAGTGGTAGTTATACGACTAAATATAACTTATTTATAGTCTAGGCTATATTATAAATACATATAACCAATATACAAGGTATCTATAGTAGTATATATGTAAGGGTTTAACTCTAATTAGAGTTCGGGTTAACTAATTAGGGTTAACCCATGCATACTTAGTTATCTAGGTAAATATCCTATTATATCAATTCAATATTAGGCCAAAAATATTTATATTTACTCGAATTGAAATAAATCGAAATGGATAACACTGTATCAACAAATATATGTATTTAATAATAAACTCATATATTATTGTATATTTAATATACATCTTTATCCACATTTTTTTATTTATTTAAGCTAAATATGTGATCACTGATAACAATATGGGTCTGATAATAGATATACACTTTTTCTAATGAAATAGAGTTCCATTGCTGATTAGAAGGATGCTGATACCGAGACTAGGAGACCAGACATATAGGTATGATCATGTATACGTGGTCATTGCGCTTCTCATTTAACTTAACCTTATCTCTATTTACTGATTATCCGAATTCCTGCTTTTAGATATGATATTGTATTTATGCTTTTTATAATGAGAATGTATTGTAGCTTTTAACAATGGGACTAAATTATACTTTAAATATTAGACTGAGACAGAATCTATGTCTACTTTATAAAATCAAAATCAAGCCAGTTTCAAAAGTTATCACCATTTACATCACTAGTAGACATACAAATATATCTTATTAATATAATATTTACTATAGTATTTATGTAATATAGTAGGCTATGTAACCTCGCATACAGGTCCAATATCTGCCGCAGTGTGACCCACAATACCCTTCTACACAGTCACATTGTATCATGTCATGCGCGGTGATGCAACGTCCGCCATTTTTACAGGAGTTTCGATTTTTACAATCCACTCCGCAATACCCTAACGTACACTGTAGGGGTGAGTAATTATTAGATTATGATGCAATATTCACTATAGATATAAATAACGATATTTCCTTTATATGCATATCATATATTATATCACATACACACATATATATATACGAGATTTAATCGACATATTTTATATAATAACATAATTTTAATGGAATTGAATATATGTCATTAAATAATAATAATCTCGTTACTGAAATTATTATTTTCTGGTTGCGTAATATTCGTAGTATTACGATTTATTATATAATATTGGTTGCCCCGGTTATCATTCATATTGTTATTGATATTATGTAATAATTGACATTAATATCGTTTGAATTCCATCCTGGTATCACTATATTAAATATACACATACATTCACGCATATAAACATAATATATATATATATATATATATATATATATATATATATATACATATATACACATATATACATATAGGTCATAATTAAAATTATGGTTGATTGATATATATATTGATTGATTAAATATATAAATATGTTTATAAAATAATACTCTGTATAATAATTATTTACTATTAGATTAAAACCTAACTATATATAAATGATAACTATAAGTAACAACCTTCGATATCATGTTGGTGTACGAACAATGTCCTTTATTCAAACACGGCATCCGCCACTCGCAGCGTGCGTCTTCCGAGTTCACCAGCAGACAATCGGTATGGTATGACTCATTCGAGTGTCTCGTGTACAAGGTGACCTTGGTTACGTCCCAGTAGCTGATGGTGTGGTGGTGAAGTGAAGGACGTGGCGTGAGTGCGCTCGTACGGGGTGTCAGTACGATGTATGAATACACACATACTTATACACGTACACACTTGTACACATACACTCAAACACACACACACATACTTGTACATATATGTACATTATACACTCTACATTGTACACTATACATCGTACGGTGAGCAATCGATAATTAGATACATTGCGATGTCCTATATAAGTGATGATGTACACGCATTGACCTGCGATCCCTCAGTGACGTAATAGTTAGACATAAGGGGTTACGTCACACTTCACACTGCAGTGCCATTACGCCGTGTGATTACACGCGCGCACACGCATGCAAATGTACAGTATTGTAATGTAGTGACTATTCATTTAACGACATGTTTTGTAATTAGTGTATTTAAAAATAAATTATAGATTCGGATTCATAAAATTTATACCGATATTTACGTATATTTAAATTATGAATGATAACATTTTAAGATTAATTATTAATAATATGCGTAAGTTTCAATCATTACTTGCCACATCATTAACAGTGTATAACAATAGGCTATAACAATAGAACGATAATATAGTATATATAATATAGGCGAAAGTTTCTGATTACCGGATTTTAAATGACTATTTTTAATAATTTATTCAATATTCAATATATCAATTTGAAATTTTATAAATAGGGAATATTATGGCAATAATAATTTAGCTATTTTGAATTTTTTATATAATTGTATTGACAAGAATAAATAGGGGGTCGGTTATTGGATACATGTGCCTAATACCGACCCCTTTTCCAATTACCGACCCCCTAAAATATGCATGGTATATAACTGTGGTATTTTAGTATCCAATCAAAATATAATATATAAATAGATTTAATAAATTACAAAACCCACGAAAATTCTATATCATTTAATTTAAGTTTTAATATTTATATTAAATTTATAATTGAACTTTATATTTCTATATTAAATTTCAAATTAACTGATTATGAATATATATATATTCATAATAGTTATAACTACATATACTAAATAATCATTTTATAGTATATAGTAGTGTTGGAAACGGTTTCGAATATCGAATAGAATATTCGAATAATCGAATATTCGATTCTTTCAAATAGTAAATTTTCGAATTTGACAGATATTCGAAAAAAACTTCAAATTATATTATTTTTATAATTTGTATGAAAATTAATTAATCTACTATATCATGCATAGCATTACATTTTATTTTAATTGATACATTATTTACAATGATTTAATAAAAGTTATTTTTCAAATATTTAAAAAGTAAAACCAGAATATTTCATTTTATCAAATAATAAATGTAGAATTGAATATTAAAAAAAAAAATACTTATTCATATTTAACATTAAATTACTAATAGTACATTTATATATATATATATATATATATATATATATATATATGTATATATATATATATATATATATATATATTTGTGATATATCTTATAGTTACTGAGATACGGTAGGGGTCGGTATATGGAGTGGGTCGGTAATTAGACTTTCCCCTACAAATATTACAATTAAAGATTGGCAATCTTGAATTTTATTATTTAATTAACTTATTTTTAATATTTATAAATATTTATCCTAGTTTTTTTGTATGTTAAAATATTCGACAAATGTAAAATTTAATAAATATAACGTAATATATATTTATAACATATAATATGTGATACTTTACTATTGATAACTATTATTTATTAAAATAATTTACATACAACATTAATTTTATATTTATTTACCGTTTACCCTCATCATTTACAAGATGTCATTAATACTACATACATAATATAATTGCAATAGATATGGGTAATGTGTATGTAAACTATTATGTATGTACATTTTAATTCAACTTTTATTTACCTTCACGTTTTATTTATTAAATATCTACATCTATATGAATACATATGTACAACATATATTACTGTTGATAATGCGTATAATGGGTATATGTGGATATTATAATTAGGACCCTACCCCCTCCAACATATTAATAATTATTAATAATTAATATGTAATTAATAACATTAATAACGTTAATAAAATACTAATATAAAAAACGAACCCAAAACATTGGATGTCCCTACACGTGTAAGGTTTACACTGGTCTTTTTCAATTTCATCGAGACCATCTAATATTATTTGCATTATCAATATTATTATTATATAAATATAAATATATATATTATTATAGCTCTTCTATTGTATATTGACATATGTAAATGTTGATAAATAATATTATATTATATACTCACACACGCACACAAATATATATATATATATATATATATATATATATATATATATATATATATATATTATTTATTAATGATGAATACATATACCTGTAATTGAATAGAGTAATATTATTATAAAGATAGTTCTAGAATAAGAATTATCCATTTTATTGATGTTCAGGAAGGAAATATCTTGTAAACAATAGGTAGTCACTTAACAATTAGCTCACAATAATATCGCGTTTATCATACGTAGATTTAGTTATTTTGTATACGAGTAAATATTATAAAATTAATTTACAATTGACTTTGTTTTGTTTTGAAATTTAATATCGTTGCTAAGTGCCGTTTCTAACAACAACAACTTGTTACTAGGCAATATCATAATAGTAACATTTACGTAATGTGAAACAACAATTCGTATATACACTAAATTAATATTATAAAATATACTTTACTTTTACTTTTTTGGTTTTAGGACTACGATATTCGAGAGTAATCGGCCGTCCGTAGGAGAAATTATTGTGTTGGGGGAAAGCATGGGAGAACTAGTATGTCTTTAGATGACGTTTGAAGGAGGAGGTTGATTTCATTGTTAGAAGGTGGTAGGATAGGGAGTTCCAATGATAAGGGGAAGATAGGGCAAAGGAGCGTATATGGGAGGAGTGGAGGTTGTGTATGTGGGGTGTAGTAAGGAGAAAGGTATTGGAGGATCGGGTGTGTATTTGAGTAGTGGGTGTGTTTTGATAGAAAAAGGGGGCAAGGTAGTCGGGTGAGTTGTGATGTATGGTTTTGTGGATGGTCAAAGTTTGTATTTAATACGGTAGGAGACTGGGAGCCAGTTAAGTTGTTTGAGGAGAGGTGTAATGGAATCAGAGGAATATCGGGGAAGTAGATGGACGCAACTTACTAAAGCATTTTGAAGACATTGCAGTTTAATAAGTTTGTAGGCGGGGAGATCGAATAGTATATTGTTGTAATAGTCGAATAGGGAGAGTATATAGCAGGAGGCGATGGTAACAGAATTGGGGAAGGGAATGGAGCGTCGAATTAGGCGGAAGTAGTGGTAGTGGATGAATGTGTGCATGTGGGCAATGTGAGTGTCAAGGGAAAGAGTGGAGTCGATGTGTAGGCCAATGTTACGGACATGTTTAGAATAGGGGAGGGTAGTTATGTTTAGTAAGATGGGGGTAGTTCAGGGAAAGTGGAGGAACGAATATATATATATATATATATATATATATATTGTCAATAAGTATGAGTATCAATATGATAATTATGTATAACTTAATAATCTACTATAGAATGAACATGCATATTTAAATATTAATTTATATTAACATTTCCGAAATATTATGGAATTGTTCGAAGAGCTTATTTAGGTGTATCGCTATTATATCAATATATATATAATACATTAGAAAGTTAAACTAAAATGAAGACGTTAACTATGAATAAAAATACAAGAATATTATGATATTTGTTTAAATATATAAATTTATAATATTATTGACTCTTTATTAGAGTCAATTGACTCGTTATAGTAGTGGTTTTTTTAGCTGCATTACTTCCCGAGTGAGGCTATAAAAGAATATTTATTTATATTATTATTTTCCCAGTTGATGTTAGGTTGGGTTAAGTTTTAATATTGGTGGTTTTTTTTAGCTGCATCATTTCCCGAGTGAGCCTATAAAAGCATATTCATTTATATTGTTATTTTCACAGTTGTGGTTAGGTTGGGTTAAGTTTTAATTTTTGTAGGTTTTTTTAGCTGCATTACTTCCCGAATGAGACTATACAAGGATATTTTCACAGTTGTGGTTATGTTGGATTAAGTTTTAATTTGTGTAGGTTTTTTTTAGCTGCATTACTTCCGAGTGAACCTATAAAAGTATATTTTCACTGTTGTGGTTAGATTGGGTTAAGTTTTAATATTGGTAGGTTTTTTTTAGCTGCATTACAACACCAAGTGAACGTTACGAGCGAACACGAGTGAAGCCGGGCCCCGGCAACCTAGTATACTATAGTAATGAATAACTCTTTAAAATGAGTTTTTGATGACTCGTTATTTATAAGAACGAGTCAACTGACTCCGGTTTTTATTTACAGTGGTTTTTGTTTACGCATATAAACCTATATCATAATTATTATTGATATCATTGTATTGTGTATAATTTTCATATAAATATAATATTCTTGAACAATTCAATTGATATGCATTTTATGATCATTTAAATTATATATTTTAGATGAAATTAAACTTTAATTAACATTAAAACAATTATTTGAAAGCCTTTGTAAGATAGTAAGCTATGTATTATCTTTTATTTATATATATATATATATATATATATATATATATATATAACTGTATATATTTAACTGCCTGTTTGGCTTAGTTGGCTATGGCGTCATAAACGGCTAAATAATATATTAAATATATTTCCATATCCTCACATTCCAATAAAATTCCAATTTATTTCAGATGAAAAATTGCAGCGTATTCAAATTTAATTCACTTGAATTATTAATTAATTTACTTATATTAGTTTTTAGTGTTTCTGAATATATTGATATTATAGTGAATATAGGTAAAAGGTTTGATATATCTGATATTATTATCCCTGATTTAACATTTGTTGGGTCATTGTTATAGAACATATTGTCGATAGTTGATATTTATTTTTCATAATTGGCCTGTTAATTAGATTACAACATCCAATTGCATTCATTGCATTTATAAATTCCTTAGTTTCATTGAATTTTGTGTAATTTAAAATATCTATATTAAAATCGCCAAATATAAAATGTTTGTATTTGTATTATTAAAATGTATTGTAATATAATTATTAAGAGATAAAAATTAATAAAAATCAAAAGATGGTCTCTATAAATCAAACAAATACACATTTTATTATGTTTATCATCTATTTCGACAATTATGCTTTGAAAATAATTATCGGTATATTTATATATATCTATTATTTTAACGCTATGTTTAAACGTAATTTATAAATTGTTTATTTATATAAAATAATACACAACATGCATGTTTTATATTATAGACATATACATTATAAGTAGGTATATTATAAAGAAATGTGTTATTATCATTGATATAAGATTCATTAATAGCTATAATCAAATTCATAATTTATAGAATTTAGGAATATTATATGACTGTCAAAAATTCTTAGAAATACGAATATTAATATGGAATATGGAGACAAATTTATTTTTATTTTTGATATTGTTTATAAATTCTTTATGGGTATAATACTATGAGTCTATATTATATTTATAACTATAATTTTCAGGATTAATAGTAGTATTATTAGATTTATCATTTTCGCATTCATTCGTTAGTATAATATGTGATTGGTGGATAGAATTTAATTACATAAAAATAAAGAAAAATTACAAAATAAATTATTCAAAAAAAAATAAAGAATGAAAATATAAATAAATAAATGAAAATATGTTTAGTTAAGAGAAGACAAAATATAGGAGAATACGAAAATACAATAAATAAAAGAATAAAATGATCTGAGTGTATATACAATTTAAAAATTAAGTAAAATATAAAATAAAATCAAATATGCTTGTAATTCATATATCAAAAAAGTAAGTCAATTATTTTATCTTAATTGGAGAATAGTCTTTGATCTTTTTTTCTAACATTCTTGTCCAGCAGTTAAAAATCTTATTTTCTTTTCTAAGTGTCGTGCTTTATAAAATATATCAGAATTGAATGTTGTGAGATGTTCGGTAATGTATGTAGTATACACTTTTAGCTTCTTGTTATTATTTATTATTGCAAATTATGTATTGTAGTGGTGTAGTTTTACAAATATGTTATTATGATTTTCTTGATTCTTATTCTTATGTTCATGTATCGCTATTATTGCATATGGATGGATTGTAATATCAAGTTTTTCTTGCACAATTTTAATAAAAGATGGTGCAAAGTTATGATTACTTACATCAAAATGTAATTATGGTCAGTAATTATAATTTTATTATTTATTGAGTATTGCTCTAAGGTATTTATTATACCTATATATATATAAATTATATAATATAATATAATCCTTCGATAGCTGTTAAGTAAACGATACAAAAATCTAATAAACTACAGTATACCAATAATGATCTTTTGTCAGTAACTATATAGAAAGATTGAGTTATCTAAGAAAATCGCAAGAAGAAGATCAAGTACTCATTATGCTTATAAAAAAAGTTAATCTACGGTTGGAAAAGAAAAGAATCTAGACCGGAGTTTGATATGTAATTTCAAAATCTTCAATATTTATCAAAAATACAACGATGAGTAATGTACCAGAATAGAATTGTAGTGTCAGTGAAAGACACTAGTTTTAAAAGAATATTAAAAATATTTATTAATGCATGATACAGTGTATAACTAGGGTAAAAGAGAGTTTTTGGTGTTAGTAAATCACAGAAGAAATTAAATTGTATGTTGGCCCTTGTATAAAGCATATAATATACGAGAATAAGGAAGTAAAGATACTTAAGATAACGGATGGAGAAAAGAACCGTGGGGAAACTACATGAAGTATTATTTTATAGCTAAAAGTAGTGAAATATATATAACTAGTAAACTACTACTCAGGGTATATGTTGATATATGCATACTGTATAAGCGGAAAATATCAAACCGAATTATTGAAAATATAAAGTCTATGCATTTCAATACATGGAATACCTGACACTTTTTATCAGACAATATGACACAGTATGTTTCCTAAGAACATTGCCAAGACGTATACATTTCGTCACACAACATCATCACCGCTTTACCCTAAGGGAAAGGTAATGGTAATGAGCAAGATCAGTTTAAACAGTGAAAACATTACTGCAGAAATTAGAGGATCCATATTTAAGTATGTTAGAATATAGGACGACACTTCTCGAGTTAGGATTATCTCTGGGAGAGTTATTAATGAATAGAAAACTAACATATCTTGTACTATCGACAAAAAACTTAAATATCATAAAATAATAAATAACATACAGAATATAAAGAATGGCAGAAGAATAATATGTGAAAATAACAAATAATATTAACAGAAATCCTAAAGTACAAGACTTAAAATTGAAATGAAAAACAGAAATAATGGGAGATAAAGTCTACATCAGATATCTTGATCGACCAACCACCGTAGTATGAATGGAGAATAATGGAAGAAGTAGGTATAGTATGTGTTTCTCTTATGTAGGATAACTTATATAAACTCCTATATAGGAGAATTAGAAGTAGTATAATGAGATGGAATAGTCATAATGAATTGATTATCTGTAATCTATACTGGAATATCAACATATACCACACGTTCAGGAAGGATAATATACCCTCCCAAAAGGATACGGAATAGTGACAAGAAATTCACCGAGGGGATAAAGTATTAGGTTATTAATATTAATAACTACCATTATTAATAATTATTGAAAATATATTAAATTATTTAATGTTAGAAATCGTATTGTTCAAATGTATAACCTTATTCTATGTTAACCGTGATTATATTTTCAAATAAAATCTTAAGAAAATGGGCATTATATATATATATTTTTATTGTATACCGTTTGTCATACATCCATATTTTAGGGATACACTAATCATAGAGATGTAAATAAAAAATGTTATGTTTTACTTCCTATATATAAATACTATATATCAGACGATATCGACTAAACTATGTTAGTTTAATATCCCTATAGATATAATAGTAAACACATCCGATGCAAGCTTAAATATAATTTATATATGTTAGCTAGTATAAATTACCTAGTTAGCTAGTACTGTCGATATGAATATACGTGTATAAATCATGGACTATTAATGCATGTATGATGAATAAAATACAGCAATTCGATAACAAACTACACAAAAAACTACTTGTTATAAATATCAAGAAATGGGGACAAATATATTTATTAGATACTAAAATATCTCGTACGAAGAAATCTGAAATGGTCAGCCACAGTTCTATGAATAAAAGTTTATCAAAAAACATCCTTCAAAGAATGGTTCAAGGATAGAGAAAATAATGATGCACGAGAAAGAAATGTATTAATGACATGAAATAATGGATCAAGAATATAGATGAGGTACTAGTTAACATAAACAATAAAGATGAATTGAAAATTGGTATTTTAATTATAAGTACATTTATTTCTCCTATGATATACGCGTGTCATGAGAATAAAAGTAAAAGTAAGTATCCTATATATTAAATAAATGAATTAATGTATTGTTAATATATATTCATTAGGTTAATAACCTACATAAATAACCTACATAAATAACCTACATAAATAAAATATATAAAATCAGCACTATAATTAGTTTTAAATACTTTTCTCATTTGATATGTCCTTATCTTAATTTCTCATCTAAAATATGTAAATATATTCATTAGTTATTAGAATAGTATTATTATACATATTATTATACAATATAATTTATTTTAATATTATAATTGTATAGAATAATATTCTAAAACCTACCTTTATTAGTTAGATTGCATAGTTTTGCATATATACGTATTTGTAATCCCACTCGCAAAGATAACAAATTGAATACATAGTATACTGATGAGATAATTCCGCTGAAATATATAAATATTAGTAAAGATAATTATAATTATTAATTATAAGAAATTTTAATGTTAATTTAACAGGTAGGCTACCACAACAGGCTATTTGACAGTTAAACAATACATTTAGTAATAATAGTATGATGTAAATACAATAGCAGTTACTACATCTATGTTATGTTATATCAGTTTATTTAATTATTTCATGTTAGTATACTAACTTATAAGTTTCATTTATAACGTATAAATTATATATAATGATGTCAACTATATATCAATATATTCATCTATATTTTCATCTATTTATTCAATTATATATATATATATATATATATATATATTATGTATACATAATTCAATGAATATATTATATTAATATATTTAAGTAATTAAATAATAAAATTATAATATCCATTTAATAGTTAAATAGTTTTACATACCGTTACACTGCTCCTTGTAGAATTGTCATTGGATGGTTCTTCCTATTAAATTGTATTTAAATTAATAATATCAAATTCAAATAACATAATGTATGAATAGATAATTAATAATTGATACTTATTGACATATCGATATTATTATATCTATATATATATATATATATATTAATCTATATTTTCATTTACCATTTATATATTTATATATATATATATATATTATGCATCCATAATTCAAGGAATATATAATATTAATATATTTTAATTAATTAAATAATAAAATTCTAATATCCATTTAATAGTTAAATAGTTTTCATACCGTTACACTGCTCATTGTATAATCCTCATAGTGTGTTTCTTCCTATTAAATTGTATTTAAATTAATAATATCAAATTCAAATAACATAATGTATTAATATATAATTAATAATTGATACTTATTAACATATTGATATTATTATATCTATAGATAAATATATATATATATATATATATATATATATATATATATATATATATATATATATGTATATATAATAATATAATAATAATAATAATATCAGAATTTAGGCATGACCAAGGTAATCGAAGAAGCGCAATGCTTATCTAGTCGTTTACCTGAAACATATTCCCAATTAACAATTATGAGGAGAAAAAAAATAAAAGTAAAATTTATATAATATAGAAGTAAAATATGTAATTTTATAAATCTTATAAGAATCATGAGAATATAAAATTATAAATCATATACAAATATAAATAACTTTAAAAATAATATTAAAAGTAAATAATTATAAATAAAAAAAGTAATAGTATAAGAAATTAAAAGTATAATTGGAGTATATACATATATGTTAGTTTTGAATGCTGTAGTTAAAGATTACTAATAAATTAGATCCAGAGTTGCCAATATTATGTTGAAATTAATGATGGTATATGATGTATCAACTTCAAGGATATGGGTACGCCAGTTCCAATGCCTTAGGGATCTTAATATCGCCAATAATAAGAACACTGACAATACTTGCCCACTCCACAAGTATATGCCATCCCCCGATACGTATCATAATCATATCAAGTCCAAACATATTATCCACTCCGGTCATAGAAAAAATATAATGAAAAAAAAAAAAAAAAAAAAACTAATATATATATATATATTCAAATAATTAAAAACTCTTCATAATGTCATTCATCATATAATCATAAAATGTAAAGAAGAAAAATAAATTAATATAAAAATCTAGGAATAAAAATATAAAATAATTATAAAATTAAAAATTAAAAGATAAATCCTATTGAATAAAACAATTAAACATAACTAAAAATAACTAAAAAAATAAATAAAAAAATAAATAAAAATAAATAAATAGCTATATTATATACAAAAATTAAAAAAAAAATTAAGTAAATTTATAGTAAGTCGAACACTGTAAACACATTTTTTTTTTAATATTATAATAAGTCAAGAAAAAGTCAAGAATAAAACAAACAAATAATATTTTGTAATTTTATATTACGTCAAAGTTATATAAATAATAAAAAAATTATATAAATATTAAAAATAAAAATAAAAATAAAAATAAAAATTTAAAATTATAAAAAACATCAGAAATGTTTGTTAAATTTATATTATGTCAGAAATAAAAATTAAAATAAAACAATAACAAAATAATTATTTAGACAAATTTTCCTTTTTAAGTCATTTTTAATTCAAGAATGTATTTTTTAACACGTCTTCCAAACGATTTAATACACCTATTTTTTGTAAGTTGGATGGGAAGTAAGTTCCACTGTATAGAGGACACATTTCTCACTCTAAACAGATCTCTGCTAGTTCTTGACTTGAATCTTACAAATTTATCCGTGTTTTTATTAATCAAAAAAAGTTTTTGAATGTTACTCTGTAATTTATGATAATATGCTCTGTGAGCAACTTTAATTGAACTTAATTTTACAATATGATCAAAATTCAAAATTTGATTTTCTCTCAAAAATACATTATACGATGAACTTGTGATTAGTTTTAGTATTCGCTTTTGTAATCTATTTATATAATCAGTTAATGAGGAAAAAGTATTTCCCCATATATGGGCACAGTAGTATAAGTGAGGAACAAATAAAACATTATATATAGATAGTAAAGTATATTTGTTTGCCATTGGTCTAACTTTCCTTATAATTCCGGTTATCCTAGATAACTTTTTGGAAATGTAATTATACTGTTCTTTCCAGTCTAGTTTGTCATCAATGAATACTCCAAGAAACTTATAGTTTTTAACCTTTTCGATCTTGGTATTATTTATTTTGATATCAAATATAGAGTTAGTATGTATATTTCTAACATTGAAAAGGATACAATTAGATTTTTTCAGGTTTAAAGTTAACTTGTTTGCGCAAAGCCATTTATTCAATTTTTCAAGTTCCTTATTAATTTTAACATTATATAATAATATATATATATATTAATCTATATTTTCACCTATCATTTATATAGTTATATATATATATTAACTGCCTGTGTGGCTCAGTGGCTAAGGCGCCAGCCACACAAGCAGTAGGAAACGGGTTCGACCCTCGTCCGGACCATTAATTAATTTTATAAAATGGGTCTTAAAATATTATTTAGAAGTGATTTTATATAATTGTGTATAAATAAATGATCGGCTCTCGTTAAAACCATGGATGCCTTAACATGAGAGCGGCTTCGAAGGGACATTAGAGCCATATATGGTTATAAGTGAAAACTTCATCTAAGTTCCTGTATGGGATGAAAGGACTCCACCAAATAAAACTAACAATAACAATAACAATAACAATATATTATGCATACATAATTCAAGGAATATATAATATTAATATATTTTAATTAATTAAATAATACAATTATAATATCCATTTAATAGTTAAATAGTTTTACATACCGTTACACTGCTCCTTGTATTATCATCATCTTGTGTTTCTAGCTATTACATTGTATTTAAATTAATATAATGTAATGTATTAATATATAATTAATAGTTGATACTTATAAAATATCGTTATTATAATATATTATATCTATATATATATATATATATATATATATATATATATATATTAGATTTATATTAAAATTATTTTAATTATTAGCTGCATATTTGTATTCATTAAACCAATTATTATAAACCCACAAAGGGTTAAAAGTCATTAAAGCTATTTTAAGCATATGTATGCGTTATTACTTAATGTATTACTTTATATTTGATATTTATATACCATATTTGTACAATATTATAGTTTATATTGATAAATAATATAAAATATATATATATATATATATAATATATATATATTATATATATATATATTAATTATAATCTATATATAAATAATAATAATTTATTTATAATCATAAATTATTAAATTTAAAAGATATAATCATTATGTTATATAAGAGTGATATGTTAAATTGATTAAATTCATATTATTTTTTATAAAGTAATATATACATATTTATTAATATTTATTAATACATATATATAGACATATATAATTGGGAATAAATTATTAATATATATTTTACATTAACTAAAGGGAGAGTGCTCGAATACCGACATGCACGTAATATGGACACCCTAGAGATATCCTAAAATATAATTCCTCTCAAAAAATAATTAATATATAATATGTTAATCAATATAATTCTAATTCATAAATATACATTTTTTTTAATATTTAAATTTTTTTAATTTTAAACAAAAAACTGTTTTTTCGTTAAAACTCTTAATTTATGAAATTTGTTAAGTACAATATCGATTCTCAATCATTTCTCTACTATCAATCAGAATATAGGTATTTTAAATATTTAAAATAATAAAAATAATAATACAATAACATATGTATAGCATATGTTAACTCTACAGCAATATTAATTATCGGCAAGTCAAGTTATCAGATGTTTAGTATATATATATATATATATATATATATATATATATATATAAATTAGAATATTTCATAAGGTAGGCCTATATAGTATATATAGTATATACATAATATAAATATACTTTTAATATATATATATATACATTTAATTTCACAAACCATAAAATCTTTCGGGCTACTGTTAAATAATACATAACTCAAGATGTTCATCTAAACAGTGGTTTAAATTAATATTATTATAAATATATAAAATGTCATTCAATAATTATTTATTTATATATTTTAAATATTATTTCATTCAAAAATTAATTATTATAAATATATACTATACATTTTTTAATTTTACTAATCATTTTCAACTAAGAGTATTATTATATATTTTATTAATACGTATATAATTACTAGTATAACAATTATTTAAAACATGAATTTTTGTTAAATAAATGATAATTAAATTAGTATTAATATAAAAATAAATATATAGAAGAATATATATTTATATATCCAAAAATTAAAATAATGCAAGAATAATAAATTGGAATATACAATGATAGAAAGCTCTACACTGTTAAAAATAAGGGTATAACATTATGAATTATATGGTATAACATATGGAAATACGAGTTATACCATACAATTACGTTAAATGGTATAATATCACATATTATATGGTATAACATTTGATTTTTTTAGTTATACCATATAGCTTAATTGAAATGGTATAAGATCACACATTATATAGTATAACATTTGTTTTTTTTAGTTATACCATATAGCTTAATTTAAATGGTATAAGATTACGAATTATATGGTATAACATTTGTAATTTGTAGTTATACCATTAGCTATTAAATATAATGGTATTACTTTATGAATTATATGGTATACAATATGGAAATACCAGTTATACCATAACATTTTAAAATTAAGTTTATATTTGATTGAAAATAAAATGTATAAGAATATAATTCATAATAGTATCCTTCATAATATCCTTAATATAACAGTTTACTTATTGTTGTGTTAAATTATTATAGACATAGCATGTATTGCTTCTAATTGCAATTAAACTGGTTTTCAGAAACTATATAGATTCCCCATAGGGAAATATGTAGGACATATACATATACATATTTCCTATATTTTATATACAAATACTTATAATTATTCGAGTATATATAGATATATATAGATATATATATATATATATATATATATATATATATATATATATATATATATATATATATATATATATATATTATATATATATATACATAATTCCATTTTATTTATTAACATATTCTATTTCCACTCTACAATCAACATGAGAAGCATCTATTTTTCAACACATTACAATATACATAAGGTATTTATACTTATATATACAAATTATATCATATTATATATAATAATATAAAAGTTTATATAATATATAATTTTATAATATATTTATATATTATTGATAATATATAATTAAATTGTTAGAATATAATTATATAATTATATATATATATATATATATATATATATATATATATATATATTATAAAGTCACAGTTGTAGATATATCGATTAATGTAATATACATTTAAATGCATTTAGCATTACGTAACAGAAATCGATATATCTACATAAAAATTTAAACTAGATTTCTGTGTCTCGCTCTGTGTTAATTGTATAGCCATAGCCATGCATGGCCATACATGTAAATGTTTTTATCGTCAAGTATATTTCGTTATTTTTCTATAGAATAAATTCCACTAGGTGAGATTGCCTCATTCTTCGTTATGCATATCATCAGGTATGTACTATTATTATTATTATTATTATAATTATTATTATGTTATATTATTATTATGTTCAACAGGTCTTTGCTTTGATTAATAAATTGTATTAGAACATTCACTTTATTACATATATATATAATAAAATTATGATAACTATATGCTATAGAATATAATATTGTATACATATTAATATGCAGGAAACTGAAGAATTATTTGCAGAATTTCAAATTCATTTAAAATATTAGAAAAACGGCCGGAGAGGGAAAAAGCATATAACGTATATACAAAAATATATAAACGAATATATTGATGTGCTAGGTAGCGCTAATACGCAAACTGATCAAACAGGTAATTTAGTTATCTAATTAATAACATTAGCTAAATATCTATATAAAATAAATATGCAATTATATTTTATTACTCCATATGGATAGTATACTAGTATATACAAGTATATATACTATATGCTATAACTTTTAAATTAAAAATTTTTAATTATTTAATTTTAACTTTATTACCTATAATCAAGCTAAGTCCAATATTTATTACCATTTACTACCACTAAACTACTTCTACCCCCGATTATGACTGACTCCATCCACACTGACTTCACATGCTCCTCATGTAACACTATCGCCACGTCACTCACGGAATGTGACCATTGCCGTAAGTGGCTTTGCCAATCATGTTCCAAACTCCCCAAATCTACCCTTAACAAAATGACTGCCCTCAAAAAATCTGGTTTCTACTGGTTTTGTACCAACTGTAGAACCGACTCTAGAACGTCCCAACGTAAGATACTATCCAATAGCTCCTCCCAAACCTCTCCCATGAGCTCACCTCCCATCTTTAACAATCACTCCCCTGCACCTGCACTACCACAACCCACTTTTTCTACATCTTCACCGCTCACCCCACCACCCAACCCTTCATCCAAAACTATATCAGAGTCCATACACCAGTCACCCCACAACTCATCCACTGTTCCTACCATCCTTACTATCCCCACTCGCCTATCCCCTGTTGCCACTAAACGATTACAATCCATCACTTCCATAGCTAAACCCCCCTCGTTTAATAACCTTCACCGTGCATGCATACCTCCCTTACTCCCCCCCAAATCTGATAAAATTGCATGGAAAAGAATTAATAACCCCCCCAATACCCCACTTATTAACTTTCTTGTCGGTAAATTACCAACTCATTTTAGACCAGTCCCTAATCCATCTTCCACTACCAACCATTACTCACCTAACCACCCATCCCCCTTTTCTGTAGTTATTGAGCATATTAAACCATCCGTGAATCTCTTCTAGAATTACTCACTTACATCAATATACCTACACATGCTCTAAAATCATATAATTTTTCTAATGCAACTGTTATTATTTTCTTTAATACATCAAGTCAGTGTTCCTACTTTTACTCCAAAATTCCATTCATCCGCAGTAACTCAATATACAATCACCTATACATTCGTGCTGAACGATCTATCACTGAGCGAGCACATGGTAGAGTTATTTTCCATGCAACAAAATCTAACCTAGCCCCATCTAATGTCAAATGTACCTTCAATGACTACACTAACTCCTTTGAACTTCGTCATTTGACCAACTCCAAGATAGACTGGAATAAGAACCCAATTTATATATCAAATGACACATACAATACATGGTCTACATCCTACAATGCATATAGATTACATACCAATTCACTGAATTCATCAATCAGTAATTCTTAGTCATCACATCAATCTTCACAATGACATTCAACCACTCGACCTAATTATCTCAGAACAATCTCAATTCCTAGCACCTCAATAGATACCACACTATCAATTCCACCATTTATTCACAACACATCACAATCTCAGATTAATGCAGCCATCCTTAATGTTTCCTCCATACGCAATAAAGTTGATCACACACTTGACCTATTTAATGACCTTCATCTTGATCTTATTTGTCTCACAGAAACGTGGCTTAAGGATAATGATATTGCAATATCTGCATCCCTTAATATTAACAATCTAAGTTTTGCACAACTTAATAGACTCGGCCCCCATCTTGGTGGTGGTGTTGGCATCCTATATAAGACAAATATTAATCTAATAAACAGTACTGATCTCGCACTAGAAAACTCAGAATCATTTTCTTGTACATTTCACCCGGCTAATTCACGTCAATTCACCATCATAGTTATCTATCGTCCACCTCATAAGTCAATTCCTAAGTTTCTCCTTGAATTAGAACACCTCCTGACTACATCCACTGATCATACTATCATTCTCGGTAACCTAAACATCCCAATTAATCTTGACACTAATTATACCAGGCAATTCAATATATTAATAGACTCATTTAACTTTGTCCAACATATAACATCCCCAACTCACATAGCAGGCAATACACTTGACCTTATAATTTCCCATGCACATTCTAACCTCACCAATTCCCACTCAATAAAGAATCTATTTTCTGATCATCATTTAGTATTCTTCCATATTAGCTCACCAAGACCAACTCGACCCATTATAAATATTAAATATAGAAAATATAACAATATTGACACCAATACTTTCATCACTGAATTCTCTAAAAAATTTAATAACACACAATTTTCAAACTCAGTATCAAAATTAGAAACATCTCTATCAAGAACCCTTGACGAACTTGCCCCCATCAAATATAAATATATAACACAACGTCCAAATTGCAAATGGTTTAATTCTGAACTTTCATCATCAAAACGCAAATTACGACTATATGAAAATTATTGGAGAAAATCTAAATCTCTCAATAATTACAATATATTTATCAAACAACGTAGCCTATATAGAACCCTACTCAAGAAGTCTAAGAAATCATACTACAATAATCTATTAAAAGAAGCATCAACTAATTCTAAGAAACTTTTCTCCATTTCTAACCAGCTACTTGGTAGAATATCACTACGTGTTCTACCAAATGAACCCATAACAACGCTAATAGATACATTTGACCAATATTTCAATACTAAAGTCATGAATATAATTAAATCACTCCCTACACCACTCAATGAACCATATAATCTATCTCTATATTCCCTTTCCTCCTTCACATTACCATCAACTACTACCATTGAAAAATCCTCAGTGCAGTAAATACATCTTCCGAACTAGATCCAATTCCTCATTCTATATTAAATAAGTACCACATTTATCTAGCATCTTATTACCAAGAAATAATAGAAAACTCACTTACCTCAGGCATTTTTCCAATCTACATGAAAACAGCATATGTTACACCCATCATAAAAAAACCAAACCTTGACAAATCAATCCTCTCCAACTACCGACCAATCTCCAACTTATCAACGCTCTCCAAAACCCTAGAACGAGTTGTTGCTCGTCAATTAAATTCGTATCTCCATGAAAATCATATATTAAACCCATATCAGAGTGCCTATACCAAGCACAAAAGTACTGAAACTGCAATGATACATATCCTTAATCACATTCACCTATCTGCTGCATCACCACATGGTTCAGTGGTCATTCTCCTTGATTTATCAGCTGCCTTCGACACTCTTGACCATAATATCCTTATAAATCGACTAACTTCTATCGGAATCTCTGGTACTGCGCTTGATTGGTTCATCTCATACCTAACTGATCGTTTTTACCAAATTAGTATAAACTCACTAATCTCTAAACCTCGTAAAGTTACTCATGGAGTACCTCAAGGATCGGTCCTTGGTCCACTCCTATTCAATATCTACCTACTTCCCTTATTTATAATTATTGACAAATACCCCACTATAGACTATCACTCGTATGCTGATGATATACAGTTACACTGTAGATTGATAGACCCTAACAACGACATAAATGTACTTAACAACTGCATTACTGATATACATAACTGGCTCACCAACAACTCATTATCACTAAACTGTCTTAAAATTGAATCAATGCATATTAAAACATCTACCACCATATTCATTCCACCACAAATTACCATTAACAATCTGAGTATTTCTTATGCTAATAAAATAAAAAATCTTGGTATATTAATCGACCCAACACTACAATTCAACATCCAGACTAAATCACTATCACAGTCAATTAACTACATACTACACAACTTACGAACAATAAGACCCTTCATTAATTTTAATACTGCAAAACTCCTCGCTACATCCCTCATTCTCCCCCGCCTCGATTACTGTAATTCATGTCTCTATGCCTCCTCACAATCTATAATAAATAAACTCCAACGTCTTCAGAATTCAGCCATCAGATTCATATTCAACATAACTAAATATTCCAGACAACATATATCCCCTTTGAGAACCAAATTACATTGGCTGCCAATAAAATCCCGTATAATTTACAAAATTGCACTCACCATACATTTAGCTACACATCATAACACACCAGACTATCTTGCCAACTTACTAACTCCCAACACAACTATTTACGAACAAAGACACATAAACAAATTCAAATTAAAAACTCCAGTTCTATTACATTTAACATCTTCCCAACATAAATCTTTCTCCATCCATGCTCCAAAAATCTGGAATGATCTACCTCACCATATCCGATCAATTGACTCAACTGTAACATTCAAATCAAAGCTCAAAACATACCTTTTTGCCCAATAATATATTGAAAGCACGTCCGAAAACTTCAATAAAGAAGTTGATGGAAGTGCCTAAACCAATTAGGTAACAGGTATATATCCATATATGGTCAATTATTTATTTTATTTTTAGCTCACAATGTAATTAAATTTAATAATATTACTAATAGTTATATATATATATATATATAAATATATTAACTGTTGTACAAATATTTTCAATATCCTTCTATCCTTAATCAAATATAGATTATAAAGTCTATAATTAAATAAATAATATAATTTTTCCAAAAATAGATGCAGGAATCTTATATTTTATGATGGGAGTTTGCGAATTATTGAAAAATGAATTTACAATGAAAATAAAAATAAGGTTACTTAATAATTATTTAATAATTATAGATTTAATATTATAGTTATTTTATGATTTTTCGTATGCTAATTCAAAAGTATAGTATACTCTATTATATATATAACTGCTATTGGATATTTCTAATTACAATTCTAACCTATACTTTATATAGTATTATCATATATGATATTAACTGTATAAAGTTTCTTATACGATACATATGTATACTATTATATAATATGCAATATTATTATATAATCGAGTATACTATATATATATATATATATATATATAGATATATATAACTTATAAAATATTTTAATTTTAATTGCAGGAAATAATGACTCCATATATTAGAAAAGAGGATGCTTATTATGTGTGTCGATAATTGTTTGGTTTTCGTTCAAAATAATTTATTTCGTATAGAATAAAATATATTTTATTAAATGTTATTGTTAATTTTATTTGTTTCATAACATATCCTACAAACATTAATTGTTTATGTAATTTTGTATCACGTTATTTATTTTAAAATGTATCTGTTAATTAACAATATTGTTACACTAACATATATGTGGTTTTTAGAAAATAAATTATCATTATAAATGTCGATTCCATGTATAAATTAATAATATAGAATAGTAAGTTATTATAAACAATGGTATAAATTTAAATAAAATATATAGTATAACTTTTAATAAATTATGATATAACTTTATATAATATATGGTATACATTTTAATAAATTATGGTATAACTTTAAATAAAATATAGTATAACTTTTAATAAATTATGGTATAACTTTATATAATATATGGTATAAATGTTAATAAATTATGGTATAACTTTATATCAAATATGGTATAACTTTTTATAAATTATGGTATAACTTTATATAATATATGGTATAAATTTTAATAAATTATCGAATAACTTTATATCAAATATGGTATAACTTTTTATAAAATATGGTATAACTTTTTTAATTAGTTATACCCTAAATGGTATACCAGGGCGCCACGGGGTTATACCATTTTGTAATCAATGTTATACCATTTATTTCTAACAGTGTATATACATAAGAAATATATTATTAATCATTAGAATTATAAATTATCTCATAAATATAATATATACATATAAACAAATACTACATCTTAAATATAAACATATAAAATGTAATAAAAGACAACATTAATTAAAATATTTCTATTATAAATAGTAAATAATGTATAAGTTTATAATCTTTATAAAGAGCAGAACATGATGTATCATGATATATATATATATATATATATCATATGATATTTGTATTATATAAAAAAACTTGTAATTATATATTGTTTATACTTAATTAATACTGAAATATTTCATACAAATTTAAACTAGTATTTAGATTTTTCCTAATATATTATTTAAAAATAATTCTATATATAGAAAAATAATCATATAGGATTATTTTTCTTAATACTAAAATGGCGCAACTATTTTAATATCTGCTAATTTTTTGCCCAAATTTATAATATATGTAGATAATATTTATATATATATTCTAATAGTAATTATTTAATATAATCAGATATTTATCATTTTTATTTTAATTACCCGTGAAATATAAAATATAATGTATTTTTTATTTCTGATGAAAATATTAACTAATATAGATGAAGTGTTTTAGCCTAAGTTAAATATATTTTATTTGTAAAATATTTGTTATTAAGCAACCGAAATATTATTTCAAAACACATAATATCCTTTGAGTTAGAGTGTTTATATATGTGTAAATATACATATTTAATTCTAAGTGTCCCTAACTTTAACATTTAAATAGGCCAAAGTGTACATTTAAATACCCCATTAATGCTATTCGAAACTTATACATACATTTTATGTATCGTGATTTTTTTAAATATATATAAAATTACAAATATACATATGCATATCACTATAAATTAAATTTAAATTAAATATTTTTTTTTTAATTTTTAATTTTTAATTAAAAAAAATCTTTAATTTTATAATAATGATTAATAACTATCTTCATGTAAACATATATAGTAAAATAAAATGCTTATAAATATATTAATTTATAATATAACATAGTATAACATAACCTAAAAACATATTTCAAACATAAAGAAATACATGTAGATCTCATGACGTAATCGTAATGACGTCATTGTATTTACATATATATCTATTACAATTTTAAAATCTAGAAGATCATATATTTTAGTAATATGTTTTTATTTATAATACTATTAATATTATTATGAAAATAATATAAATTCAATCTAATTTTAATATTGTAGCCTGAATAACATAATATAGGTATATATATAAATATATATATATATATATATATATACATATATTAAATCACAGTAAGTATACTAATATAATAATAATATATAATAATATTTTATAAATATCTAAATATGTCTACATACCATAGATTCCGTACATTTTTCAGGTCCATTGTTTACTTTCTATAAATTGATATTTTAATTAATTATAATATAACAAATATATATGTATATAATAGTGCTACACTTGTCAGATTATTATATGATACATTTATGTATATTTAAATATAATCGATGAGGTAATATTTTATTAATGCATTTTAATAATAACATATGGGTATACCCATAGGTTATTATTATATTATTTAACAATAACATATTATTTGAAATTATAACACATATAACTATAGTTATAGAGATCACTATCTATAGTTATAAATGTTTAAATTAAATCAATTTTTATTAATAAAATCATTAATTCACTTCAAAAAATATCTAGCCCTATCTAATTTGATATTGATTAAAATATAAATAACTGTTAAATTAGATCAATGTATTTTAATATTTTAAAATTATATTAATAATATATATTTTTAACATTTGTATATTTTATATTTATGTGATTAGTACATATTTTGTAATAGTTTTTGTTTAATTAAAACACTATTTTTATATATAATTTTTCATTACATCGGTGGGGGGGGGTTAGTTCTTAAACAATATGATACGTGATTACAACATATATACCTTATATACACCATATGATATGGATACTTTACTTGTATTTTAAATATAAGTAGCTTTATTAGAAATTAAATTCATTTCACCTTACTTTGTATATAGTCATTAAGGTTAAGTGTGGATGTATCTATGTGCAGTAGGTTAATATATATATATATATATATATATATATATATATATATATATATATATATATATATATATATATATATATATATATTAATTGATACAATTGTATACACTGTTATAGTGAAATACACTTTTAAATTGATAACATAATTGTTATCAAATTCATTTGAAAGTGGTAATATAGAAATATATTAAAGCTTCTGGGAACACACCTAATAATCTGATATTTTAAATATTTGTGTCACTATATATATTAAAAATGTAATGTAATAATAATATGAATGTGTAAATTGTATTAGCTAGGTATACTATCCTATATAAGTTTTAATTATTAATAATAATATTTAAATAATTATGATTTATAATTAATATTAAATTCAAATATATTATCCATATGTTTATCAATTAATATATTTTGACAAACCTTTCCTTTATCAAAATGTTCTAATTGTAGTAATTGCATAACCTACAAATATTGAATATTATATTAATATATAGTCATATGGATATTTATAATTATTATTAAAGATTTATTAAAATTTACATTTAATTTAATAGTAATGAACAATTAAAGATCAGCTATATATAAATATACTTAGTATATAAGTATATTTTAAATATATATATATATATTAATTAAATTACATTTTTCATATGTTAATTCATATGTAAATTCATATATTAATCATTAATTAATAAGTTAAATAATTTTCAAACGATTTTTTTAAAATGGCATCTTAAAAAATATACTAAATTGGGTTATAATTTATTTCATATTTATAAAACTTTAAAAATTTAATATTATATTGAATAAATATTTAATAATAATAATTATTTTATGATAAAATTAAAATAGAATTTATATTTATATTTATATTTATAATTTCCTTTTAAAAATTACATGTGAGATACGCATCTAATATATTGTTTAGTTTAAATAAAAAATCACTTAATGTAGGTCACGTATTGAATTATTCGATTTCACCTAACTGATATATCTTTCTATGGAATATATTTGGAGTCATGCAAATTAGACGAATTTATTATTATTAACGTAATATCGTTAATTTAAATTCGAAGTCGCTCTAATATTAATGCATATTTTAACCATAGCCTATTACTTTGTAAACAACATTATATAAAATAATTTCGAAATATTATTCTAAGACATATGTTATGTATAAGGGTTAGGTCTTAACCCACATATCACATGGGTGATGCCTTTTAAATCTATATAATAAAGCATAATATATATATATATTATTTCACAAACTTTATTTGTATCCACTGACTTCATTAATACAGAAACATCCTATAATATTATATTTAAATTAAATTATGTGATTATAATGAAATTCATAACAATAATAATATAATTGCTAACATTTTGTATATATTATATAATATTACCATACTATAGTAAACTATATATCGAATTTATATAGTATATTATATAAATAGTATTATTATGATGATATTATTATTATGATAATAATATTTATAAATATATATATATATATATATATATATATATATATTCATGGTGTTTAGATAGGGAGGATTGGGTATACCTTTTAAACATAACTTTTGTCTTCTCTAACCAAACATGGTTAGACAATTTATCATATTTATCATTCTCAACTATCAAAGACGGCTCTTCGTGCCACTACATGGTAATCATGAATCATATGATCTCAACGTTCAAGTGCAATCATATATACGATATAAAGCTATATCATAGTGACGTCATACTTCATCAAGCCTACAGAAAGAACACACGATTCACAATATGTAATCCACAATTCCTGATGAGTTAAAGCCAAGATTATCAACGACCACGCATCCCATAAATTTTTCCGGAATGAATGTGTTAAATCAGATACTGGATTAAATACAACATTGACAAAGACGACATCAACATCAATAACAGTAACGACTACATTAACAATGGTGTACAAGTAGATGACAAAGAAGATATATCTTATTAATTATAATTAAACCGTCGACAGGTGTCATGACCATCGGTACATAGAATGTCCGCACATTTAGAGGAGTTGTTTATATTAAAGAATTAACGAGGGAGCTAAATCTATATAAATGGGACATTATTACAACTAGACGAAGTAATTGATGAATTCTATGAAGAAATATAAGTAACAATGGTAAAAGTACATTAAAATACTTCTTGTTCAATGTGATTGGAATGCAGTCGTATATACGTGACTCATATGTGACTCATATAATCATTAAGCAAATGTAACTAATAAGTGACATACTTCTTGAGTTTTACATAAAATACAATATCATGCTTGTAAATCCCCTCAACCCAGAACATAACTAACCAAAATCCACTAGGCACTCTTCTAATGTTAGAATCATAATCAATTAGACTATATTTTAATAAATACGTGGTTCAATTCAAGTATACATAAAGCTACAACTAGAATCTAACTGGTAGCAATTATCAATATTGATCATGATTTAATCATTTGTATCACGAAGTTTATGCTAAAAATACAGCAATAACAGTAGGAACCTATAGGTATCTATAGAGTATGTTTCTACGTAGAAAATATAACGAATTAGATAAATCAAAAAAAAGTATAAAGAATAGTTATAAAATAACCTGGTGTTTATTAACTTTGACGAAATATTCATTAATAAATGATACATTAAAATTGCTAAGATACTCAATTCGGTAGCTAAACACATTTTGGGAAATTAACCTATCTAAGAAAAAACTATTGATTACAGACGATATTCTAAATATATGTTAAAAAGAAGATATATGAAGAATATTAAATATCAATAGTAAGCACATACAGATGAATATATATATATATATATATATATATATATATTATATGCATAATTCTACTATGAGACATTTTGAATCTTTGAAACCCACAGGCAAAACATAGTTGGCTAATGAACTAGCAGGCTTTAGTAAAAATAGAAGCACCATATAACAAATTATGAACTATATATTACTAATGGAGATACATATTGTTCAAAGAATTCATCTCTATCACAATTTCATAGACTTAAACAAACATGTTGATATAGTATGGCATGCTGGTAATTGACATGTCATGGCGCAATGTGTATACACATCGAGCTGATTCACATAACAAAAATCACTATATTATTCATCATCAATTCTCTATTCTATTGATCGATCATATTGGTCTTACATTTTCAACCACAGTATGTATAATACTAGGTTCGATATTATCTATAGTACCATTGAATATATATTCAGAGATCATACTACAAGATAAACTAGAAAATCATCAATCCACAATATTAATAAGAGGAAGAATAATTCATTAAATACAATTCGCTGATGATATCAATCTAATAAGATAATTTGTTTATCAAATTTGTGATAATAATTTTATTTAAATAATAATTAAAACAAAATAAAATATTACTTATATTATAGAATTTAATAAGCTTTCCAATTATACTACTGTTATTACAATACCATAAATATAACAAATATTATAATCGTAGCTATTAGTTGATTATAATAAAAAACAACTATCTAATATTTAATAAATTATAAACTATATTTATACTAATACTAAAGAATAACTTTACTTATTTAGTTAATTATAAGTTTAATTATATATTATATGACAAATATAAATACATTGTATGTAAATGATAAAGATAATTATAAATATGTTTAAATGAAAATAGTCTTAATAAATCTTAATACCGTGAATAAAATGTTTTACATTTAAGATTTTACCGTGTATCTTGGGATTTGGTTATACGTAGAAAAATAATTTTGTTTTGGCATATATATATCGATATGAATCGCTAGATAAGTTTATATTACAAGGTTCTATTGAAGGAAATATATAGAGTAATCATGATTAGAGACATTTAATGAACCACATTTTGGAAAGGGCTAATCAATCATTGCGCAAACTCTTAGATAATACTGTTGATCGTTACTAATGGAGAAAGTTGTATTCGTCTATATAAAAGGTTCCCCTGTGATGTTTTCATCTCGGGACTATGTAACTAAGTAACTAAGTATATATATATATATATATATATATATATATATATATATGTATATATATATATATATATATATGTATATATATATATATATATATATATATATATATATATATAATTTAATACTAGAATTAAGCTTTATTAACTTTTATTTATATTTTATATATTAATTTCACAAACCTTCTCTTCAAGATCGACATTTAATATTATATACTCAAAGACTTTAACCTATTAATTGTATTTAACTTAATAATATTATAAATAGTAAATATGCAATCAAATAATTTATAAAATAATTGTATGATATATGAATGTATAAAACTATTAAATATACAGATGCTTGTTTATGATGTATGTATACCGTGTACAGACAGTACAGTACACGTATACGTAGTTGTAATATTATCACTAGATAATGCATACACAATGTTCATAATATATATATATATATATATATATATATATACATATATATATATATATATACATATTAATAAAAATAAGATGACATCATCAGGATAGTACACATACTATAATACTCATACCGCGTTATATATAACTCATAAATAGTAATATATTTATATATATACTTATATCATTATATCAATAAATATAGAACACATATTATAAAATAAATATTCATAAGTATATGTATTTGTATGTATTATATAACAAATATAATTTTTAATTTTAGTTCATATATAGTATTATATATATATATATTACTATTACAAAATAATCATATAAATATATATAATTAAGTATATTAGTAAAATAAAATGTTAGTGTTGATGAATAAATGGTTATACATTTTTAATTAAACTATAAGTACTTAATTGTATATACTAAGAAAATAATTAAATTAATAATAATATTAAATGAAATTTTAATTATACTTTTAAAAATATTTAAATAAATTTATTATTTTTTAAATTTAATTTTTTTAAATATTTAAATAAATTTATTATTTTTTATTCATCAATTTAAAATAAAATGATATGTTTTATTTTTTAAGTTAAAATACAATCTATATATATATATTATTCGTATATTAATATTAGTATGGTAAATTCATATAAGGCATACTTTATAAAATATATTTGTATTACATACCTACATTTCATGAACGTCATGATAGCGAGATAAACACACGGGCTAATATTGTATTGCCCAATTTAAAATTAAAATCACGAACATATTATATAGCATTTTATTCCATTATACAACGATTGTGCGAACGATTTTATTCGATTTAATAACGATTCTCTCTACCTATACTAATGTATAGCGATTGTCTGCAGGCATCATTATAATATTAGTATATTTTATATTATAGGGTAAAGTATCCGATTGCCGACCCCCTCCTAATACCGACCCCTCTCGTATCTCAGTAACTATAAGAGATATCAAAAAATGATATATACATGAACTGTTAGCAATTTAATGATACATATGAATAGTATACTGTTTTACAAAATATTTAATCCTACAATTGTTATTTGATAAAATGTAATATTCTGTTTTTACTTTTTAAATATTTGAATAATAACTTTTTTTAAATCATTGTAAATACTTTATTAATTAAAAGAAAACTTAATACCGCGCATAATATTGTAGACCAATAAAATGTTTATAAATATTATAAAAATAATTCAATTTGAATAACTATTAACCAACATATCTTAATTATAGCAACCCATATTATTTCCCTGATACCGATCCCCTAAATTACCCTAATACCGACCCCATGTGATTTATAATATCCAATCAAAATCAGTATTTTACATTAAAATATGACATAAGTTGTTTGTGTATCATTGATATATATTAAAGATTCATGATTCCATTCAATTATATACATACTGATTAATAACTAAATATTAAATAATAATATTCACTATTTTAATATGATTAATATCAAGTTTAAATTTAAATTTAATATTACTATTAAAACATTAATTCAATAACAAATAATTGTGTGCATGTTATAATTAATTATATTTATGAATATTTACTATGTTAATTGGATATTATAATACTAACATTATTTATACAACGATTATTTTAGGTTGTCGGTAATATGATAAGGGGGTCGGTGTTAGGCACATGTATCCTATTACCAACCCCCTTGTTTATTCTTGTAAATATAATTATATCAACAATTTAAGATAGCCACATTATTCAGTGATATAACATTACCCTATTTACAAAATTTCAAATAAATATATTTAATATTGAATAAGTTATTACAAATAATCATTTAGGGGTCGGTAATCGGAGACTTTCCCCTATATTATAATATGATGATATCTCTAATGAAATAGAATTAGTTTTTATACTTTTATAAATTATTTATAATAAAGTATTCAATATTCTATACTCTTATATGCAATATGATTTATCATTTACTAAGTATATTAGATTTGTTATGTAATGCACATTTAATTGTCATCATATAAATACTAATTTAAAACCCACTTTTTATAATTTATAAATATAATATTGATATGAATTTAAATTGTAAATAACACATTTGTCCAAAATAATAACCTATTTAGTGTTATATATTTACTTAGAAAAATCGCATATATATATATATAATAATCATTAATATGATAAATATTAATAATAACATATTTTACTAACCATTGCCTGCTGTGACTTAGGTGTGTCGATCAATGTTAAATTATTGTTCTACAATTTGTAATTAAATACTATTATAAATATATAATATTCACCAAATAAATTAAATCGAATATTTATATGATATTGTTAATATTATAACTATGATTAATATATGCAAGGATTTTTTAAAGCAAAGATATGCTAGTTGTATCTATATACGTAAAATAAATTGTAATGCCGATTAATTTTAAATATAGGTAACAATATTACAGTTTTAAATAAAAGAGAATTGTTGAAGTATTATTCCATAATAATTAAGTATTACAAAATATCTTTAATTTAACTATGGATCTATTTATTTATAATTTTCCTTGAATATGGCTATATATTTTAAGAAAAATAGTTATTATTTAAAATAGGGTTATATTATTAAAATAAATACTAAATTAAATATTTATTATATTCATAAATGTAAGTAACTTTTAATTTAGTATAGTAATATATTTTTCAAATTTATATGTAAATAAATATAAACTAAATTTAGAATTATAATATAATATTACAGAACAGATCATGTAATTTTCATTAATTTTACAAATAATTAGAGTGGCACATCATTGTTTCGCAAAATTCTTTTATTAGTATGTAGATATATAGTTTTTAAATTACTTAGGGTAACATTATAATTATAATATATACAATTAAATCTCAATATTTCAGAATTCAAAGGACCGACAAAATATGTCTGAGATATCAAATTTTTCCGAAATTTATTTACATAGTTACAACACCAAATTATTATTTGTAAAAAGCTTGAGTTAGCGTTGTTTCTGAAATATATAAATTCTGATATATCGAGAATGTACTCTATATATATATTTTGTATGTATTTTTATTATATTTTTGTATAATGAAATTATTAAATAATTAAATATATTTACAAACCTCTCCAGAATAAAAATGTTTAAGATAAAACAAGTCAGTATTTTCCTATAAATTGTATTATAATATATATATATATTAATAACGATAGTGTTTAAATAATATCTGAATGACCATATGTGGTATTTGATATATCAAGAATATAATTTTATGTAATAGATTTTAATATTATTTTAACATAATAGATATATATATATTAATTTTAAATTATTTACGATAAAATTAATGAATAATATTTATATATCTAAATAATGTCACTAACTTTCATTTTATTTATGTACTCGTCTATTTTGTTAAAATCAACCTATAAATTGTATTTAGATTATTATTTATTTATATAATATATATATATATTTATAGGATTATATATAATTTGTAAATGTATTTTAAATATGGCTATATATATGATATCTGAGTAAATGATATATTATTTGAATATAGAATCTTTAATCTATTTGTTTATTTATTCTGATTATAGATACAGATGCACTTCCTAAAACCTAGAAGATTGAAAACGTTTTCTAATATTTAAGGTTGTAAAAAAAGATGAAATAAGTAAATAAACTTACGTTAAACCAATCATGTTATATGTTATTAAATCGTATACTAGTATGAAAGCTTTCATTATGAAGAAATATATGTAAGAATCGATAATCATATTATTAATATAATTAACTATTTAAATATTTTAGAATAAAAATTGATATGTTTAAATTGGAAATTCCATATTAAGTTCACGATTAAAAGATTATGGAATATAACGGCATTAGTTATATCCGGTATATAACTATAGGGATATACCCTATTATACTATTTAATAATATAGGTTCCAAATATAACAACTTTATTAAAAAATGACCATTGCATTTAATATTGCTATAAGATTAATATATAAACTTAGAAAAAAGCTCTAATATTTAGGCTATATACACAAAATATAATATTAACAAATGTGTTGATCTTAAATATAATTAATATATTTAACATAAATAAGGTCAATACATTATATAATAACAATCAATCAAATGATTTGATGAAATGAAAGCATTTCTATTGAATGACATATGTCATTTTTTTTATATATATCTATATTTTTGATTATCATTATTTTATTTTATAAAACTGTGAATTTTTATAACTCTTATGTTTTTTTTCAATTAGTTATTTCTTTAAATTTAAATAAATTTTGAACAACTCGATCAATCTTCACAAATTGATCAAGCTTTATTCAATATAGACATATATTCATATATGAATCACTTGAATATATATTTAATGTGTCTTGAATAAATATTAATACATATTTATTTTTTTAAATTTCCTATTTTCAATTAAAGATACTGATCTTTAAATTTATATTAAACTTCTGAAACTGGTTATATATTTTCTACTAGTATTTCTTTATTCTAATAACAAAAGTATGCAATTCTATAATTTATTTCAGAAGTTATTGTATACAAATACAATATTCCTATGCTCACCATTTATTTTGTTTGCATGTTTCGCGAGCCTTTAAACTATTTTATCTATATTTGTGTATTTCATTCTTTTATATAGTATTTTAGTACTTGTTATTTATCTATAAATAATTAAATGATGATTTAATAACTGTATGGCAAGTTTAATCATTTCTATTATTTTATATTTTATGCATTGTATTTATGTGATCAGGAAATCAAATAATATTTTATTATCTTTTATTTATATAGTTCATTTGGACTTGCTTTAACATTAAGGGTAATTGTCTCGATAAGCTTTAGATTCTACAATAAATCGTTGTATAGCTTAACTCCGATAATCAGATAGTTTCATAACATTATATATTAAAAATCCATTACTTATTAATTTTAAATATAGTATGAATATGAAATTTAAAATACAAATAAATTGATTCATATTATAAATGAGGTCATAAAGTATAATACAGGATGACACACTGACTTACAGTGTACGACATACACTGGTAAAAACATACTTTTACCAATTATATTCTATAAATATTTAATTTTAAAAATAAAAATAAAATTGAAATATATTTGTGTACCAATTCACATTTTTTAATGAATACCTCAGTGTGAAAACTAGATACAAAATAATAAATTAAAATAAATGTTAAGTTGTAATATTTAATAATACGTGTTTTAGTGTCTATAAAAAAATGTATAATGAAATTACTTTAGAAATAGCATAAAAAGCATATTTTATAGCATGCCATTATAAATAAATAAAAAGTATTGTTATATGTATATGGATACATAAAAGTATTACTTTCTAATATTTATTTAATATTAGTATATTTATTTAAGTTCATATAAGTTCACGCATATACTTATTAATTATAAGTTATTTATTAAATTTTAATTATTTATATTTCAATCTCATATTACTCGGGAAAGTTTTTAGTTGTTACCTATAGGTATATAAGTAGCATATGTTTATACACTGATAGATAATTATCTATAATTATTATAATAAGTAAAATTAAGTATGTACAGTAATCCTTAGTAAAATCTATTAATATAACTACAAATAATTACTATAGTAATATATATTATAATGTATAATTTACCGTACATATTTTAATGAAAAATAATTGTTATGTATATTATTAAGTTAAGAGTGTTTCAGTGCGCAAATATTTTAAAATATATTCTAAATATTATTAAGATAGAAATTATATTTTTAAGATTTGTATGATGTAATTTAGATGCATTTTTAGAGGAATTAGTTCACATTTACATATGTTCAAACAATACGTTAAAATGTAGTTAATAAGATATACAAATTGTGTCTTTATTTATATAAAGATAATTTATCTTTCTTATAAATTTTACGTATACATTATAACATATACATCTATATAGTATTAGTAAAATATACAGAAAAAGTTATATATTGAATTTTTCAATAATTTTCAGAAATTTATTTTAATATAAATATGCAATTCATATACTAATATTACATTTTATAATATATACTCGTTATATTTAATAGCTTTATATGTATAGTATATGTAAGTCTAATAATGTTGAAAATATTCCAAATATTGTAGATAAGCTTAAATCTAGAGTAATACTATGTTTCTAATATCTTTATACATTTAAACTAAAACAATTGCTGCGATAACAATTTCTCCTATTATATATATATTATAAATAATTAATACTATGTACAATATGTATATCTATAATTATATGATTTTAATATTAAAAAATATTTAAGGTCTAATCAAATTGTTATTAAATATATATATATATATATATATATATATATATATGTATAATCTAATATTCAGCTATATGATAATATTGTAATATTATATAAATATGTTTACAAACTTGTTGATTCTCTGTTGTTTCATTTGTATTAAATGCCTGCAAAGTGTATACAAATAAATAATATTGTAGATATGAGAATATTTAGATAATACTTTTATTTTAATTTAATGAAATTTATTATTTTTAAGAGAGTGGTTATATAATATTATAGAAATCTTATTAATAAGTAAAACTAGATTATTATCTACCATTTACATTATTCAATAGAGGGAAAATAAACTATATTTATTCCATTTTAATAATTCGATCATTAACTTATTTAAATTTAATTTATATTTGTATCACTGTATTTTATTTATATACCTACAAGATATATTTCAAGAAAATACGTTATTTTCCGTGTAAACATAAAATGAATATTCAAAAAAATACAGACTATTTAGGAAGGAAAATAAATATGTTGACAAAAAATAACAAATAGTATTTAATTTATTTGTATTTATACATAAACGTCAATAAGTAAAAATAACGAAAACTAGGAAGTAAATTCATATATAAAATACAAAAATTCATTCAAATAATATTATTAATGTCAGTAAAAAAAAGAATGTAAATTTAAATACGAAATTGTATTAAATTTTTTTTTTAATTTTTACGTAAACGTCAATAAATTAAAATACGAATACAAATTGGATCTTAGTATATAATACAATAACAGAGACTATTCAAGATAATAGATTAACATTAAAAATAAATAAAACATAGATTATAAGTATAATGAGAATGAATATAACAAGTTTGTATACAAACGTTTCCTAAATAATTTATAATTTGATATCTTTTTTAAAATATCATCAAGGTTATTCCAGGAAATTGGTCCAACATATATTAAAGTTCTTCTATATAGTTATTTTTTGAAATGAAAAATATAGAGATTATTAAAAACTCCAAGTGTTGTGAGATGTTGAAATTAAAGAAAATATGTTATTAATTGTATAAAGGATGAAGATTTTTGAAGAATTTTAACATGATTTCGCATGTATTTTTATATATATATATATAATTTCATTTAGTTTAAATAAAGAATTTCCAAAAAATATTTCTCTAGTATGATATAAAAAATGTGTCTTATATATAATCCTTATTATTCGCTTTTGAATACTATATATGCATGATAGATTAGATGTATATGTATTTCCCCAAAAAAATGTTACAATACTTTATATGAGGATAGAAGGATAGAATAGAAGGATAGGATAGAATATGATATATAATTATATATATGAAATAATGTTTTTTATTAATAAATTTGGAAACAACGTTAGTAATCCATTTATTTTGTTAGTTTTGATTTTAAATGCAAGATATACTCTTCCTAGTTCAATATATCATCTAGAATTACACCTACACATTTATAAAATGTAACTCTTTGAATATTTATGTTAATTAAATTAATATTTATAATAGTTCTTGAATTTATCAATATATAGCAAGTTTTATTTAAATGTAATGATGACCTATTATAGATTAACCATTTATTAATATTTTTTAATTAAGTTTGACAATTATAATTAATTATTTCTGAAAGATTTATTTTCAAAATATAAAGTGATATCATCTGCGAATATTGTAAAATTACATATTAAAGATGATTTTCTAATATCATTTATATAAACTAAAATAAAATGGGTCCAAGGTTGGTGCCATGAGGGACACCCGTTATGACTTTTAGTTTATCATAAATTACATCTTTATATGTACACTGTTGATATATATTTGTTAAATAGCTCAGTATCCAGTTAAGTGAAATGCCTCGTACTCCAATATTTTTTAATTTGAAAAGTAATATTCTGTAATTAACTGTGTAAAATGCTTTTTTTAATCAATAAAGATTATAGCACCAACATTGTTATTATTAAAACAGTTACTTATTTATGACTGGAGGTTAAATATTGCATGTGATGTACTGTATACTTTCTAAAACCAAATTGAGAAGGAGATAATATATTAAAAGATGATAGAATACTATAAAATCGAGAATAAAATATTTTTTCTAAAATCTTTGCAAATTGGCAGGTGAGAGAAATTGGAAACATATTTTCATCACCAGTTTTGTATAATGGGATAATATTAGATATTTTTTAGGAAATCAGATACAACGCCTGATTCAAAAGATAGATTAATAAGATAAACAAAGGGATTAACCAATACAGGATAAATACATTTAAGTCATTTAAGTTATCTTGTTTTTTTTTGGCTTGAAATCATTTAATACCTTAATAATTTCCTTTGAACTCACTGGTGTTAGAAATAAACTATTTTTATTAGGTTCAGGTAAAAGAATTTGAAATAATCATTATTACAATTATTTATATTATTATCTAAATTAGTACCTATGTCTCTAATAAAAGAATTAAATTCATTAGAAATTTGTAAAAGTAAATTATTTAATATATATCATGTATTTTTTGTATCAATTCTTTAATATATTTGAATTATACTTTTTCTTAGTTTCACGAATTAAAGAGGTTGTAATATTTTTATAAATGTTGTAAATAAATAAGTCATTTTCAGATTTAGAAATTTTATATTTTCCTACAAGCCTTTTTAAGATAAAAACTATTCCATGGAATGAATTTAATTTTTTGTGACGCTTTATTCATTTTTGGACAGTAACTATTAACATTTAAGATAAAGTATTCCGAGAATAAATTCCAGGATTTTTTAAGAATTCCCATTTTTTAAAATTTCAAATAGATTAAACATAGTTTTATTATTTATTTTCTTTTCTTTAATTTTAGGAGATTTAACTTTATCTTGAGGTTTAATAGAAAATTGTAAATTTAAAACAATTGGAAAATGGTTTTATATATCTGAATAGTCTATATAAGTATATATATATATGTCATAATATGTGTATATATTATATTACTTTTATACTATAAGATATTATATATAAATAATATATATATATATATATATATATATATATATATATATATATATATATATATATATATATAAATAATTAAAAATATATAGATATAATTATGTAAATCTATTTATTATATGTTATTTTTAAAAACTCCAACTTTAAAGAATTCAAATATTTGTAAATCATTTTTTTCCGTAGATATAATACTAATACATCATTCTATAAGACCAGCTTTTTTATTTATACATTATATATTACTATTTAAAATAAAAGAAATATAAAAGTCTTTTTTTTAAATTGAATATATGAACGAGACATGATATAACATTTTAATTATTAAATTTTAAATTATATTATTAAAAAAAACTGTTTTTCTATGCATATATGTGATAACTTGAAATATTTGATAATTTCAAAAATGTATATTAATGAATACAAAAGTTCTGGTCTTTTTAGTAAAATATTATGCATCAAATTAAAATACTGAGAAAATAGATGACAACTTTTAGTGAAATAACAATATTTTCCTATACTGAATATATATGTGTATTTGGTGGTAGGTGTTGTTTAACATTATGTAATCTTAATAATGAGAATTTAAATCCGATCATACATGATAGATACATATTATATAAATTATTTATTTGATTACAAAAAATATTATTTTTTATTAATGGAAATTATTAAAGATGTCCACCACCATCGTGATTTTTATTAGCTTTATATATATATATATATATATATATATATATATATATATATATATATATATATATATATATATATATATATTATATCTAGGTATGATAATGTTGACTATATTAGTAGTATGTTTCTACTTTATATGTACACATTTACATACATAATATGGCGGCAATATTTCGATCTTCCGTTAAATATATATATATATATATATATATATATATATATATATATACCTATATATAGATATATAATAATGCATATTTTAATATATTTAAAAATTACATATTGAATTAGTTATAATATATATATATATATATATATTATTTATAATAATTAATATATTATATAAATAACGATTAAATAAAATGATATGATATTATAATACTATATAAATATGTTTACAAACTTTTGGTTCTTCTAATGTTGTTTCATTTTTATTAAATGCCTACAAATTGTATTCAGATTAATAATATTGTAAATATAAATATTATTTATATATAAATTATATATAATACATTAATTTTAATTTTAATTAAATTTATTGATTATAGATATAATATATAATATATATATATATATATATATATATATATAATATATAATATAATAGAATAGAATTAGTAAAACTATATTATTATATTTATTTATATATAGTTTATTGACTTCAAAAATAAATGGTGAATATAGGCTTAGTTAGATAATAAAAAACAAAAACAAAAATAAATAGAAAACGAATAATAAAATAGTACGAATTAAAATGATTTAAAATAGACATACAGTTTACATTTAAACAATGGAAGTATATACATTTCTATAAACTATATTTATTAGTATTAATACATTTTAATTATTAAAAATATGAATATTTTAAAATGAATTAATGTCCTCCGAGCTACAACTTTAATTTGCATTTGTTTTTATTTTTAAATATCAATACAAAATATGATATCGATATCAATTAAAATTAAAATTAAATATTATATATTTTTTAATAATAATACTTTAATATTATATATATATACTAGTATTATGTTTCTATTATAAATATATATATTAGTTTTTTTGGTTTCTATAAATATAATTATTAATTATATCTAAAAAAAGTATGATTTAAAATAATAATAATTTGTTTGAGAATTTCATCAATATGTATTTCAGAAACTATATATATATATTATCAGATTTATGTATAAGTACCATGGTATTTGTAGAAGCATTTCTGGTTGTCAATAAAATTACCCTTATATATATTAATAGGTTACAATGTTATCTGTCCACTCATCATTCTACTATTCGAATACTATACTATCTTCATATAATAACATATTATAATATATATATATATATATATATATATATATATATATATATATATATATATTAAAATATGTCTAGGTAATATTAAATAGTACATTTAAAAATACGTCGTTCTAGAGTGAAAGATCACCTTCGCCTATATATTTACATATATATATATATATATATATATATATATATATATATATGTATATATATATACGTATATATATATACATATAACTGAGGCTATCAGATTAATACCCCTTACACATATTACATATTTTATATACCTGCTATATCTTATATTATATACATATGTTTGAAATGTTATCAATATAATAAAATATATGTAAATGATATGAAATAATATTATTTACTAACTATTATTACAAGAGTTGTACTAAATATAATACCAATGAACGCAATGAATATACAAATATAAGATGAATATGTAGTCAGTCGAATCTGTAAATGGTATATTTTAATTCAATCATTTTATTTTATGTTATCACAAATACCACATAATATGTAGTTTAAGTATATTATGTTATGATATTTTATACTAATATAAATATATCAAATATCTAATAGTATATTAATATTATATTAACCGTTTTTTTGTTCTTATTTCTAACCGAAATGAAATATAAAATACATTGAATAACAACCTAGTAGAATAATTATATATATATTATAATGTTTTTAAATAGATATTGTAATAATACGATTTATTTATATATATACAATTATATAATAGAATATTTTGAATTTTTTTTTAAATAATTCAATTTGAAATATATATTATTATTATTATTGTTATTTTGGTGGAGTCTTTTCATCCCATCAAGGAACTTAGATGAATTTTTGTCAGTTATAACAGTATGACCCTAATGTCCCTTCGAAGCTTCTCTCATGTTAATTCATACATGGTTTTAACAATAGATGATCTATATTTATAACAAACTTTATAAGATAAATTCTAAATATTATGTTAAGACCTATTTTATTTCTACGGACTAGGCTTGAACCCGTGTACATGTATGACCGAATTATTATCCAGCTAAACTACATAGGTATTTTTATATATTATATAATGATATTTTTCTTAATTATGAATTTATGTTAATTTATATATATATATATATATATGTGCCTTAACATGAGAGCGACTTCGAAGGGACATTAGAGCCATGTGGTTCTAAGTGAAAACTTCATCTAAATTCATTGATGGGATGAAAGGACTCCACCAATTAAAAATAACAATAACAACAATAATATATATATATATTGCATAACAATGTAATCAGTTTAATTGTATATTTATAATTGTTTTCATATCATAGTCAGAAGGTCTAAATTATGTTAAAGATATGTGATAATTTAAAAGAAGTTAATAGTTAATATTATGTTTACATAACTATGCAAGTAAATTAAAGATATTTATATGCTTAATTCATATTTATATTATGCAAATAAATTGAAGTAACAAGTAATAATTTAAAAATAACTATAAAACATTTAATGTATTGTTTATATATCTACTTATGTAACTATAGTTATGAGTATACTCATTGGAATATATTTAAAATCAATTATGATATATTTATTATTTTATTACTATGATTATATTATTAACTAGTAATAACGATTATGTATATATATATATATATATATATGTCGACATGGTGATCACCATATTTATAATACTATATATAGAATATAATATTAAATATAATTGCATATTCTTGTATTTATAAATATATATATATGTAATTTAATTTATTCACAATATAATATATACTATGCATATTATTATCGGAATTGTAATTAAGAGTATATTAGCATTATTATATTTTTTTAATTATTATATTTGATAATATTTCATTATTTAAAAATAAAATTATCTTAATACAAATAGTAGATAATACAAAATTATTTTACGCAACTTTACTGCAACCCGCTTTTTTAACATAATATATAGATTAACCTAAGTATTATCTTACTAACATTGATTGCTAATATTAAAGAGATGACACTTCCAATGGTTATACATGTACTATGTTCTCCAAACAACAAACTTGAAAACATAGTTAGTAATATCGCTGACATAATTTGAATAAATCCAAGTCCAATTGTAGTTTTTGATTTGAAATTGTTGACCTATATTAATAAAATATGATTAGGATAAATTAAGACATGTATTACAATTTGAACCGAAAATAATATAATAATCATCATGACTAATATATATATATATATATATATATATATATATATATATATATATATATATATATATATATATATATAAATACAATCTGTATCAAGAACAACGTGTATTGAGAAATAAATTCTAATGCATTTTTTTAATATGCATTTGTTGGAATTACCATATAATATATAGAAAATCATATCGTTTGTATAGACAAATCGTTTGTATCGACAATATTGATATATCGACGACATATTACTACAAATTTATAATTGTGAACAATACATATCATTATAATGAAAATATGATACAGTTTTGATATAGATAGTTTATCATATTACGAACTTCTTTTTTATATTTTTGAATAATAATACGTACGATTTTATTTTATATTTTTTGAAGAAAAATGAATATATTATTTATATTATACATTACTTTAATTATTAATATATTATCTATGCATTAGTATAATTTAACTAATATTTATATTTTATATATTTCAATGATATCAATTTGTAATAGTATTAATATAAAATATTGAGATAGCCTATGCTCAACTGATTTTTCTAAATTTTAAGTTTTTTAAATTTTTATATTTATTTCATTTTGTATATTTACTATAACATAGCTATGTCATGGTATCAAGGACAGGGAGTTTTCTAATAAATATTTAACATAACTTTTATTTTCCGCTTGAGTAATTGTATCATATTGTACATGGTTCAGGAAAATTTGAATTTAAAAAAACAATCAATATAAAAACTTGTTTTTAAATCAATGATTTCGGTATTATTATATTTTATTCAAAATATATATGAAAAACATTATATTATATTGAATGTTGATATAAATAATATACAAAAAATCATTCAATTCGTTTCGAATTTTTAAATAAATTCGTATTTTTAATAAAATATTTATATAGAAATACAATTTAAAAATATGAATGCATTTATTTGACAACTGTCAGTCTAGATAATTAAACATTATTGATATATTTGATTCAAAGATTTAAATCATTGACATATAATTAAATATACCACTGAAAAGAATATATATCGGAGAACATAAATTAATCATTGCTGAGATAGCAATCAAACGGCGTCCACAGAATGTCCTGTCATTGGTTATATATATACCTCAGGCATCCATTTTGTGTCCCTTATTTTTTTTATATATAAATAATATTCATATGGCCTTATATAATCTAAATATAAATGTTAATCATATACTTTTTGCTGACGATACATCGGTTAACATCGTGAACCAATTATAGAACCGACTCTGTATAGTTATGCATATATGCAAGAGTTTAAATTTAGTTATTTTAAATTTACATAAATGTTTCACTAATAATAGATTAATATTAAATGTTGATAAAACAAAAGTGCTACCTTATAAATATGCAAATATTATTAATAGTATATCAATTAATTCAACTGAAATATGCTTAGTATCCAGTTATATTTTTCTTGGAGTTATTTTAGATAATAATTTAAATTTTAAAGAATATATAAGAAAAATTCAATTGAAATTATCACATGTTATTTATATATATATAAAGAATATATTAAGAAAGCTGAGTTATTTACCAATATATATTTTAAATCAAATTAAAATTCTTTGTATTTGCCTCATATCATGTATTGTTTAGAAATTTGGGGAAATAATTTTAATAATAACCTTCAATGTATTTCAATTCTAAAAAAAAATGGCTGTTCAAACTAAAACTATCTTAAAATTCGTCAATAATATTTGTATTTTGACTAATACTAACAATTTATTTGTATGTTCTAATATATTACAATTTAAAGATTTAATAACTTATATAAATATTTTATTCATGTACAAATGTCCAAGCAGAATATCATTATTATTTCCTAGATCATAATTTCAAATTACATATATAAAATCAAGCCGTCATCATAAATCATTATCATTCAAAGGCCCTAAAGCATGGAATAATTTATGTCTAAATAAATTATTATTTACAAAAATGTATATAAAAAACTTTAAAAAAATATTAAAAAAACATCTTTTATAAAAATATGAAAATCAATTAAATAATTGATTATCTAATTTTATTATTTTTTACAGGTATTATTTATTAAACCTTCAGCTTGTTTGTTTTAGTTTTTATTTTGTTCATTTATATTTATTTATATATTAACTATTTAATCCTTTTACAGTTTGGCATATATAATTCAACTCGTTTCTGTGATTTTTTATATAACTTTACATATTTTATTTTAAACTTGACTTATTGATACATATTTTTTATTTTTTACATAATTTATTTTTAACTTGAGTTATTGATACATATTTTTATTCTTTACATCTTACTTATTTATATTTACATTTTTTTACTCATGAGAATCCAACTTAAGTTACTAGATAATTATCTAGAATATGATGATTGGGGAAGTTTTCGCAAAAAAAACAAATACATTTGTTTATTAACTTCTCCATTCTTTCATACTTTACAACATGAAATAATAAATATTATTTATTTATTTATTTATATACACTATATTATATAGTTTCTTTAATTTGTATATAATTTATCTTTAAAAATTAAAAATAAAACAGATTTTTGTGATTTTAAAAATCTAAATGTAAGTATAAATTAATTAATACAATATAATATCGTATACGAAACAGATTATTACCGTTTTTACCGCGGTTTTTACCAAAAGCGGTAAAACCTATGAATCATAGTATATATTTACACCTTAAAATATTTCAGTTTAATATGTGTTTATATAAACTATACTTTATATTACTATTAACTATTACTAGTACATAGGTTATAATGTTATTACTCAAAATAATTTTGTCATATTTTAATCGAAATTATATTAATATATTTAATATTTATATATAAAGGGATTAATATTGTATATATATACTTAAATTCAATTCTAATAAAATTATAAGTTTCAATAAGAGAAATATATGTATATCACAATATAATTGTATTTATTCAGATATATAAACTATAGTTAGTGAAGTAGCTACATAATATTTTCTATTTATTAATATTTTTAATAATTTAAATGTTTATAGATGATAATTATTTGAATCATAATTAATATTAAATAGTAGGATTAATATATACTAATACATACATAATTAATACATACTAATATACTAATAAATATACTAATAATACTATATTAAATACACTTGAAATTATTTCAATATTATAGTTGTTCATAACGTATTTTATTAATATGAATTATAATATTGAAATGATATTAGAAGAGTAATATAATAAGTAGTCAGATAAAGGCGGCTTTACCACACTAAAAATAATATAAATAAATATATATATATATATATATATATATATATATATATATATAATAATTAATAAATACAAATATATTCAAATAAATATTTATTAATTAAATAACCTCCATTATTATTCGATCAAATTTAACTTTTCCAACTTCACTTTTCAATACTATCTTTTTTAATGGTTATGAATAAACTAGGCAGTTACTTATATTACTTTAGATTATATACTGTGCAATCGTATAAAACATGTCTACTATTGGATAATAGTTAGAATGGGGCACGCCTTATGGGTGTGGTTAACATTAAAAGTGGATCCAAATATTATTATCTAATAATAAATTAAATATATATATATATATATAATGGTATACTATATATGTATACATACTATTCATATTAGTAGGTATAACATATATTAAATAACAGTATATTATATTATATTTTATATATTATATTTATATACCAATTATACATAGGTATATATTATAATGTGGTCATATTTATTATAAGATTTATAATATAAATTAGATATAAGATTACTTCAATGTGATTCAGAATAGTTAATTTGATTGTTCACAGAATTAATATTTAGTTATCCTACATATCATATTAAATCGACATGGGTTTTATGAGAGTGATTTATGAATATACTCATATGAATACAATCAAACACAATATGTTTTATAGGTTTTTTAACAAATTGTATTTTGATAATGGTTATAATAATAATAATATCAGATTCAGTTGATGACCGAGATCAAAAACCCAGGTAGTGTATAGAAATTGTATTTAACTTATCGAGATACAAACCTGCTCTTGGTAATGAGAGAATTATAATTATAATACAAAAACGAATAAATATAAAGAGTAGACATATTTTTAAATTCTATTTTGTTCATTCGTGTTCTGTCTTATAAAAAATAAAGACAATAAAATGAAATTTATCTCTCGATACCAAGAAATCATCATTTATATAACAATAAACTAATAATAAAATATGATAAAAATATATAATAATATATTTAAAAGCTACTAAAATAATAAATAATTTAAACTACAAAAAATGAGAGATAAAAACTAAAGACCAGAGTAAGACTATAAAGATAAAAAATATGTATACAATAAGAACACTTTAAAAGTGTTAAAAAGAAGGAAATATGACCATGTAGATAAAAAACGATACAGATAAGCAGGTGTAAGTAATTAGATATACTTATTTAAAAGCATGTTTTTAATATACATTGTAAAAAGTATTCAAATTCATTAAAGATGATATGGTTATATTTAAAGAATTCCACAAACATGCGCCTTTGTAACGAATACTAAATTGTTCATGATCAAATATTATTGTTAGTATTAAGAATGTTCTATTTAACCGAAAAATTATTTCCGGCATCTTAAATATCCCATATGAGATATAAATATATATATATATATATATATATATATATATATATATATATATATAAATATATATTTATATATATATATATATTTATATATATTTGTTAAATATTAATTTAAGACCTATTCTAATGGTCCGGACGGGGCTTGAACTCGTGTCATACAGTTTATGTATCTGACAACTTAAGGGGTATCCCACTACAAGTATTTCCAGCAACTTGCCGGAAATATTGTAACTTTAAAACCATTTTCTATCAAGTTGTAATGGGATACCCCTTATAAAGCTATTATATTTCAGGCAAGTTGCCGGAAAATAAGGGGGTTTCCCACAAAAAGTGTAGTTAACTTGATATAAAATCATTTTAAAGTTAAAATATTTCCGGCAAGTTGCTGAAAATACTTGTAATGGGATATCCCCTTAATGCGTCAGATAAAAAGGCAGTAGGACGCGAATACAAGCCCCATCGGACCATTAAAATAGGTCTTAAATTAATATTTAATATATATATATATATATGTTATACTATCCGAGAGATACTTTCCGTAGCAATTTACAGGGTGTTATTTTTGTAGCTAAAAGTTGGTGGATAGCCAGTTTATATATAGCGTTGATACCACAGTTGCCTGACCATCTGTCCACCTGTCCATGTTACATAAATAACATCCTATGTCGTATCTTATATCGTAATACATATTACATGTTTGACTTTGATATTTAATTATATATCGAATACTTTATATAGAATGGAATTAGTCACCACGCAACTACAGCTGCACTTAGGTAATATGATACCGGATACTTAATTATCGTAATATGAGTCATATGTCGTACGGCAGACATGATTATTCATTAATCATTATCTATACAAAAATGTCAACTAATGATAATAATTTGTTATCTTTATTTTATAATATATGTGATTTATTAGTCATTTTTTCCGGCTTTTGCTTTGATAACCTTATCGTAATTAAAGATTACATTACGAATTTAAAATTATATTTATATTGTGTTGTAACTTATATATAGTTGAATATGATATATTAGAGTAATAATGCCTTTAATTAATTACACTAGGTTAAATTGTACTCCAATAATATATTATCCTACAATATACGATTTTTAAAACAAACTTGGATTATCAAAACAAACTTATTTAATAATATTAACAGATTTACATTGAAATATATTTATATAGGGTATATTAGTTAATTCATTACTCGCTAAATATGTATTTCATATACAAGTAATATATATGTATATATATATATATATATATAATTTATATAACTATCGAAATATTTATTTCCTAATAACAAGTGGACATACTACATATTTCCATTTTGTATTCAATATCAATAATTTATATTATACCATAATATGTTACTATACATTATTTATTTATTTATTTATTTATATATATAGTTTATTGACTACAAAAACACTGTGTGGTTATAGGCGTCGTTACATAATAAAAAACCAAAACAAAAATAAATAGAGAACGAATAATAAAATAAAATAGAACGAATTACAATGACTTAAAATGAACATATAGTTTACGTTTAAACAATGAAATTGATGTAACACAACGAATATCATAAGGAAGAGAATTCCAGCTTTTCGGAGCAATAACCGAGAAAGCAGATTCAGAGAATGCCAATGATGTAGATTGTTGCACAAACTTCATGATGTGGCACTTCCGACTGGATCTGTTCAAACTCTGAATAGTAATGGATTGAGCTAAATATTCAGGAAATCCATGGTGAATAGCTTTATGTGTAATACACAATAGCCTATGTATACAAATATATCTAAACTTAAGCCAGCCTAATGATCTCATTAAATATAGAAACAATTGAGGCAAAGTTTAGTTTATATAATACACGTATAGCACGACGTTGAATACGCTCAAGTTTATTCATCAGGTTGACAGGTAAATTACATAATAATGAACAGCAATATATAAGTCTGCTGAAAACTAGCGATTATATTAAACATTTCGTCATGGCGAAGGTAAGCTTATTACGAGATTTTCTAATATTATATAGAAAATAGTTGGCAGTGCGAATTATATTATTAATATGTGGAGAGTAGTCTAGGTGAGATGTTAGAGTGAAACCGAGGGTAGTTATAGATTCAGAAGTTGGTAGAGATAGTAAAAAAGGATGAGTGATTGATAGTGGAGAACTGGGTCTCGAAAATATGATAGTATCAGTTTTAGTCATATTTAAGGAGAGAGAGTTATGAGAGAACCATTCAGTGAGTTCAGTAATACAGTTAAACATAGACATTTGAATCATATCAGAATCACTAGAACTAGGAAATGACGTATATATCTGTAGATCATCCGCATAAAGATGATAGTGAATATTGGGATATTTGAGAAAAATTGATTTAATAGGGAGAATATAAATAATGAAAAATATAGGCCCAAGAACAGAGCCTTGTGGTATACCATGCATGTTAACATAAGGAGGAGACAACGAGGAGTTAATCTTCACGGAAGATGTTCTTGATGACACAAAAGACATAAGTATACATTAGTATAGTCTACCTCGCAATATTATAGCTACTTATAAATATTATTTATACAAAGGTGGAAAGGAGGAGATCCGGTCAGATTATATTATAGTATATACATTACTTATTGGAGGACATGTTGTTGAAGAAGTATTTGATATTCATTCTATAATTTTATAATTAACTCACACTAACTTATAACTAAATATATTTATTTTCAATATATTTTATTATATATATATATATATATATATATATATATATATATATATATATATATTTACGTGTATACACGATTCTGATTACATTTTGATTGTTTTGATCCTTTCATTGATTGATTCATATATATATAGTAACATAGTAACAATAAATATACATATATAAATATACATATATATATATATATATATATATATTAATTATGTATATTAATTAAGATTAATTATATTGATTATTATTACTTTTTTAATAATAATGATGTAATATAATTAAATTAATGCATGTAAATAATGTTATATTTAATATAGATATGATTTTAAATATTGAACCCAATGCATTATGGTTGCAAATTGTATAATTCAAGTTTATTTTTATATTTAATTTAATATTCAGTATTTAGTAAATATTGATATACACTTTTGTTCATATATATATTATATATATATAATATATTATCCATTGATACTACTACTACTACTACTACTACTACTACTACTACTACTACTACTACTACTACTACTACTACTACTACTACTACTACTACTACTACTACTACTACTACTACTACTACTACTACTACTACTACTACTACTACTACTACTACTACTACTACTACTACTACTACTACTACTACTACTACTACTACTACTACTACTACTACTACTACTACTACTACTACTACTACTACTACTACTACTACTACTACTACTACTACTACTACTACTACTACTACTACTACTACTACTACTACTACTACTACTACTACTACTACTACTACTACTACTACTACTACTACTACTACTACTACTACTACTACTACTACTACTACTACTACTACTACTACTACTACTACTACTACTACTACTACTACTACTACTACTACTACTACTACTACTACTACTACTACTACTACTACTACTACTACTACTACTACTACTACTACTACTACTACTACTACTACTACTACTACTACTACTACTACTACTACTACTACTACTACTACTACTACTACTACTACTACTACTACTACTACTACTACTACTACTACTACTACTACTACTACTACTATTACTACTACTAATACTACTACTACTACTACTACTACTACTACTACTACTACTACTACTACTACTACTACTACTACTACTACTACTACTACTACTACTACTACTACTACTACTACTACTACTACTACTACTACTACTACTACTACTACTACTACTACTACTTCTACTACTACTACTACTACTACTACTACTACTACTACTACTACTACTATAACCTGTAACCTAATGTTTTAGGCACTGCCATCAACTTCATCAGAAATTTTCGGCCGTGCATTAAATGTTGACTAGTTGTTATTAGGATAAGCCAAAGAGAAAAGATATGTCTTAAGCTTATTTTTGAATAACATGGTTGATTGAATAGAACGAATGTTATAAGGAAGTCTATTCCAGGCTATAGGTGCAGATATTGAGAAGGCTCTCTTTTGTTTTATGGATACATTACGCAAATCTGGTATGACTATAGTATACTTGAGGCAAAGTCGTATTGGGCGTGATGATGTATAGGGAGTAAGTAGAGTATGTAAGTAGTCAGGTTGGCTGTGATGAGTGGCATGATGGGTTAGCATACATATTTTATATATTATTCTGTATTTAATTGGGAGCCAGTGTAATATTTTCATGTAAGGTGATATGTGTGTTCTAGAGAATTTATTTATATTGTATATGAGTCTGACTGCTGAATTTTGCAAAAGTTGTAGTTTATGTAGTAAATAATCCGGTAAACCATTAATAATCGAATTACAGTAATCTAATTTAGGTAGAATAAGAGATGTTATAAGTAGTTTAGCAATTTCAGTGGATATTGAAGGTCTAATAATTTTTATAGTGTATAATATAAAATTTACTGATTTAATTATATTGGAGATCTGATGTGTAAATGATAATGTGGTGTCTAATATAATTCCTAGATTACGGGCTGATCTGGAGTAAGGTATACAATCATTACCAATATATATATTTGGAATAGTGGACTTATTTGATAAAGAAATATGGAGTGCAATGGTTTTTGAGCTATTCAGTGAGAGAGAGTTTGAGTTTAGCCATGTTCGTATATCCTCAAGGCAGTTGTTGAGTATAGGTATATCTTTAGTAGGGTCTTTTAAAATCATATATACTTGTAGGTCATCTGCATAGGAATGGTAGCCAATATTTGGATATTTATTAAAAATATCAAATATTGGGATCATGTATATATTGAAGAGTATTGGTCCGAGAACAGATCCCTGCGGTACACCATGATGGATTGACCGAGGTGTGGATGTCAGAGAATCAATCTGAATGGAAAAATATCTATTTTGAAGATATGATACTACTACTACTACTACTACTACTACTACTACTACTACTACTACTACTACTACTACTACTACTACTACTACTACTACTACTACTACTACTACTACTACTACTACTACTACTACTACTACTAAAACCCCCCTATATCTATATTAAATATATATCTTATGTAACATTCTCCTTCATTACAAAATACATTATAACTCCCATCATTAAAAAACACATATATGTGTATACTTGAAGCATGTTAGCCCAACAACTAGTCTTATTTCCAACTTATTAATCTACTATAAAACTATAGAACGTATTGTAGCCTACAAACCAGTCTACTACCTTTACACTAACAATGTTCCTAATAAGTACATATCAATCATCAATCCAGCTCCCTAAACTCTATAAACAGACATCATTGAAACACCAACCTAGATATCTAATAACTCCATTTCCTTTAGTGCACCCAATAATTAATACATCTACCCTACAATAGACGTCTACTTTTCCATCATATATCATCTATCAAAATTCTGAAATATTCATAATATCTCTGTAACCTTAGAGTGAACTTTTAATATACGCTATATATCAGAATTAATATCTCCCACATAATCAAAACCATACAATTTATCCACACTATCTAATATATATATATATATATATATATATATATATATATATATATATATATATATAAATTAAAAACCCAAACAAAATTCTATCGCATGCATTTCGTATATATTAGCAGAATCCCGCGCCAATATAATATCCCCTTCTTTCAAACATCTAATGGATCTACATTACCTAAGCAGAATGCTTAAAATATTCTTGCTCGTTCATAACACCTACATTCAAAAATAACATAAATATCTTTATTCAATCATTTATCCAATACCTAATTCCTTCAACCCCCTGTCACATTATAATAACCTTACATTAAATGTCTCTGCATTCCACTATACCTATGACTGGTGATTATTTGCCCCATGTTTATGGAACTACCTATTATCTCTAATCCACTTATTCATTTCTACTTTCAACCGCAGTCTTAAAACCTATATGTTGTGCCTGTAAATTTCAATATATTGACTGCTAGTTTTATTGTTACAATTAGTCCCTAAAACATAAATATCAAAAGTATTATGTAATTATATATAGACATATTAATATAAATATATTATTAACAACAATATTATATATAAACTCGTATATTATATATGTATAATGCTTTATAATAATTAATATATAAAGTTGACTCATCGATAGGTGCCAAATTCTAAAAAAAATGTATTATCATATCATGTTTAATCTTTATCTTTTATATTTGAGTTATCAATATCATTTGCTCAAATATATTGTTTATTATTAAAAATATTAATTTATAATGATAATAGAGGAAAGCTGAGTGGCCACTTTTAGATAATGTTGTATAACTTTATAAATATTAGTTTTAAGTTTATTCTTTTTTCAATATAGGTTTATCTTATGATATACAAAAGGATGCCGAATCATTTTATCATTTTAGCTTATCTAATTGAAATTATTAAGATGGCCACATTATCCTCCATGGAGGGTAAGGTGGCCACATATTGCTGGTAATGTGGCCACCTTGTAATGTGGCATTAATCCAATAGATGGAGTTACTTTATATATCAAGTTTAGTCCAATAATATCACATCAAGTATAATCCTAAATAACACATGCAATTGTGATAAAGTAATGATTTTTATTTTAACTTTATAAATTACTATATTCATTACTTAATATATTACATAAAGTCTTTAGGCTATATCCTAGTATAACATTAAATTTACTTATCATGTTATTAATATGGAAAAAGCAATGTCATCAGTAAATAACTGTATGTCAATTTAATATGGCGATAACATACCCAATTAAAATAGTTATTTATAAAGATAACTAATTTATATTATCTGATTTATATATATAACCATTTGCATATATACCATTATATATGTATGTGAGTATATATCTAATATATTATAAAATAACTATAAAGCTTCGTTATATATTTTGTTCTTTATAATTGTGTTAATAGATAATTAAATATACTATATTAAATTTAAAATATTATGCCACAATTATAATATTTATGGAAATATATGTATGTGGTTATGATGTATTAGATGTTGATTCAATAAGCATTTTCATATAATGCATGCAATTTTATCAATATATACAAATATTTATTTCAGGTGATCTCTTTAATATAATTATCTAAAATCATCGTGAAATGGCCACAATACCAGTTAAAAGCTGGCCACATTACCCAATTCTATGTATGACGCTATATACTCTATATAATAATGAATATTACTCACTAAAATAACTTATTTATTACATTAATTACACACTTTGTTATAATTAAATAGTTCTTTAATATCCAACTTTAATTATTAATTTATATTATATATTTGTGATTCAATATATGTTTTATTAAACTTTTATTTCAATTTTATTTTAAAGTAAATAATTTTTAATTTTTTATATAATTTTTGTATTAATAAATATACACATAATTTTCACTTATTTGAACAATGTTCACAAATGTGCATATTTCATGTATACATTTTTTTGATTGGACTTATACTTTATGAGATACGCCAGCTAGCCACATTATACTCTTGTCCACATTACTCATATTTCCCCTATATATATATATATATATATATATATATATATAGTGTTCTAATGATATACTATATTTACATTTAAAAAAAAGTTGTTATCAAGTTGAGTGGGAAAATACCTTGTAAATCTTAGCTTTTGTGCTTTCCTGAGTATTATATTTCTAATATATATATATATATATATATATATATCATATATATATATTATATATATCTTTGATTTTATAATTAAAATATGAATTAATCTAGTTATATAAGTTATATATTTATATATATATATATATATATATAAAAATATTATATTATTAATATAAAATGGTTGTTAACTTAATAGATATAATAATTTGTTGAAGATGTTAATTATATAATCCAATACATCATAGTAAAATTGTAGTTGAAACATATACATTATTAGATATGTATTGTAGTTTGATAATGATAATTTTCTTAAATTAATTACAATTAAAGTTAGCCTACTATTAATATATAAAATAATGATATATATTAGTCATTTAGATAATTCAATAATATTAATAATTCAAAATTCTCACTAATGATATTTCAAATTAAAATGTTGCGGTAGTATGGATTATGACATGTTATATGTTATATGTTATATGCTGTTTTTGATTATTTTAAATATAAATCATAACTAAAAATATCTTAGAAGTAGGATATGTAAATTATTAAGGTGTCGTGGATGTCAACAAGCATATTACTTTTCAAGATACATGATACACATATTATTTTATTTAGAAAAGTTTACATTTTTAATTATGTAATATAAATTAGGAATTTATATATGTTGATATAGATGATAACAGTCATATTAGTGTTTTAATAAATTAAATGAGCTGATATATCTCCAAAGAACAAATACTTTCGGGAACAAATACACTCGAATATCGTAAATTTAGTAATAAATACTAATGAAAACTAATAATAAATATTAAAGAAATAAATAATAAATATAATAACTATTAATAATGTATATTGAATACTCATGTTTTACATTATTAAATACATATGTATTGCCTTGATATTAATCTGAACGGTTTTTTTCTTATTTTTATTGTTGTTTCTAATTGAAAATTAATTTTGAATATATTATCAAATTGAATGTAATTTACCTGAATTGATTGCATTGTATTGACTTAATTCAACCGATCACTCTTAAGAGTAAATTTATAAGTAAATTTAAGAGTACATTTTTCTTTAAGACTAAACATTTCTTCATCTTATTTTTATTATTCTTATAACTATTTATCAATTATTTTAATTTCGGAAGATATTTCATCGAATGCATAACGATGACATAATATTATTATCGATATCAATAAAACCTCCATTTTATTAAACATTATATTGTAATCATATTATTCGAATGTATATGAATGTGTATGTCCTATACATATGTAGGTAAGTAACCTATAGGTTACTTAGCTATATTACTTATAAGTAATATTCTAGTATATAACATATGTATTCTATCAATTAATTTGGTCTATAAGATAAAAAATGTACTTATTTTGAAACAGGTGACCAAATTATTTATGCATATTATAAAATTAGTCTGCAATAAATTGTATATTCATTTAAAAATACGATTGGTAATAATAGTATACTTCTAAGAATTAAATTAAATTAAAACTATGATTTTTATAAATATAATAAATGTATTTATTAAACTTGTCTATTCTCAAATATTATTCATAGATATTTATAAAAATTAACGTTTTCTATTTGAATAATATTTATAACATATGTAGATGAAGTAACCTATCTTAAATTCATAACTTCGTATGTTTATAATGATTTCCGTTTATTTATCCATTATGAACATACATTAACATTATATTATATAAATAGATCTTTCTCTCTCAGATGTGTAAGAAAAATAGATGATAGTATCATCAGAAAACAAATAAATATAAATTGTTGAAAGAATATAGGACTACTTGGAATATCATTAATATATAATACAAATAAAAGTAGATCTACACCATGTCATTTAAGTTATTCAGGTTGTATAATATAACTATTATAATTATTGATTCTGGATATTTGAGATAAATACGATAATACATTATTAAACATATTATTATTTTATTAGATATTCTAAATGATTTAATTTATATGATAGTTTTTTTTGTGAGATGCAACATGAAATGTTATTTCAAAATAGATATAAAGTCTAGCGAGTGCTTTTTCATTATTCAACTCATTATACCAACATATTCAATAATGCTTATGTAATAATATGCTTAATTTAATCCAGTAAATTTTCCTTTTTGTTATTAAATTATTAGATTTTAAATAACAAATTAAATGATTGGAAATCATAAACATTACACATTGTATTGAAATGTAGGGGAAAGTAACCGAATACGGACACTGCCCGAATACGGACACTCTCCGTATCTCAGAAACCATAATTCCTACAAAAAAAATGTTTATTGAATAAAATATTCATAATTATAAAAATAGTCTAAAAATGTATTTTTATTTTTTAATTATTCAAAATATTGCTAATATATCCAATAAACTGAATTTTTTATTACGTTTTTAAATTCATGAAAAAAAATGTCAACCTAAAACCTTCTCAAGAATATACAAATGTATCGATATAAAATATAATACTATATTATTAATAAATAAAGCATTCTAAAAATTGTATTTTTAATTTCTATATTTGTTATCAAATATTCATTAAGTTATAAGCATATATCTAGATGTCATATAAGTTCCTAATACGGACACTCTACATGTCTTAATACGGACACCCTATAAACAATCAATTCACAGCGTATGAACTATTCAGATTTTCATAAAAATCGCGTGTGTTATACTTAATTACTTATTAATACCACCAATAAAGCTAATTATAACATTTTTATTATTTAGACACTTAAATTCTATTATTAATGAAAAAATAATAAAAATAAATAAATTATTAACTAATTATATTACAATATATTTTTTATAAAATTAATTATAAATAACGTAATTGTAATTTTTCTGATTGATTTATCAATAATATATAATTTATCTAGTGGTATATAGGGTGTCCGTATTATAATATTGGGTGTCCGTATTCGGACATGGGTACCGAATACGGACACCCAATATTATTATTGTAACGGAAACCGACACCCCCGTTATCTATGGAATTAAAAGATTAAATGAAATTTTAAAATTACAATAATATCTATAATCATATAATATTAATATATTGTAATTTTTGAATAAAAATAATGACTCATAAAAAGTTAAGACCATTTATTGTTAAAGTGTCCGTATTAGGTTATTTTCCCATAACTATTGTTTTTTGAATTTAATTGTCATCTTTATAAAAAATAGTTGTGATTATATATTGATTTTAAATTATATGTATATTATTCTATAATAAAGATAAATTATAAATATATATAAAGCATATAGGCTTACATAATTCATTAGATTATCGATTTTAAAATAGAAGATGGTATCCCATGGGAAGATATGTTAGAATACTCAATACGGTAGCATAAATTTGTAGCTATATAATTGTAATGGAATTCGTCTATTAACAACATTAATTTGTAATGTTAACAAATATTTTATTACATTGTACAAACTAATATTAACCTATATTATCTTTAAATAAATAACATCATTAATGTACAATTTTTAAGTTAACAATCATTTATGTTGTGTATAATGTATATGTTGTGTATCCCCAGTATACGGTTGTAAAAAAATACACGTATTAACGCTTATTTTTTTCGTGTATTTTTTTTACAATGTTGTAATTTTATAGTCGCGCTAAAGCGTGTATCATGCCTATGTAAAGAACACGCATTAACGCGCGTAATTGTTTACAAGGTTGTAATTGTGTATATGAATTAACGCAAAGCACATGGGTATGTACAAAATATACATTAACACACTATAAATGCATAGTTTTTGTGTCATTAAATTAATATTTATGTATCATATACACGCATACTGCGCTAAACAAGTCGTGGAGATATTGAATCGAATCAATATTTATACGGCAGCATTCCAAGAATCATAGATACAATACACGAGGTATTCCATTAACTGCTGGAGAAACAGAATAGAAGTAGTGCGTAGAGTTACGCTCTCGAGGACAGCCTATGAAGAAATATGTATACAAACTAAGAGATGTCACACTGCACTAGTGAGGAACTACCGATAGCGATGAGTGATAGAGAGGAATGTAGGACATATAGTATTAACCGCCGAGCATGTTCGACCTAGTAGGTAAGTAAATTAATATATAAATTAACAAATATTTAAAAATATTCAAAAATTTATTTACAAATTATTTTTTTAAAACATCCTTAAGGATTGAAAATTTTCATTTATGTCTTTATGAGATTTTTAAGCAGCATCTGAAATGATATATTAATATATTATTATTTAAATCATATACATATATATTGTGATATAAATATATTAATAATGAATTATAAATTAAAAGTAGGTTAATATATAAGCCTATATTTAAAATAGTGAGTATCGCTTACACTCCGCATGATACTTCATCCGTGCAAAATAATGTTAATAATAATACTAAATAGACTAACACCTAAAGCTGAACAAATACTAGCAGAAGGGCAAGCCCGATTCAGAAAATCAAGAAATACTATTGAACAGATCCTTAATAGCAGAATCATCGTGAAAAAGTACATTGATTGGAAAGATATCTACCACAACTACATTGATGTCATGGCTTAAAGGATTATGTAATAGCATGACAAATGTCGGCATATCACAAGAAATTATAAATTTAACAGAATCATTATGTTAACTCAAACAGTGCGATAAGAATCAACAACATAACCGAATACTTTTTCCACACTACAGTTGGAGTAAGATAGTGTTGTCTACTATTGCCTTTATTATTCAATATTTATCTGGAACAAATCATGCTAGATATACTTTATAACCATAACTATATCTGTTGGTGACAGAGAAATTAGCAACTTTAGATTTGCCGATGATATTTATCATATTGCAGAAAGCAACGCTGTATTATAATAACTAACAAATATACATGTCGAAGCTTCCATATAATATGGGATGGAAGTAACAAAAAGAGAAAAATAAGAAAATGGTAAACAAAGAAAACGAAAACGCATCAATATGTATGGACGGAACGCTATTTGAAGACACCTTCAAATATCTCGATGCAACACTAAACTCTGATGGAGCATCAGATAATGAACTGCGAATTCGGATAGCTATAGCTAGGTCGGCAATGCTGAGATGCGAAAACATATTGAATATCAAGAATATCACATTTCTTGTCAAATCCAACCTATACAAGTAAGTAATCTTATCAATACTGCTATATGGGTACGAAACCTGGACCATAGCGGAAAGAGAGGAATAAATGATACAAGCATTAGATAATAAAGTTCATAGACGACTATTATGTATATGTAGCGCCATCGTAAGACTAATAAATATGTCAAATAAATAATATTAAACCATATCGGTAAATATTAACCTCTCTTTAGAATATACGAAATAAGGTAAATGATTTTGACCACATTTTTCGAAAGGACACCTTGGCTAAAACAATTATACAGGGCAAAATAGAATGTATTAGAGGATGAGGAATACCGAGGATTATCTGGAAGATGAATATAAATAGATGAATATAAATAAGTGGATAAAGTACGAATAATACGAACTACTATGAAAGGTATTCGATCGAGAAGGATGGAGAATATTAATGTATGAGCGAAATGAAAGTGAGCGAGATGACCCTATGATTCAAGAGTCATGGGATTATGTAGAAGTAAAGTAATACATGACATATCATCTAATATTTGTATTATTAATCCACTCTCTACGGCATAAATACACACGAAATACACGCATTAATGCAACTATTTTTACACAAGAAAATATGGTAATAAAATGCACATGAAATACAAGCATTAATTCAACTATTTTTACACAAGAAAATGTGGTAATAAAATACACACTAAATACAAGCATTAATTCAACTATTTTTACACATAATAATGTAGTAATAAAATGCTCACGAAATACACACATTTATGCAACTATTTTTACGCACAAAAATGTGGTAATAAAATGCACACGAAATACACGCATTACTGCAACTATTTTTAAACAAGATAATATGGTAATACAATATACAAGAAATACACGCATTAATTCAAATATTTGTACACAAGAAAATGTTGTAATAAAATACACACTAAATACAAGCATTAATTCAACTATTTTTACACATAATAATGTGGTAATAAAATGCGCACGAAATACACACATTAATGCAACTATTTTTACGCACAAAAATGTGGTAATAAAATGCACACGAAATACACGCATTACTGCAACTATTTTTACACGTGATAATATGGTAATACAATATACAAGAAATACACGCATTAATGCAACTATTTTTACACAAGAAAATATGGTAATAAAATGCATATGAAATACAACCATTAATTCAACTCTTTTTAGACATAATAATGTGGTAATAAAATGCACACGAAATACACGCAATAATGCGTGTATTTCGTGTATATTTTTCTTCGGAGTAAAAATACACACGAAATACACATGATTATGCAGGTATGTAAAAAATACACACGATTTATACGAATTAATGCAGGTATTTTTTTACAATTGTTTACTGGGTACTGTATATATTGAGTATAGAAGTGCATTACAATTATTTACAACTTTTCTTCTATTATTATTACTTAACTACTTCTCTATCTATTATATTTCGTCAAATAAAAAAGTTGTTGTTTCATATCAAAGTAATATAATTATGTGAATTACGCGCAATTGAAAATATTATTTTGAATATTTCAAGTAATCATTAATAATTAAACTTGTTATACTTATTTTCCATTCAGTATTCTTTGATTCATATATTGTACACAATACTTCGAGAACTGTCAAGAAATATGGAAAATCACCAGAAGTAGACAATATACCAGTGTACTGTTAACATACGAAAACATTTCTATTGTGAATGTTTTAACAACTCTCTTTCAGAAAGCATCGACTACGAATTCAATTGACCAAATTCAATTGAATTTATCAAATACTTAGTGATACGTATTCCCAAGAAAAGTATTCATAAGAAATGCCAAAAGTATAGAACGATTAAATTAATATGTTACTCTAGTAATAATTTATTTAGGATCATATTTATTAGACTGTTTCCACAATTTGAAAACATTTTATCTGAGGTAAGTAAGGATTCCGAAAAGGAAGCACAGGTGAACACAAATTCAATTGCATAATTATTATGGAAAAACATCAGAATATTCATTACAAATTGTTTTATAACTTTATCGTTTAAGAAAGATTTTAATCACATCTTACATGGTGGATTATGGTATTCGCTGGCTAATGTTGTTCTCAAACATAACATGATAACTGTGGTCAATTATATTTATGATCATTATTCAAGTACGGTCTTTCTAAATAGTGTCAAATGCAATATTTTCAAAACAAGTGGTGTTCATATCACCTCCTATCACCGGTAGGTTAAACCTACCTTTTAACGTATTTAAATATTTCAGAACTACAGCACAATAATATCTAATATATATATATACATAGGAGGAGTATAAATATAGTACCGAAATATAGCAATCAAAGCTACAATAACTAACTTGCAAACTGTCTAAAATCGATAGTAAGTATGTTAAATAAATGCAGAAAAGATAAAAACGATAGTTAATAGTAACTATAATAATCAGAATTTAGAGATATATATACCTATTTGGAAGCAAACATAAATAAGTAAAAATTATATACGTGTATAAATCATGGACTATTAATGCATATATGATGAATAAATACAAGAATTCGTTAAAACCAAAGAGAAAACTACTTAGTATAAAGTACCAAAAAAATAGGAAATAGATATTTATTAGATACCAAAATATCTCCTAACAAGAAGGCTTAAATCGTTCAGTCACAATTCTAAGATTAAAATATATTATCAAAAACCATCCTTCAAAGAATATTTGAAGGATTGTGAAAACATGGATGCCCGAGAAAGGAATGTATTTATGATATGAAAGAATGAGCCAAGAAGAATATAAACGGGTTACTAGTTGATATACAAAATAAAGATGAATTGAAAAGTGGTATTGTAATTACAAGTAGGTTGATTTACACTACATTGATTTCTCCTATGATATACGTTTCACGGGAATAAAAGTATAAGTAAGTAGTCCTATATCTATTATATAAATGTATTAATATATTGTTAATATATTTTTATTACAAAAATAAAATATTTAAAATCAGTACTATAATTAATTTAAATTAATTTTCTCATATGTCCTTATCTTAATTTATCATCTAATATATGTAAATATTATCATTAGTTATTAGAATATTATTATTATAAAATATTATTAACAATATAATTTATTTTAATATTATAATTGTATAGAATACTATTCTAAAACCTACATTGGTTGGTTAAATTGAATAGTTTTGCATATACAAGTATTTGTAATACCACTCGCAAAGATAACAAATTGAATACATAGTATACGGATGAGATAAATCCGCTAAATATATAAATATTAGTAAAGGTAATTATAATTATTAATTATAAGTAATTAAAAATTAGGAAACAGGTACATGTAACATGTACTACAGGCTATTTGATAGTTAAACAATAATTACGTAATAGTATTATTATGTAAATACAATAGCTGTCACTACTGCTATGTTATGTTATATCAGTTTATTTATTTTTCATGTTAGTACGTTTCATTTATAACGTATACGTATACGTATATATATATATATATAATTATGTAATCTATATGTCCTTATATTCATCTATATTTTCATCTACTATTTATACAGTACTGTATAAAACGTTATATATATATATATATATATTATATAATATATATTATATATATGGATCTTATGTATAAAATTCCATGAATATTTTATTAATATATTTAATTAATTATATAATAAAAGTATAATATTCCTTTAATATGTTCACATACCGTTACTCTGTTCCACACATATTCTTCATAATTTGTTTCTTCCTATTAAATTGTATTCTAATTAATATAACGTAATGTATTAATATAACATTAATAGTTGCTACTTATTAACATATCGATATTATTATATCTAATATCTAATATATTATTTGCAGTATATATTAGATTTATATTAATTATAATTAAAATTATTATATTAATATATATATATATATATATTATTGAAACTACTATATTAGTTTCATATTTGTAGTCATAAAACTTAATAGTTATACAATATTATAGTTTATATTGATAAATAATATAAAATGTATATATATATATATATATATATATAAATTAATTATATCAGTTTATAGAAAAAGTCGACATATTGTTTATAGAATTATTTTTTTAAATATTACCAATTGGTAATTTAAACATTATATTATTATACAGTTGTGGACATCTCAAAAATATAGTGTTTTGAAATTGGATTGAATAAATGTAATATTACATAAACATAAATGTTATATTATCTATATTAAATATAAAATATGATATAAAATCATTATTATTATTTTCATGAAAAAGATTATAGAGTAATAAAATATTTCTACTTAGGTCGTCAATTATTAATAGGTCGTCAAATATTAAAATTAATTATGTTTGAATATGTTAGTAGTATGTGATATACTTATAAAAGGCACAAAGTATGCGATCTACAATATTATTGTTTATTATACGTATATCTTTTTTTTTGTATTAAGTGGGAATAATTACGATTCAACATCAAAACATATAAGTATAGCTCAAAACAAAGCTATAAGATATTATATCGTCAAAAAAATATAACTAATATAGATTATATTTACAAATAGCAACACATTTAAACTTTTAAACAATTGATATTCAATAACGATTGTAAAATTATGTTTAGGATTAAACATTATAAAATGTCACCAATAATTATAAATTTATTTAAATTACAATACTCAACTTATAATATTCGCGATAATAGCAAATTCAAAATACTTTTAGTTAATACCAACGCAAAAAAAATAATATAACCTATTATGGACGCATTTGCTGGAATAATATATCAATATAAAATATATAAAACATATAAAATCATATAATAGTACTATTATACGGTTGACGTCAACCCACAATTAACCAATTTTGTTCAAAAATTAAATATTTAATATCATATAATCTCTTTTAAAAATTCATCTCTTTTATAATATTGTTTTTGTTGTATTTTATGTACATAAGTATTATTATTATACGTACTACTATTATTTCAATTATTATTATTATTATTATTATTATTATTATTATTATTATTATTATTATTATTATTATTATTATTATTATTATTATTATTATTATTATTATTATTATTATTATTATTATTATTATTATTATTATTATTATTATTATTATTATTATTATTATTATTATTATTATTATTATTATTATTATTATTATTATTATTATTATTATTATTATTATTATGTGTATATTCGATATAAATATGTTTATATTACACCATTATTATTATTATATTTTCTTATTTTATAATTATTATATATTATATATATTTTATATTTTTGTTATAAGGATATTCTTAATATAAGCTACGTATAGCTTTTGAATATCCTTCTGTATATTAATTCAATATTCAGTAAATAAAAAAAATATTCTAAATTAATGAACGTAATATATTTGTATAGTTATTACCCCATATTTAAATACCATAAGAAATGTTAGATACAAAAAAGAATTATATAATAAAATTAAGTTTTTTGAGTTGAGAAACGATAATTTTTTTTAAATATATAATTGTCGATAATTTAATACACAAAAAATCAATATGTATTGAATATTTAATTTATCTATTTAATATTTAACTATAAAAAGAGTAATACTTAATAATTTACTAATTCAATATCCACATTATCTATTTTTATACTATTCAAAATAAGTGTATGGAAATAATGCTTGTAATTAATTTGCACAATAATTGTATTAAATATATATATAATTTGGAAATATTTAATCAAGAATTAACGAGGTTATGGTGATTTATTATTATTATGTCAGTAGTCGAGTACTGTCCCCTATAACATGTTAACTCTACAGCAATATTACGTAATCGGCAAGTCAATTTATCGTGATATTAGTATACAAATATAAATACATATATATATATATATATATATATATATATATATATAAATTAGAATACTTCATTAGATAGAATAATTATATACATTTTATATATACATTATATATATAATATAAGTACATTTAAATTCACAAACCATATAACCTTTCTGGGTATACAACCTACTGTCATTTAACACATATCTCATGATGTTCATCTAAACAATGATTTAAATTAATATTATTTTAAATATATAAAATTTCATTCAGCAATTAATTATATATTATTAATAGTATTTCATATACAAATTATTAATTATTATAAATATTTATTATACATTTGTTACCAATCTTTTTCAACAAACAGTATTATTTTTTAATTGAATTATATATTTTTACAATAAATATATAATTATATTTGTCATAATAACAAACTTGTAATGATATAATTTTTATAATTCATTTATATTGAAATATTTTGTTCAAATTTAAACCAGTTTTTTGAGGTTTCCTAATCGTTTTTCTGAATATACATATACTTCAAAAACAAGGAAACATCTATAGAACTCAGATGAGAATACAAAACAGGACATAATATGCATCCATATATATATGAATATATATATATATTCATGATGATATACCCATAAGAAAATAAAAGTTCGGAAACTGGAAAATGCTGTCATGTTCTGCATGGATAAATTCAATAAAAGCTTCAAATGAATGAAACGTAAAGCTATTTAAACATCGGTCATACAATACAATAGCTAATATCGATTTCATATCTTCACACTATATGGTAACGAGCTTTCAAGGAAACCCTCAAAAGACAGTAATATCATGTTAAAGTTCGACAAATGTAGGCGATGAAACTGATGCCGAAAGATACTATTAAGACCTCTCCTTCTTGATTATATATATATATGTTGGTACTTATAATGATAAAAACATAGAGTCCAGATAATTTGGGTTGATTTTTATGCCCAACTTGGAATTCTTAAGAATATTCTTCTCGAGAATAAACTTGTATATCTAAATACACATATCCAGAAAATACAAGGTTATACATGGACTTATAAAGCACCAAACTCGGGAATTTAAAATTGAAATATGAAACTCATTCATTATAAAAGTAAAAATATGTTCGAAATATTTCAGAACAATACATCTAAACTAACTGCAGATATGTCGTACAAAATTACGAAACTTCATGCAAGGAAATAGCTAAAAATATAATACCACTTAAACCAAATCTATTCAGAAAAATATACCATCGGATACTATAGATATATACACCAAGCTAAATAAATGACAAGAAACAGCATAACAAAGAGATTTACACCCGCAAATGGAAAAAATCAAAAATTCATAAAAAGAACTTGAGCTTTCTTATGAAAAAGAACAATATGAATATATCCAGATATAGTCGAAATACAATGTGCTGTAAGAAATCAAAACCGGTAATAGCTTGGAAAAAATAAACAAGAAAAGTGTAAGAAAATACTCATGCAGATCAAAAATGAAGGCGCAAAATGATACAAAAAAAGTGAACACTTATACAGATTATCGCGAAGATCTACAATTTTAAATTACTAACTAGAATAAAACCGAACATGGATAAAACAGAAATTTCCTATTACATATATGTATATGCTATAGCATAGAAAATTCCGCTAAAGAAATTAAACTCCACATCACTGTTGATAAAACCGAGTACATGTCATGAAATCAAAAGCATACTATAATAGATGTAATTAGTAGTCCTGTAGAATGGTGAAAGGATCAAGTAAGTTATCGATATAGGGGGTATCCTACTACAAGTATTTCCGGCAACTTGACGGAAATATTGTAACTTTAAAACGATATTCTATCAAGTTAACTACAATTATAGTGGGATACCCCCTTACTTTCCAGTAATTTGCCTGAAATATAGTAACTAAATAAGGGGTATCCCATTACTACTTGTAGTGGGATACCCTCTTAAGAAATTCATAGACAAAATGATAGAATATACTGAATGCGAAATGGAAGAACTGACCAACTTGATGCACAATAGGGGAAAATGGAATAATTGTGACAACAAATACAGAGAAAGCGAAACCTGATATATATATATATATATATTATTTGTTATTGCTATTGTTATTTTATTTTGTGGAGTCCTTTCATCCCATCCAGGAACATGGATGAAGTTTCCACTTATAACCATTTGGTATAACCACTAATGTCCCTTCGAAGCTGTTTTCATGTTAAAGCATACATGGTTTTAATGAGAGTCGATCAATTATGTATATAAGATCAATATCTTAAGTGCATTCTTAATAATATTTTAAGATTTATTTTAGTGGAATATATATGTATATAAATTTTAAATTACAGTAAGTAAACTAATATAATAATAATATATAATAATATTTTATAATAATATTTTATAAATATCTAAATATGTTTACATACCTTAGATTCATCCAATCTTTGTAATTCGTGTAATTTCTATAAATTGGTATTTTAATTAATAATAATATATATTAAATATATATATATATGATTATGATATTCATACATGTGACAGATTATTATATGATATATTCATTTATATTTAAATATTATCGATCAAAAATATTTGAAGAAAAAGTATTATTTGAAATTATAACAAGAAAACTAGAGATAGTTATACATTTTTAAATTATATCCATTTTTATTAATAAAAATCATTAATTCACTACTACAAAAATCTAATTTGATATTAATTAAAATATCAATAACTCTTAACCCCTTAAATAATAAACTTAATAAATATATAATTCAATATTTTAAAATTAGATTAATAAGATATAGTTTTAACATTTGTATATATATATATATATATATATATATATATATATATATATATATATATATATATATATATGTATGATAGATATATATTTTGTATGATTTTTGGTTTAATAAAACACTACTTTTATATACTTTTTCATTACTTGGGGGGGGGTTTGACCGATAGTTTCTAAACTATCTGATATGTACCCACATATATATGATATATATGTTCTGAATAATAACATATATTATTTACAAAAATGTATTCATTTAATGTATGTTTAGTGTGGTAATTTATAAAATAATATTAATAATAAATATATATATAATATGGAATGCGTTTATTATATATATATTATATATATATATGTAGTATAGTGGCGTTTACGTATCTACTACTAATCAATTTACTTAGATATACATTAATAAAGAAATACGCGTTTCATTCCTTTATTATAATTTCCTCGTGGTAACCGTCGATATCAGATTATTCGCATACGTCTGCTCGCTTCGACCGCTAGCTCAAAAGGAAGTTCACCTTGGAACAATTCCAGATGTCACGCCCACAATATGTTAAGGGGCGTGCCAGATAAATAATAATAATAATACGGTTGGAGTCGGTAGCGCTCCAGAAGCAGGTCGTATCGTGCAGCAGCTCGTCGGTCTCAGTCGTCGTCGTGGTCGCAGGGTGAAGATCGGGATACGTGGTGGGGGAATACGTGGTGGGGGAAATACGTGGTGACGGAATACGTTGTGGAGGAAATACGTGGTGACGGAATACGTGGTGGGGGAAATACGTGGTGACGGAATACGTGGTGGGGGAAATACGTGGTGACACACTACATAACATAGATATATATATATATATATATATATATATATATATATATATATAATTAACGCATTCCATAATTAGTAGTTTATAAAAATCAAAAGTTTGCTATATAGCTATTAAGATTTATGAACATTTTGAAATTAAAATCTCACCTTACTCTATGAATGTATAATCAATAAGTGTGGATGTGTGTATGTGCAGTAGGTTAATATATATATATATATTTACAAAATAGAATTAATACTGATGAATTTTATAATTCTTTAAATATTTTGAAATTTAAAGATATTTATAAATGTAAAACAATATTAATTATGTATGATGTTTTAAATAGTAAATCGACATCTCCATATAAATCTATATTTTTTCTAAAAAAAAATAACTATAATCAAAGAAGTCAATATAAATTTATAATACCATCATATAGGTTACAAATAAAATATTTTAGTATATTTTATAACGGACCTATATTATGGAATAATTTAGAAAATTCTTTTAAAACTTATCTATCGAAATCAATATTAAAACGGAATTTGAAAAAACGATATATCAATCACTATCTATAATAATATTGTATGTATACATCTATAGATTAATTGAAAGTTTGAATAGACATATATACTAATGATAACTAATGATAACTCTTTGATTAAGGATACATATTTAACAATGATAATTATTAATAAATGAGAACTATTAAACTAAGGATATTTAAACTATAGAATTTACAATTTTTAATATATTTTTTAATATATAAAAAAAACCAAAAAATAAAATATTATTTTTTTAAACCTTTTAAATGTTTTTAAAACCTTTAAATTATGTGTATTTTTAGTATTTTATTTTTTAATTTAAATTTTCTTGAGGTCTATATAATTAATTTAAAACTTAGTTAAAATAAAAAAAAAAAAAAAAAAAATTATTACAAAAAGAAAAATTACTTTTTAATCTTGCTTCTTATTTTTTGTTTGAATTTTGAATTTTGATTTTTTTTATACAAATTATATAGTTTACAAACATATTCTTTGATTTAAATTCTTAGTATAGAATTGGTGATAATAACAATACTTTACTTTTTTTGATTAAGTGTAAAGTTATGAAAACTTAGTAGGTACTATTTGAATTTACTTATAAATTGTAGTATTGAATTGTAAGTGATTATTTTTGTGTATTGTATAATTATTGTATATTAAGTGTATGTGTAATTGTATATCTTTGTAATTTGTAACGTTTTTGTTTTTTACGTTTTGTTTAATTACCTAATTATTTTGTTTTAATTATTTGATTATATTTGAATTATTTATCTTATCTCAAATTGTATTTACATAATGAATGGCATTATGAGGAGTTTTTTAAAAAATATTCTTATTTTTTAAATATTAAAAAAAAAAATTACAATTTAAAAAGTAATCTATATGAATATACATTTATAGCAACATTTGAACTATTTTATATTGTGTTTTTTTTGGTGACGGAGTAGCTGATGTTTTTGTAATTGTGTGGTATGGTACGTGTCGGGGAAAGGGATATACTTTTACTGAGAGGAAAGTATTGCCAATGTTCTTATTATTGGCACAAATAGGATCCATAAGGCATTGGACCTGACGAACCCATACCACTGATACACCATATATCCTCATTAGTTTCAATTAATGTTGGCTACTCTGGTTATAATTTTAATAATTAAATATATTGTATTTTTATAAGTGTATTATTCTAATAGATTACTAAATAATTAAATTTTATTTATAATTTTATTTTTTAACATATATTTTTGTATATATTTTATATACATATATATTTCTTTTACTAACTTTAACATTTTATTTTAATTTTATTTATTTTATTTTACTTTTACTATAATTTTCTCCTCATAATTATCCTATAAGAAAGTTAAATAGGTAAACGACTAAATAAGCATTGCGCTTCTTCGTTTAACATGGTCATACCTAAATTCTGATTATTATTATTATATATATATATATATTAAAACCTATAGTTATATTTACAACCTATATATTATTTAATGCAATGGTATACAATATTATAGTGAATTAAATGAAATTTAGAAATTACAATTATAAGTTAGTAGAAATACACTTTATACGTGATATCATAATTGTTATAAATTCTAATTCATTAGAATGTGGGAATATAGAAATTTAGTATTCTGGGAATACACCTAATAATAAGTTATTTTAAATATTAATGTCACTATATCTGTTAAAAATGTAATTTAATAATATAATATAAGTGTATTAGCTATGTATACTATACTATATAAGTTTTAATAATTAATAATAATATTTAAATAATGATTATTTATAATTAATATTAAATTAAAATATATTATCCGTATGTTTATCAATTAATATGTTTTCACAAACCTTTCCTTTATCAAAATTTTCTAAGTATAGTAATTCTATAACCTACAAATATTAAATAATATATTAAATATAAATAGTCATATTAAAAAAATATAAAAATAGTCATATTGATATTGATAATTATTATTAAAGATGTATTAAAATTTTAATTTAATTTAATAGTAGTGAACAATTAAATATCAGCTATAGCTTTATATATAAATGAATATACTTAGTATATATTATATACTATATATTATTATATACTATATAAGTATATTTTAAATGTATATATATATATATATTGTAACTATATTTTTATAATAACTGTTAACTATACATATATGTAATTAAACTTTTACGATTATTTATGATGAAATTAATTAATATATAAATATGTATATGTGTTGTATATATATATATGGATAGATGAGACTAAATTATTTATATATTGTTATTGTTAATATTAGTTTTATGTTTGAGCAGTTTATAAAAAGTTAATGAACCATATATCAATACATATTTATTTTAAAAACCATTATTCATAAACACAATTATATACAACTAAAATAAAATAAGAATAATATAAAATATGTATTATCTTAAAAGTAGAATAATTTAAAATTATGCATTTTTTAGAAGTTAATATAATGATAGAAATTTGATATATAATTTAATTATTAAATTATATTCATATAAAAGTGTCAAAATATGCATATTTGTATAATATACATATATTGAAAATTTAAACAATGTGTATTAAAGCATAACATAGTTCCGGAATTTTTAGTATAGTAATATTCATTAAATTAAAAACTAAGAAAATAGCAGTCCAAGTTTAATTAATTATGTTCATGTCATTAATTCACATTTATTACTTACTTTATTATATAAAACAAAAGTAATATATATATATATATATATATATATATATATATATGTATTAATTTAATGAAGAGCTTATATATATATAATGTCTACAAGTAATATGACAATGTAATTATATATAAAGTATACAAAATATACCGAATATTTATAAATATAAGAAATGATTATATTTAATGATTATATAGTTGTTATTTAACATAATTTATATGTGTTAATATAGACATTATAGGTATAGAGTTTATAATAAAGATATATAAATTATTATATAATTTATTTTTTAGATACATTATTTTTATAAATGGAAATTATGAATGGATATAACATAATAATAATTGCCAATTTCATGGGTGCTTATAGTATTAATAAATATATTGAATGTGGTAATATATATATATATATAAATATATTATATATTATATTAATTTATAAATTGCTAAATAAAAATTACAAAATTGATTTTAATGAATATTTTACATTAAATAAACGTAATGATAGATTCATTTTACCATTAATGAAAACTACAAAATACCAAAATACAATATTCTTCAAAGGTATAAAGTATTGTAATGATATAATATTTGGTAATATTCTTAAAAAAAATAAAATAACAAATATAAATAAATTAAAAAAAGTTATGAAATTGTTTTTCGTTAACCAATATAAAATATAACACTTATGTGTGATGTTTAATAATATTAAAAATATATTATTTCTTCTAATATTATATTGTAAATTAAACAAATATTTTATATTATAAAACTTTATTAAAAATCAGTATTAAATAGGTATTTCTCCATATAAATTTTACATTTTTACATATTTTACATTTTTATATATTTTACATCATATAACTAAACACAAAAAAAAAAAAAAACAGTATTACAAATTAGAAGTATTAAAAACATAAAAAAAAACAGTATTAAATGTTTAAAAAATTTTAAAATTACTATTTATCAAAACTATTTTATATTTATTTTTCAAATTTTACGTTTTATATATTTAACTTTACATAACTAATAAAAAAAAAAAAACTAAACAGTATTAAAAATTAAAAGTATTAAAACAATAAAAAAACAGTATTAAAATTAAAACAATTATAAACAGTATTAATAACCTATAGTAACCTACAAATATATATATATATATATATATATATATATATATATATCAATATTATTAAAATTGACATAAAATATGTGATACAAATATTTAGATTCTTTATAAATATTATATTACAATTATGAAAAATGTATTAATTATATTTTATACTTTGTTTTGGATGCTAACATGGGAATCAAATATTTGTTTTAGTTTTGTTTTATTGTTTATTTTAATATCTATTTTTATGTAATTTTATTGTATTTTATCCGAATGAAAATGATGAAATATGACATTACACTACTGTTAGGAGATATCGAATTAAAAAAGCTCATCGCTTTCACTGATTCTCCTTAGACAGTGTCTATAAACTGAATTCATTCATTCATATATATATATATATATATATATATATATATATATATATATATATATATATGAATACAACAATTTATATTATAATGACACAAATATTGAAATATGGATATATTAAACAAATATAAAAAAATATATATTGCTAAATAAATATATATCTAATGATATTAAAAATGCTAATATTTAACAAGAAAGAAAGTGAATACTAAATAAAATATTAATAGGAAAAATATAAAAATTTACAAACTAATGTTATTGATAAAAATAATAAAAAATGTAATACCTTTTATAAATTTCTAATAGTTTTAATTCTATATCTATTTATCAAAAGTGAATAGCGAATAGTTAAATTAATAATGAATGTGACAATAATATTCTGGATAATATCAAAATAAATAATAATGCAATAAAAATGAAATATAAATAAAACAAACATATTTAAAATATTGGAAAATACTTATCGAAATGAATAATAATGAAATAATATAATATGAAGATTGAAGAGGAGGAAAATAGGAAAATAGGGAGGAATTTATATATATATATATATATATATATACATATCCATGACTTACTGGTAGCCATTTGTAGACAAATATGTAGGAACACAACAATACATATATTAATATAAATACTTATATGTATGTCTAATATTACCTTTTATTTTACAATATTACTCTAATTATAATATTTCATATGAAATTCATATATTAATTATTAAATATGATAAATAATTTTAAAAACTTACAAACTATGTTTTTAAATGACATCCCAATTACATGTATTGAATTAATTAATTAATTAAATTAGATACAATTTTTAAATTAAATATTATATTGAATACATATTTAATAATGATAGGTATATTATATACCGTATATATATCATATATATATATGATTGATAATAATACTTAATATTGTTATGATAAAATAAAAATAGAATTTATATTTATAACTTCCACTTAAAATTACATGTGAGATACGCAATCGAATATATTTTTTAATTTAAATATAAAATATCACTTAATATAGGACCTACATTGTAGGTGGCGTATTGAATTATTAGGTTGCATATAACTGATATATCGTTCTATGTAACATATTTAGAATAATCTTATTTCATTCTGCAGCTTAGCGAATTTTTTTTTAACTTGATATCTAAACTTCCATTTGAAGTCGCTCTAATATTAATGCACATTTTAACCATAGCCTATTAATTTATATACAACATTATATAAAATCACTTCGATATATTATTCTGAGACTTATGTTATATATAAGGTGAAGATTAAACCCACATATCACATGTATGGTGCCTTATCTAACATACATATATTTAATCAAGCAGAATATATATATATATATATATATATATATCAGTGTTCATTCTAGGTTTCAGGGCAACTACCAAAAAAAAATTATTATAGGGCATTTAAATATATTTTACTAAGTGAAATGTAGGATGACATATATGGCTAATTTCGCCATCTATTTATAAATTAATTTATGATAAATAATATATTAGATGGACACTTATACCCTGAGGCAAACCTGTAACAATTGTTACTTACAAAAGCTACTTAGGAGACTTTTTGAATTAGAGATGTAAATAAATTGCAAATAAGTATTCGATTCAATTACTTATTATTCGTTTACAATTAAATGATTTACAAATTGTAATTCTAATACATTGATATCAAATAATTATTTTTATATTCAATCTCTCAACATTTGATTCATGAGATATTCAGATATTAAAAATTTAAAATTCGAGCATTTATAATATTGAAAATTATGTTGTCGAGATCTTATAATATTGAAAATTATGTTGTCGAGATCTTATAATATTGAAAATTATGTTGTCGATATGTTATAATATTGAAAATTAGGTAGTCGAGATCTTATAATATTGAAAATTATGTTTTCGATATCTTATAATATTGAAAATTAGGTAGTCGAGATCTTTTAATATTGAAAATTATGTTGTCGATATGTTATAATATTGAAAATTAGGTAGTCGAGATCTTATAATATTGAAAATTATGTTTTCGATATGTTATAATATTGAAAATTAGGTAGTCGAGATCTTATAATATTGGAAATTAGATGGTTGATATGTTATATTGAAAATTAGGTAGTCGAGAAGTTATATTTTTAAAATTAGATGTTCGAGTAGTTTGATATATAAGTAATTTGGTTCTCGATAAGTTATAATATTATGATTATTGTAATATCATATATATAATTATATATTTATTATAATAATGTAATAGTAACTCTATCAAAATTATATATATATACACTTATTTTTTTATATAAATGTATTGGTAATATTACTAATCAATCGAATACAATATTTATAATTTAAACTTTAATATTATTATAATGATTATTATAAGCATAATGATATATTTCGCGAGAAACACCTGTATACTATTATGTTAAGTATAAGGATTAGTTATTTGCTTGGAAATGTATTTATAGGAATATATAAATAAATAAGTTTCTATATAATACAAATTATAAGATACTAAATATATAATATATATAGTAATTATTTTCATTAATTATATATTATATATATACAATTAACGATATATAATATATCATACATATAAATACTTAAAAATACTTATAGGTAGATAAAAATATACAAAAATACCTATATCTATATTAATATTATTATATCATACTGGTACACATTATTATATATAATTTATATAAGATATTTTAATTTCATAATATAAACAATTAATTAGAATGTATATTATTATTGTATTGATTATTAAAATGTAATAATTTGTTTGCACATTTTTGTTAATATCTTTTGTTTAAATACAAATTAAAAAAAACATAATATGAATTGTATTATATAATTTAATAAGCTTTCCAGTGATACCAATTTTATCATAATAAAATCAATATAAAATATGGCATGCTCAATGAGCATTGCTCATGTATCAACATGCAGTACGTACTCCGTACAACGGTTAATTTTAAATTCAATATATATAATAACTAATAAGTAGTATAATACATGATATTTATGACATTATATTTTAAACATTATATATTATATATAAGAATAATAATTATGATAAGTATGATAATTAATATATAATATGATATTATTAAATATTAATGTAATAATAAAAATAATAATTTTAAATTTAATAATTAGATTATAATACATTTAAAAAGTATACAGTTTAATTATTATGAATATAAAAAACAGTGAACTTATTAATAATATTGGTGATTAAATGTTTCATTATTTTTATATTTTCATGGTTTTTAATATGTCATATATCACTTTAATATTACGTTTTAAAATAGGATTTTGAATAAATATATAAAAATTACGAATTTTAAATAAAACAATCACGTGATTTATATATATTGGGAGAAAAAGAATTGGAATAAAAATAATTATTAAATTAATTTTCATATATTATTATAAATATAAATTGGTAGCAAATTCACTACCCAATATTTAAAGTTTGCTACCCAATTTTCATTTTGGGTAGTGAATTTGCTACCCAATCTAAAAATAGATTATTCTAAATATAGATCAAGCAGTTTATTATTATATTTCATATTTAATTTGTATTTGAAACTAAATTGTTTGTTTATATAAAATATCAAACGGATATAACAAAGGGCAAATAGTATATATTCGCCATTATATGAAAAATAATGAATTTATCCTAGTGTTATGACAGAAGTTATTCATATTCTCCATTATTTTAATACTTAAATAATAATAGAATAATAATAATACATTTAATCGCCATTTTATAAATATTTAGTGAAAATCTGCCATTTATTAAATACAAATTCTTCATTATTTTAATACTTAAATAATAATACATTTAATCGCCATTTTACAAATATTTATTAAAAATCTGCCATTTATTAATTAATAAATTCTTCATTATTTTAATACTTAATAATAATAATATAATAATAACACATTTAATCGTCATTTTATAAATATTCATTGGAAAACTGACATTTAATAAATAATATATACCTTTAATTACAGATATAACACATTTAATTAATGATATTACAAGTATATTAATAATAACTTAATAATTAAACTTAATCCATATAATTATATATTTAGGGCAGCTACCCATAAAATTAGGGCACTTCCCAATGTGGGTAGCTGGGTAGCTCTAGAATGAACACTGATATATATATATATATTACCAAATAAAGTTGTTATAACATTTTGTTTGGTTTCACGATCGGGTATTTGTATAGTACTAGTTATATCTATATGTACTTTTTGTATTGCTCTATTTTTAGTTTGAAAATTCCGTTTATTCGTTTTTTTTATTTATTATTGTACTATATAAAGAAAACATCTGTGTGGGATTGACACACTTTGATTATATGTCTATTCAGGTACATACTATGCCATCATAACTATTATTATTATTTTATATTTATGTATTTCACCAGGTATTTGATAACAAAATATAAATATATATATATATATATATATATATATATATATAATTTCACAAACTTTATTTTCATCCATGGACTCCATTACTTCAGAAGGATCCTAGAATATTATATTTGAATTAAATTATGTGAATCTAATGACATTTTAAAAATAATAATAATAATTTAAAAAATATATACATATATATATATATATATATATATATTCATAGGGTTTATATAGGATGTATTGGGTATACCTTTTTTACATATATGTTACCTTCTCTAACCAATAATGGTTAGATAGTATAGCATATGTGTAACTCTCAACTATCAAAGTCGGATCTTCGTGCCACTCCCTGGTAACCACTTCAGCAAAGAAAATTAACGGGGATATATGCAATGTACATGTAGAAGAAGTTACTAACTATCGATCAAGTTTGGCTGAAGATCATATAATCTCAACGTTAAAGTGTACGGCATATAGACGATATACGAGATATAGCATAGGGGGTGATACATTACTGGATCGGTCGAAGCCAATATTATCAACGACCACGAATCCCATCATTTTTTCTAGGATTAATATTTTAAATCAGATACTATATGGATTAAATACAATATTGACAAAGACTATACCAACATCACAAAAGTAACGATAACAATAACAACGGTATCAAAGTAGATAACAAAGAATATATTTAACTATCAACAATGTCATTAACATCGTGTTTACATGTGTCCACACATTAAAAGAGTTGACAAATATTAAAGAAATAACAAGGGATCTAAATCTATATAAATGGGACATAATTACAACTAGACGAAGTAATTGATGAATTCTATGAATAATTATAGGTAACAATAGCAAAAGTACATAAAAAGACTTATTGTTCAATGTGATTGGAAATCAGTTGTATGTGACTCATATAATAACTAGAAATATGTGGTAGTTAGATTAGCATTAAGCAAATCTAACTAAATAAGTAACATACTTCTTGAATTGTACATGAAATACAATAGCATGCTTGTAAATCACCTCAATCCAGAAATAACTCACGAAAATCAACTTTGCTCACTTCTAATGCTCATAATCAAATTGACTTTTTATATTATTAGATATTTTAATGATTTAGTGATTTAATTCAAGCATACGTAAATCTATACCTAACTAGAACATATCTGGAAGCAGATATCAATATTTAAGGAAAATAGCAATAATAATAGAGTAATACTCTACGTAGAAAAGTTAACGAATTAGATAAATCAACAATACAAATAATAGTTATAAAATACACAGGTTTCGATTAACTTAGACGAAATATCCACTAATGAATTATATATTCAAATTACTACTTCATCTAAGTTCATGGATGGGATGAAAGGACCACACCAAATACAAAAAATAACAAATATAGGAATATAAATATATAATATGATACGTACAAGTATGGAAGTCACAAAGAATGAATTGCTAAGCTCATATTACAAATCAATTGATAATGAGTATACATAGTAAACGAGCATCCAATACGCTAGAGTCAAATACCAATTCTAAATCCATAAAAACTTCAATCATCGAAGATACAATTGGTATACTGCTTGCTAATAATAATCACATAATAGAAAGTTGGACCGAGTATTGAAAATATCTCTATACATTCAGAATTAATCCTGATTATGATAAATTTCAAAATGCCAATTATCCATCTGAGATGGAACAGCCGATTTAAATACTAAAGTAATAGGTATGAGATATAAACGGCAATACAATTTCTAAAAAATTACAAGTCACATGAAATCAAAGTATTAAACGAACTTATCGAATCAGGTTGACTGGCAGTAACTGAAATATAAAACAATCTGGATTATAAATGAATGGGCAAAATCATGGATAACTTCATTGATTATACATATACCAATGGAAGGGACCTCAGCAAGTTATCAAACTATCGTACTATTAGTCTCATTAGTCTTTCGAACAAAATCATACCATGAATCATTTTGAATCTTGGAAGCCCATAGGCAAAACATAGTTGACTAATGAACATGCAGGCTTTTGGAAAAATAGAAGCACCATATAACAAATTATGAACTATAGATTACTAATGGAGACACATATTTCTCAACAAATTCAACTCTATAACAATGTCATAGACTTAAACAAACATGTTGATAGAGTATTGCATGCTGGTCATTTACATGTCATGGCGCAATGTGTATACACATCGAGCTGATACACATAACAATAATCACTATATGATTCCCCATCAATTGATCAATAGAATAGAGCTTAATCTATATTCTATTGATCGATCAAACATATAATAAAAAAATATATATATTGTATACAAAGTAATATATATGTAAGTTAAATATTATAATTAGGCTATATTAATTTGTATTTATATTTTATATATTAATTTCACAAACCTTGGCTTCAGGATCGGAATGTATTATTATATACTCAAAGGCTTTAACCTATTAATTTAATTTATAGTAATAGTATTATAAATAATAAAATATGCCTAAAATGTATATATTATTTTTATAATATATGAATCTTATCTATTTTATAAAACAGATACTTAAATATTAAATATACAGATACTTTTTTATGCTGTATGTACAGTGTACATTGTACATGTATAAATAGTTATAAAGCTATCACTAGAACGCATACACAATTTTCACTAATATATACATATTAATAAATATAAGATGGCATCCTCAGGATAGTATGTGAATAGTAATATATATTTATATATATATAGAAAATATATTATATAAAAAATATGTATAATATTTGTATGGGTATGTAATATATACAATAATATAGTTTATAATATATTTCCATTAAGAAAATAATCATATAAGTATGTATATATATATTATTAAGTATTAGTCTGTATTATATATAATATATTATTAAGAATATAAACAAATATTTAATAAATTTTAATTATATTTTTTTAAATATTTATATAAATTTATTATTTTTATCAATATAATTTCAAATAAAAAAGATATATTTTATTTTTTTAATTAAAATACAAGCTATAACTATAATATTTAAAAAAAGTAATTTTATGTAAATCTAGAAAAATAAAAAATTAAAATAGTTTAATAAATTAATATTATTATATTTGTCCTAATTTATAAAATATATTTTTATTACATATATTTTATGAATACCATATTATTGAGAAGTATATGTGAGCCTAAATTGCTCAATTTAAAACTATAATTGTGAACATATCATATAGGATTTTATTCTATATAAAATGATTTTGCAAACGATTATATTTGATTTTATAACGAGTCATCTCCCTGTAAGGTTGGGCACAATTTATAACAAGTATATAACACCACTGAAATATATTTAGATTTGATACTTTAATAAACTATTTATAATAATATTATTATAACATATGTTATAAATATTCTATAATATTACATGCAATATTAATTAGCATTTACTCACATCATAATATTCAAAATAGTATTCAAAACCAACGTATATTAGCTTTGTTATGTATTAGTAATGAACATTTAATTTTCATCATATAAATATTAATTTAAAACCTATTTTTATAATTAATATGTATAATTTTGCTATGAATTTACATTGTAAACAACAATTTTTCTAAAATAATAACCTATGTAGGTTGGCTGGTAATATTTGTATACACAAAATATAATTACATGATTTCGCCTAAATGTTATACATTTGTTTAGAAAAATATTTGATATATATATATATGTATTAACAATAACATGATAAATATTAATAATAACATATTTCACAAACCATTGCTTGATGTGCCTTAGGTGTGTCGATCAATGTTAATGTATTATTCTACAATATTTAATTAAATTGAACTTTTATTTATATATATATATACATGTATTGCTATTGTTATTATATTTTTCCATGAACTTAGATGAAGTTTTTCACTTATAACCTTATGGCTATAATGTATCTTCTAAGCTGATATCATGTTAAGGCATCCATGGTGTTAACGATAGCCGATCATTTATTTATACAAAATTATATAATATCACTTCTTAATATTATTTTAAGGCATATTTTAATTGTCCATACGGGGCTAGAACCCGTGTCCTACTGTTTGTGTGGCTGACGCCTTAGCCAACTGAGCCACATAGGCAGAAATATATAATAGTATAATGAAAATATTAAAAACTAAATATTTTTACAAACCTCTCCAGAATAAAAATGTTTAAGATAGAACAAGTCAGTATTTTCCTATAAATTGTTTTATTAATTAAACATTTTACTTGTAAAATAGATATAGGATAATAGAACTATGGATATATAAATTATATAATTTATGTATAATAATAATGATAATATTATTTAATTATAATAGATTAAAATATATATATATACTTTAAATTTGTTACTATATAATTAAATAATATATATATATATATATATATATATATATATATATATATAAATGACACTAACTTTCATATTATTAATGTACTTGTTTACTTTTTTTAAATCAACCTACCAATTGTATCTAGAGTATTATTTATTTAAATAATATATATATATACATATATATATATATATATATATATATATATATCAGATGTTAATGTAATTTAATTATGACTATACATATATAATATCTGAGTAAAGGATATCTGATTTGATTATAGAACCTTTATGCTATATTTATTCTGAGTATACTCAGAATATATATTTATATAGACAAGTATATTTTCTAAAATCTTGAAGATTGAAAGAGTTATCTCTATCTTTAAGGCGGGAAAAAGAGATGAAAAAAATTAACTACAGACTAATAACTTTTACCTCAAATATCTAATATTTGCAAAAATAATTGAAAAAACAGTTAGTTCTATTTATGAATAAACATAATTCATAAATATACATTTGGTTTTAGAGAATATGAGGAAGAAACATTAGTCTAGTATATTAAGTACTCAATAATGTATATGAATATAAATGTAAAACATATTGTACACTATAGTGTCACGTGATCTGTTGATATATTAAACTTGGCTTACATAATGTTAACAAATATTTCATTTGGAGTAAGCTGTTTATCTCTAGATATATTTAAAAGCTATCTTTTAATCAGGGAACGGTATACAAATTATGAAGGGAATACATTCGCATTAAATAAAATAAACTATGGTGTATCATGGGGATATATTACGGGTCTGTAACTTTTTATATTATGATTTTACTAATATATCTAATGATGTTATTAGTGTATCATATGTTGATAATACTAGCCATATAATAAAAGATATTAATATTTACATTTAAATGTAAAGTTAAATACATATTTAGATATAATATCAAAATGGCTTTACGTAAATAAACTTACATCAAAAATAATAAATCATGTTATATGGTATTAAATAGTAATTAGGAAATAGATGTACGTGTAAATAATAATATTATTAGAGGAAAGTAACCTAATACGAACACTTTAACAATAAATGGTCTTAACATTGTATGACTCATTATTTGTATTCAAAAATTACAATATATTAATATTATATGATTATAGATATTATTGTGATTTTAACATTTTATTTAATCTTTTAATTCCATAGATAACGGTGGTGTCCGTATTCGGTACCCATGTCCGAATACGGATACCGGGAGTATTCGGGCATTGTCCGTATTCGGATACTTTATTTAATAGAGTTAACTCTTTAAACTATCTTGGGATAAAAATTGATATATTTTTTTAATGTAAATTCCTGTGAAAATAATGACATAATTTATAGATTATCAACTTTAACTGCCCTAGTATACAAGTTAAATTAAATAATACATATTAATCTACTTATCATTATTTTTAAATGTATGTTTATTCTCATCTTAGATATAGTAATTTTCTATGAGGTTCCATAGGTACATATAACAATTTCATTACAAAATACTATTACACAGAATATTGTTATTAGATCAATATTTAAAATTAGAACAAAATCTAATATTGACGATATAGCGTATATATATATATATATAAATCTATTTGTTATATATTAGTTTTTGTTATAAACAAATAATTGTTTATGATATCCTTTAGATGCGTTTCCAAGGAATAATTATTTACACATGTTCAAACTATTAATAGTTAGCTATAATAATTTAATTTAACTTTGATATTAATAATTAGTTAGATATTAGTTTATTATATAGCATACTAATTTCTTATGATATATAAATATACTTTATTTTTATAATAAATCATACTACATTATCTGTAAAATATATACGTTTAATATATAGTTATTTATTGAATTATTCGATATTTTTCAAAAAAAAATGTTTTATTTATATATATATATATGTATATTTTATTTATATATGTATATATATATATATATTCAAGAAATTTACAAATATTACATTTACAATATATATTCGTTATATGTATTAGCCTCATATTTATAATAAGGGAAGTCTCAGATTATCGAACCCCTCCTAATACCTACCCCCTATCGTATCTCAGTAACTGTAAGATATATCAAAACATTATATATACATTAACTGTTAGCAATTTAATGATAAATATGAATAAGTATATTGTTATACAAAATAATCAATCCTACAATTATTATTTGATAAAGTGTAATATTCTGTTTTTACTTTTTAAATATTTGAATAATAACTTTTTTTAAATCATTGTAAATACTTTATTAATTAAAAGAAAACTCAATAATGCGCATAATATTGTAGATTAATAAAAATTTTATAATTATTATAAAAATAATTCAATTTGAATAACTATTAACAAAAAAATATCTTAATTATGGCAACCCATATGATTTTCCTAATACCGACCCCCTAAATTACCCTAATACCGACCCCGTGTGATTTATAATATCCAATCTAAATAGATCAGTATTTTACTTTAAAATATGTTATAAGTTGTTTTTGTATCATTGATATAGATTAAGGATTCATGATTTCATTCGATTATATACATAATGATTAATAACTAAATATTAAATAATAATATACACTATTTTAATATAATTACTATAAAGTTTAAATTTAAATATAATATTACTATTAATAAATTCAAATTTCATAAATTCAATAAAAAATAATTTTGTGCATGTTATAATTAATTATATTTATGAATATCTACTATGTTTATTGGATATTATAATATTACAATTATTTATACCACGATTATGTTAGGGGGTCGGTAAAATGAGAAGAGGGTCGGTATTAGGAACAGGTATCCGATTACCGATCCCCCTGTTTATTCTTATAAATATAATTATATCAAATATTTAAAATAGCCACATTATTCATTGCCATAATATTACCCTATTTACAAAATTTCAAATAAATATATTTAATATTGAATAAGTTATTACAAATAATCATTTAGGGGTCGGTAATCGGAGACTTTCCCCTATATGCAAGTCTAATAATGTTGACAATATTCCAAAAATTGAATATAAGCTTATATCTAGAGTAGTAGCATATATCACCTATCTATATACATGTAAACAGATAACTTATCGGCGATAATGTATCTCATATTTTATAAGGTATAGTAAGAAGCTATATGGTCATCAATGAAGAAACTCAATCTAGATAATAAAACAGTTACCGAAATCTATATGATAACGCAGGTAGTGTAGTAATAAGAAAAGTAAATATTGAGGATTGATTTTCTACCAAAACTGGAATGATACAGGGTATCTTGCACTCTTTACTATATTACTTGAAGACCTAATAACTAATAATCTATACTGAAGAGTTTATATTATTACAGTGGAACCATTAATATAAATATTAGAATATTCGCCGATCTAATATCAACGTTCTCACTGGAACAGAATATGAAATAAGAAACATGGAAAACGCAATATATATTATAGCGAGTAAGTTTGCATGGAAATAAATGCTGATAAAATAAAACTTATGCTAATTATGAGAAAATTACCATCCAGAATGTAAAACTTAAAACTGAAAATTACTTTAAATACTTAGGTACGAAATCTGTGAATATTCTATAAAAGAAGTTGCTATAACAGCAATAACGGCACCAATTTGAAGTGAATATGGAGAGATAGACATATTATACTAGATAACAAACTTAGATTAATGAACGCACTAGTGACGTCTACATTTCTCTGTACGTATGAAACTGAGACTATAACCGATAAAATTGAAATCCGAATAAAGACTTTTGAGATAAATAATGTTCGAAAATTACTTGGAATTACCTATAGAGATATAGTAACAAACGAAGGAGAAATATATCAGATATCAAGACCAGGAGCATATACCGAACTACTAACTATCGTAACTGGTATATGGTAACCATATGGTAACATACTAATGATATACATTTTAAAACTGCCTGTGAGGCTCAGTTGGATAAGGCGTCAGACACACAAGTAGGACACGGGTATGAGCCTCGTCCGGACTATTTATTAGTTTTAAAAAATGAATCTTAAAATATTATTTAAAAGTGATCTTATATAATTGTGTATAAATAAATGATCGGCTCTAGTTAAAACCATGGATTAACATGAAAGCGTCTTCGAAGGTACATTAGAGTAATATATGGTTATAAGTGAAAACTACATCTAAGTTCCTGTATGGGATGAAAGGACTCCACCAAATAAAATAACAATAACAATAACAATATCGTAAAACTACGAAAACAACTATTGTATGAAATATAACTATGATTTAGATACTATCAAAACTAATCCTATAACGCAGTGTATAAGTTTAATATCAGCATGGCCGTCCTCCGAAGATTTGGATAGAAAACATTAAAAAATTGACTGGAAAGTGTTTAGAGGTAACCCAGCATAACATAGGAATGACATGGAGACTAGTGATGCACCACATCGATTTAAACAATCTAACGGACCAAGGTATTAATATATATATATATATATATATATAATAAATAACGATATTTTAATATTATAATACTATATAAATATGTTAACAAACTTTTTTTTCCTCTGTTGTTTCATTTGTATTGACTATAAAGACTGCCTATAAAGTGCACTAAAATTAATAATATTATAGATATAAAATTATATACATTAATATTTATTTTTATTTTTATTTATTTAATGTAATTAATATTATCATATTTGATGTATCATAGTTATCTAATTTGTATTTCGCTATATAATATTATAGAAATAAGTATAACTAATATATTATCTAACATTTCCATAAACAAATAAAGAATATAAAATATATTTAATGGAATACCAAATTTAATATATTAATAAATTTAGATAATACAATATATTATCATTTTAAAATTAATAAATGTCCTTCATGCTTTAACTATTTTGCTTTATTATTTATTATTATTTTGAATACTCAATTCAAAATTTTATATCGATATCAATTGTAGATTATATATTTTTTTATATATTTATTATGGGTTAATATATTTTAATATTCAAAAAAGATATGCATAACTTTATTATTACAAATTATGTTATCAATTATGTATATAATATATACTATATATATACTATATATATATATATATATATATATATATATATATATATATATATATATATATATATATATATATATTATCTACAACATCCACATTTTTCAAATTATTATATTTATTATATTGAACATATTAAATAATTTGAATTTTTTTTAAACATATTATACACAGCTTTTACATTTACAAAATAGCTATTTTCTTGTATAAAAAAATTAAATTTTATATTAGAATATTTGATTGATAAAAGGGTAAATAAAATTAAAAAATTCAGTGAATTCCCAAACCCCATGGTTTTGCTAAAACGACCGATATGTGACGATATATCGGTATACCTTATTTAACCCATCATTCTAAAATTCAATATATAATTTGACAAAATGTAATATTATGAAATATTATGATATAATAAAAATTATTTAATTATTTTGTAATCATCAATCTCCCAAAAACGTAATACATTTAACCACCAAATAAATCAATCAATAATGCAAAAGTTATTGATTAATTATTTATTAAAATTAAATGTATAAAAAGTATTAATATGTATTAAAATATTTTTTAATTATTTATCATTTTTATATGAACTTTTTTTTCTGTATGATCAATAGCTTATAGCCTAGATTATAGTTCCTTGTATATTACATATCAATTATATATAACAGTTTATTTCACATTTACATAGTTTTATGTACATTATATATATATGTATGTGTGATACACATTGTGTGTATATGTATATTATAAATAATATATACATGTATTCATAAAATTATATCTGGGAATGGTGACATTATACAAATACAATTAAAGATATGATATCATATATGATGTATTTAATTTTTTTTAAATTGGTATATCTTTAAAATATAATATTTATTTTGTACCTTGTAAGATTATATATATAATCAATATAATCATTTGAAAATTTCAGAAAATGTAGATAATTTTAAAATATAAATGATCTTTTATCCAATTACTCAATTTTCATTATTTGTTAAAAATAAATATATATCATATAAATAAATAAGTACTTTAATAGTTACAAATATTTTTTTCTTTTAAAACATTTAAAAACGTTTTCAAAGTGTTTTATATAATATATAGTGAATTCCATATCAAATTACCTTTATAACCAATACAGAATTTATCATAATAACGTGATATATTGGGAATAACGAATTCATTAGTTGACCTGAGAGAATAAATTGTCATTTTTTTATTAAATAACTTAATAATTTGTGGATGTAAGTTATTATTATACCCGGCTTTATACCCGGCTTTATACATGTATTTATAAATATTTAAATCAATAATATCTTTAAATTTGAGAAGAAGTTTATATATATATATGGTCAATATTTAGATAATATATTGCTCTTATACATCTATTTTGTAATATAGTAATACATTGAATATTACTCAAATAATACTCAAATAAATTAATTGTTGCAGTTTCTATCAAAACTTTAACATATCACTATATATAAACAGTTCTTTTCCAAATAGAAATATTATATTTTATAATTTTTTTTTAAAATGTTTTATCGATGACATTCTGTAACACATTATTATTTTTTTTTTTAACTTTTTCTAATATGATTTATATCTATTTATAGCGAGAACAACTATATATAGCATATATATTATATACTATGAGAACATGATACCTAAAAATAATATATATTATATAGGTATTATGGAAATATGCTAACAAGTACTTACAAATATCTTCAAAGGTTAAATATATTTGTCATATAGGACCCTCACCTATATTTACATATAAATGGATATGATATAAATATCCCTTTACATATATTAAATATTGTATATACATGTATATTATACTATATATATATTATTAAAATTGTCTTAATATATAATAAAATAAACTATTTACTAACCATAATTACAAGACTTATACTAAGTATAATACCAATAAACGCAATGAATTCATTATTCATATTAATATGCAAATATAAATTGTATATTTCGTCAGTCGAATCTGTTAATGATATATACTAACTTAAATATTTCATTTATTAGTATTCATACATATCAAATAATATATTGTATATATTGTCATATAAATATATATGTTAAATATTGTTAAATATTAAAATATTTTATTTTATGATATTTTATAATACAATAATAAAAATAGGTGTAAGGAAAAAGACAATTTAATGTATTATAATATATTTCAAAAATTAACTTTATATTTTATTAGTTTAGTATTTAATTATAATAAATAAGATTTAAAATAATAGGTATTATATTATATTAACCATTTTGTCGTTCTTATTTCTAACTGAAATGACATATAAAATACATAGAATGACAACTTATAGTAGAATATAAATGTGGATTATATTCTGTTTATAAGATATTGTAATACAATGATGTAATATATATATATATATATATATATATATATATATATATATATATATATATATATATATATGCATATATACATATATATATGTGTGTGTATGTGAGTGTGAGTTACCATATTCATAATTCTATATTTAAATACTCATATATTTATAAATATATATAAATATATATATATATATATATATATATATTTAATTTATTAATAATATATTACAAGATATATTGTAAATAATATTATCGGAATTGCAATTTATGAAATATAATCAAAAATAAATAATTTTTTAATTATAATATATTTATAATATTTAATTATTTATATTTAAATGTAATACAAAGTATATATAATACATAATTAGTTCACGTAACTAACATAATATAAATATTACACTAATTATTATCTTACTAACATTGATTGCTAATATGTAAGAGGTGATACTTCCAACATTTACATATTTACTCTTTTCTCTGAACAACAAACTTGCAAAGATAGTTAGTAATATCGCTGAAATAAGACGAAGTGCTATTCTCGTGTTAAGTCCCAGTCTAAGTTTAGTTTTTGATTCGAAATTGTTGATCTAAATTATATAATTTGATTGGCATATAATGTATACATTAAACTGAAAACAAATATTAAAATATAAATCGGAATATAATATTATAAATAAACATGTTTATATTTTATTAAGGGGGGGTGGTAATATATAATATCGTGTATTAAAATGTATATGATATGTATATTATATATTTATATTCCTTTATATAATAAAATATCAAGACATTAATGTTACCTTAAATAAAATATATTTTTATATTGGTGTTATATTGGTTAAATATAATTTATAAATATAAAAAATACATCGTTTTATAGAATATTTCAATATTTGTTATATAAATATAACTTATAATAAATGAATATTTATGGTTTTGAAATTGTATATATATATATATATATATATATATATATATATATATTATTGCTATTATCATTGTTATTATTATTAATGTTTTTTTATTTATTTTGATAGAGTTAGATGACGTTTTTAATTTTAACCGAATATCTCTAATATCTCTTAGAAATTATTGATATATTATAGCATCCAGGTCGTAATGAGAACCGGTAATTTTGTATACATATATATATATAGTGGAAAGTCTTCAATTACAGACCCCTATTGTATATCAGTATATATATTTAAGATAAATGGATAAATTTATACATAATATATTAATAGTTTAATGGTGATTATGAAGTGTATTATTTTTCCAAATATCCAATACTGATATTGTTATTTAATGATAAAATGAAATATTATAGGTTTACTTTTTAAATATTTTAAAAACAACTGTTTTTAAATTATTTTAAATAATTTATTAATTCAAAGAAAATGTTATGTGTATTAGTTACATTTCTATAATAATTATAAATATAATTGAATTATATATAGATATATTTATTATAGAAACCAATATGATTTTCAAAATATCGACCCCATATCATTTATAATATCCAATCAAAATAGATACTTGTATTAATTTTGAATCTTTCGTAATTTGTGAATGTGTGATTTTAACATCGCAATATCATTATATAATGATTCTTTAGGATATGTTGTTCTATTAATATGAATTTATAATTTTGAATTCATTGTCAATTAATTTAAAGTTTAATAAAAAATATAATATTTAAATATAAATCTTATATAAATATTAAAATTAAAATTCATTAATAAATAAATGAAATACGTTCATTCATTAAATCTATTTACATCTGCTTTTTATTAGATATTATAATACTATAAGTATTTTTACCACGCGTATTTTAGGGTGTCGCTAATTTTAGAAAGGGTGTAGTATTACGACTAGTTATCCAATTACACCCCTCTTTATTTAAAAAAAAATATATATACAATTTAAAAAAGCAAAATTATGTATTCCCATATTACCCTAATTATAGTAATTTAAATTAAAAAGTTATAAATAATTAATAGTAAATATTAATTAATAAATTGTATTAACAATAATACATATATATATATATATATATATATATATACGGTATATTATATAGGATATATGGTATACCTACCTCTATTATAGATGTATATTACATGTGTTAATATAATATGGAATTAATGGGTAATCACTGTACTTGCAAGTATTTCAGTACTATAGTACTATATATATATAGTTGGACATATAAAATATTGTGTTAATATAAATTATACGAGTATTCAAATAGTAAATGATGCGTGTTATGAGTTATTAGTACACTGTACTCATAACCTATACAACTGGGCCTTAGCTTCTACATATTACAAATAATATAAATAATAAATAATCTAATTATTATAATAAATATTTCATTAAATACATAACCTCCATAATTATGTTGTTCGATTGTGCTTTTAGAATAACAGCTTCTACAATTGTATGAATGAAATAAATAATATTAATATTTCAAGGCATTGCATATTTAACATATCTGAGATAACGTGACTTTTAGATAATAGATGGACTAGGCATGGTTATCTCTAAAGGCGGGTAAAATATTACCGGGAAGTTACTATTTCCCGATATTATTATTTACTAATAGATAATAAATATATACAATTATATAAAATATTATATTATATATTAAAAAATACACTTTATTTATAAAAAATATTATAAATCATTTAGTATTTTTAATAATTAATATATATATATATATATAAAATCTTTTAAAGTCAAAATATTGTCGGCAAGATGCCGGAAATACTTGTAGTGTATACTATATACAAAATACTATATACCCCATTAAGGAGAATTAGTGAAACGATTAATACTGTTTTTTTATCATTTTTATATTTTAATTTTTAATATTGTTTAGTTTTTTTTATTAGTTATGTAAAGTTAAATATATAAGACGTAATGTTTGTAAAATAAATATACAATAATTGATAAATAGTAATGTTTATAATATCTAAACTTTGATACTGTTTTTTTATGTTTTTAATACTTCTAATTTGTAATACTATTTTTTTATAGTTATATAATGTAAAATATATAAAAATGTAAAATATGTAAAAATGTAAAATTTATATTGAGAAATACCTATTTAATACTGATTTTTTAATATTGTTTTAATAAAGTTTTATAATACAAAATATATGTTTAATTAACAATATAATATTAGAGAAAATAATATATTTGCAATATTATTAAACATATCAATGTAAAAATATATATCAGTATTATATTTTATATTGGTTAAATTTAATGAAAAACAATTTCAAAACTTTTCAATTGATTTATATTTTTATTTTATTTTTTTAAAGAATATTGCCAAATATTATTTTATTATAGTACTTTATACTTTTAAAGAGTACTGTATTTTGGTATTTTGTAGTTTTCATTAATGGTAAAATGAATCTATAATTACGTGTATATGTAAAATATTCATTAAAATCAATTTTGTAATTGTTATTTAGCAATTTATAAATTAATATAATATTTCTAAATACTACTATATCATTTAATTTCATAATATTATTACTAATAAATAATGCAGATGTATTTATTAATATGATTAAAGGTAATTGGTTTGAATTTAAGATTTGGTAGTTAATAATTCTGATAATTTTTATTTGCAATAACATAATAATATTAACATTTTATTTATAGGAATTTCCCCATATTTCTATGCCATATGAAATATTAGATAAAAAAAGAGTTGTATAATAAAATCATATTTTCAATATTTAAAAAGTAATCTTTTTTCATATAATATTATAATAATAGTTTTGTTGCTAAGTAATATGTTCTTTAAAAGTTAAGTATTGATCTAACATTAATCCTAGAAATGTGTAGCTACCTACAATTTCAATTATAGAATTTCCAACATATATCTTTTAATATTCTAGCATTCATAAAAGGTAACAATTTTTCAATATTAATTTTTAGTTTAGTGATTTTGAACTAATTTATCAATATAAAATTATAAGTATTTCGTTAATAATTCATTATTTTCGGCATATATGCATGTGGTACCATGGTAAGTGATGTATCATCTGCGTAAGAGTTTAGATTAGCATTGACTGCACCTTTCAAAATAGTTGGCATATACCATTAATAAATAATATAAAAAAGAGGCCCAAGAACTTACCATATGGAGTACTGACAATATGGAGTACTGATAATATGGAGTACCCCGTACTCTATATTCTATAAAATGTGTTGATGATAATGAATTATTTATTCTTTTAAAAATATATCTTTTATATAAATAACTTTTTTTAAATTCTTTCATTTTACCTCTGAATCCATACGATTCAAATGTATCAATTAATATATTATGATCTACGACGTCAACAGATTTTTAAGATCTAAAAATTATGTTGCTACTTTTTATTATTATAAGTATGTACACAAATAAAATGTAGTATATTTATTAATGATAAAGTTGTATTGGAGTTTGGTATAAACCATATTGATTATTATTAATTACATTACTTTTATGTATAATATTTGATAGCCTATTATATTAAATAATAATATATATTATATTATATAATTTATATATGATGTTTTCGAATATGTTACTTATTTCTGGGAAAGATGGGTAATGTGGCCACTTTTAGATAATGTTATATAACTTTATAAATATTAGATCTAATACGATAATGTGTTCAATATAGATACATATTATGATATGCAAGAGGACTGCCGAATCAGTTTTTTTATTTTAGCATATCTAATTGAAATGAATAAGGTGGCCACATTACCCTCCATGGAGGGTAAGGTTGCCACCTAAAGCGGGTAATGTTGCCACCTGAAAATGGTGAATTAATCCACTAGATGGCGTTACTTTATATCAAGTTTAGTACAATGATATCACATCAAGTATAATATTAAATAACACACGTAATTGTGATAAATGATTTTTATTTTAACTTTATAAATTACTATATTCATTAACAGGCTATATCCTAGTATACCATTAGACTAACTTATTATGTTATTAATATGGAAAAAGCAATTAGTAAATGACTGTATGTCATAACAATATGGCGTTAAAATAGTAATTTAGAAAGATAATTAATTTATAGTATCTGATTTATATATATAGAACTATATATAGTAACTATATATATATATATATATATATATATATATATATAATGTTATACATATATTAAATATATTACACCAATATATATTAAAATCATATCATATTAAAATAAATACAAATTATTTATATAATTACATAATATGAGGTAACAAAAAGTTAAATGTAATATACAAATAAGCTACTGAACGAGTATAATAGGGTGTTCACACGATGCGTGTTTTGCTTGTCGTACGAACAAATGCTGGACCGAATTCTTCAAAATCATAGATTCGGTCCAGCATTTACTCGGATTCCTATTTTTCTCGTCGTACAGCAAAAATAGAAAATATCCTATTTTTTGCTGGACCGAAATAAATGCTGGACCGAAATATCTTACTATCTTTGGTAATGTTTACAATATTTTATAAAAATATTATACTGAATCATTTTTATATAATTAATCGTATTACTACAATATAAAATACAATATAAACATTAATTATATAGAATATACAAAATTAAATTATTCAAGTAAAGATATAACAAAAAGTAGTTTAATTAAAGCATAATATGCATGAAATAAGATTTATCATAATATATTTAATATTAATTTGAATAATAATTAAATTTAAAATACTTATAATATATCATTTATGGATATAGTATTAACTTGTGAAATAGATTATTATGTAGATATATTACTAAACATTAGTATTATAAGTTAACAATTCAAATCTATTATTAAAATAATAAACGATCAGTTATTTACCGATAATATAACACTGGTGGAAATTTAAATATACCAGCGGTATTGAAAATGAATCGTCCGTTATAGAACATAACTGGTTAGTTAAAGACTTATCAGCATCATATAATGTTTATATTTATTATATTTAATAATTACATAACATTATACTTATAATAAATTAGATCGATGCTTAGTATAATGATTTTAATAATATTAATAAAATTATATTCAAAATATTTTTATTAATAATATTATTATTATTATTATACTAAGCATCGATCTACTTTATAATCTATCATCTAGTATAATATTAATATAACTTATTATTATAATTTTATATTTTAATTATAAATTATAGTATAGGACTTATACGTTTAATATATCTAAGTGTTTAATAACATATTGAATAGTATTCAATGCATACTTAATATTTTGTCTATATAAACTTGATTATTATATCTAAATGATCATATACAATATACATGTACATTATATGATATATATATATATATAGTAATTCAATAAATTCTATTCTAGTAATACAAATATAGGTACAATAAGTTATTCGGTTAAACTAATTTCAATATAACATTTTTTCATACACTTAAAAATGTCATATAAATATGATATATATATACATAAACATATATTATATAATATAATAATAATAATAATAATATGATTAATATATCTATTATTAAATCTACTTTAAATATATGATATTATATATTTATATGGTAGGTGTACTTGAAATTCAAGCGATAACAAAGAAACTCTTGGAGAAAGAATCTGATGTAAGCGCTTTAAGAAAACTTGATGCTAAACTTTGAAGAATAATGTATATTATAGATAATTCTGGATTCAAACTAAATATTAACCTATAGATAATATATATTCATGTTAAAACTATATATATATATATATATATATATATATATATATATATATATAGTCTGGGGTCGATGGCTCAGTGGGACAACCAAAAAGCTAGTAAGCCAGAGGTCCCGGGTTCGACTCCAGGCAGTTCTTGATTTTCTCTTGTGTTTATAAAGAACTTAATAAACGATAAATCAAAACACAAGAAAAAAAAATGTTACTATTTGTATTGTATTGTCCGGGGCCTCTCACAGTTATTTATAACATGTACAAGTCTATGACTTCTTGAGGGGTCCATTTGTATCCGCTATTTGTATTGTATTCAATATATATATGAGATTTCAATAAATAAATATTATTATTATATATAGAAAAAATGTCGTTCTGATAATAATTAATATACTGGATGCCTTAAAATTGTAATTTGTTATAAAATATTAATATTATATGTTTTAATAATAAATTCAATTAAATTATAGTTTATCAAATCTTATAATATATCTATAAAATTGAGATTGTTAATTAATTATTCATATTAATCAACTAATAGCAGTTTTATAGATTTAGAAATTTTTTCATATTTCATATCGGCATAATATAATAAATATAAATTAGTAAAAAATACCATAAATAACAGGTTCTTCAATTTATCTGACTAACCCTTCTCCTAATGTATATTTAGTGTAATAAGCATTATATAATATATTAATTAAGAGCCTGGTTTATCTATGATTTATTGTAATGATACATATCACCTAAATATAAAATATAGTTTATAAAAAAATATTTATTTATACAAATAATTGATTGTTTAAACACACATAAGTGTGATATTGTAAGTAGTAATTTACCCATAGCTATAGAGTGGGGTATGGGGTAATTATACCTCTAATTTCTATGATTTTACCACAATCATCTCATTGACTGTGAGATACTTTATACCCATTTTCAACACTTCCAATACCATATCAGGAATATTTCTTACTTAGGTTTTTTTAAAATGTACATAATAATAGATATTATTAAATATTATAATAATAGTGTTTCTATTTACATATGAAATGTTATATATATATATATATATATATATTCTCCACATCACTATCATCCATATAATAAGTGGTATTGCATTCATGACAATATTATATACATATTTTAAATAATAACTGCACTTTAATATTCAGTATTTTATAGTTGTCCATGGGTGTTTGTATTTACTCTATAATTAAATATGACTACTTTAACTTCATATCAGAGGTTTTCTGAAGGATAAATCACAAAATATTGCTTCATGAAATGCTTCGCAAAATTGTTGTGTTCTTGGCAAATTTTCTACGATTAAATTGAATTTAATAATTCTTATATTATATATTCTTGGTTATACGCTATTACGCTTTGTCATGTTTGAAACTTGTATCCAGTTAATCCTGTATCATTATCACTATCCTCTATATATTCATATACTATTTCATCAAGTTCGCCTTCATTAAAATATCAAAGTTTACTTTAAATTATATAGCTTACTTACCATAAATTGTGATTAAAAAACTATTTAACCATATGTCTTATGGCATTGCTTATGCACTAATTTATTGTATAGTTCACATATAACTAAAGATTTAATCTACTTTAAATAATGTCATATGGATAATTACTTTGAGAAGAATACTTTGTACAAAACTGTAAAACTCTGTTATATAAGTAATGTTTACATATATACAATACCATAGTAAAAATTCTTATATTAAATAATAAATGATTATGATATAAAGTTATATTATAATATTTATATAAAATGTTTAATTATATAAAATTTATAATACACATGAGTTTATAATATACACTATATATATATATATATAAATATCTTAATATACACATATAATATATATATATGAAATATAAAAATATATAAAAAAAATTATAATTATGTAAATAGAATTATAATTAATTTATAAACACATCAAAGGATTTTAATATTTTTAACACACTAATTAATTTTTAAATAATATTTCATTATTATAATTCCATATCATTATTCAGTGATTATATATTATATTTAATCATGTATACATAGTAATATATATATTACTATCTTAAAATATAATTGATCATGCTATATAATTTTATCAAACTATATTGCCAGCAGTAAATATGATCGATATATATCTTATCTCTAGTAATTTACAATATTATATATGATATGTCACTCCCATCTAAATATAGATCATAGTTACTAATTTTAATTGAAATATATATCGCAAGCAATACGCATATCGTGCAGTTAAAATATAAACCTATATATTTAGGTCATACAAATTACGATATTTTCAAGTTTGATCATACTTAGTAATTTGATTAATTAATAACATTATGTACATATATTATGTTATTCTTATTAATATTATGTTAAGTTAATATATATGTACATTATATAATATATAAATAACATTTATATACTTGGATTCACATTAAATATACTATTTTAAAATGAACAATTCACAGCCTCATTTATTTTGATTATTATACGTCATTTATATTTCAAATTACTAAACCTATCCACATATTACGATTTTTATTGTCCTTTGGAATTCTCAATGTTTGTTTATAACTTAAATAGAATCCAAAAGTTACGAAATAATTATCAATTATTTAACTATATAATATAAAATAAAAATTGAATACAATATTTTTAAAAATTAAAATTCAAATATCCTAGAATTTATATTTGGGATCCTACTATGACGTCACAGTTTTATATTTGGTTTTTTGATTAAAACACGTTATTTTGGTATAAATAAGTATTATTTCAATTTATGAATAGAGTTCATATTTATTTATACCATATTATATTAATATGGATAATCTATTTTCATGCATATTATGCTTTAAATGCTTTAAAGATCGAGAATCGTTTTAAATAATTATTCGCCCATATAGTTCTCATTTTGCTATTTTCATACGAAATATACAATGCAATTTCATCAGTTATTAAACATAATAAATTATTTAAATAAGTATCCAAATAAGTATCCATAATTATAATAAATGTAATTATAATAGATAAATTAAAATAGTATTTGAATTTGAAATTTGTGTTTATTTACGTTATTTTTTATTTCCGCTGTCAGTTATTAGTAACTACGACAATTTAAAACCGCGTCGTGTGAACGCTCGTGTTTTTTAAATGCTGGACCAAAAAATGTCGGTCCAGCATTTGTTCGTACGACAAGTAAAACACGCATCGTGTGAACACTCTATAAGGGTGTGTTTTTCGTCATCCAGCTACGCACAACGCGCGACATCGAATTTTACAAAGCCCTATTCACTACATGTAAACTTGTACGAGATATCGGACAGCGTTCGCCGAACAGCTAACTTCGCCGATACACCTTTTATTCCTATACGCGCAGTTCTTCATTGAATTTGAATTCTAGAACGAACGGCGTCGCACGCATTTGAAGCTCCGCCCATGAGCTGAGTCATAAAATACGTCACAATCATAACAGTATTGCTATTTTTAGGTATGCGCGCATATATTTACCAATAATTATATGAGTGATAATATATTATTGTAATTCAAAAATAATTCAAATTAAAAATGGCAAAAATCATATTATTTATATTAAATAATGAAATGACTATTGATCTAATAGCAATATGGGGGCAATATATTATTGATAATGATAATAGACAAATATCGAATGCTATTATGTTTAGAAAGATTGCTGAAAGGATGAATAAAAAATATAACTCTTCGAATTTTAATGCGGGGCAGTTGCTACGAAAAAGTCATAGACTTAAAGCCAATTATACTAAAGTTTGTATAAATTATATTTTATATATCATTTAAATTAAATTACATTTAAAGTATATTCGTAATTTAAATTTAAAAGTAAGTAAAATAATAGTGAAAAGTTCAATAGAAGTCATAATATTTAACATGGGTGTGTATCGAATATGGCCTCCGTTTATTTTGATTACGTTATATGGGGTCACATTTAAAATACTCATGTCACTAGTGTACATTATAAACTAATATGAAGAATGAAACTATAATATATATTACAAGATATATAGAAATAGTTGTTATTATACTTATAAAGTGATACATATAACATATTTTAAATTTGAACTCTTCAATCGTAATCAAAACAAACGGGGGCCATATTCTATAATCTCCTTTAAAATGATATTATTATAATTTATTATATTAATAATATAATTAATTATTATATTAAATATAATATATACTTGTTATTATATATTGTTTGTTAAATGATTAATAGTAACACATACAAAAGTTTTTATAAATTATATTTTATATATCATTTAAATTAAATTAGTTAATAAGTATATTCGTAATTTAAATCTAAAAGTAAGTAAAATAATAGTGAAAAGTTCAATAGAAGTCATATTCATATTATACTATTTAAAATGATATTATTATATACTTTTTTCTACACAGCTACACAATTATCTATCACGTGATACGATCGTACGATCGTACGATCGTACGATCTGGGACGTCAGTTGAAGACAGCGAGGCACCCAGATGTACATACTATCAAGAAATGGATGAAATATTAGGTACCCGCCATCTACAAAATCCTTTCCGGGAATTGGGAACAAACATAAATGGTTAAATTAATTAACTCTCATATCAATTATAACATATTAATTTACATAACAATGTTAAGTTAACATGTTGTAAACTGTGATATTTCTTCTATATATAATTTGTTTTACACCTAATAATAGTTATATATATATATAGGTATATATAGATATATATTCAGTGATGGGCATTTTTTCATGATGTACGATCACGATCGTGATCTATATCTACTGTCGATCCAAATTCTTACGATCATGATCCTTATTTATAGCCGATACTTTTTCGATCACGATCATTATTGAAATATAATGATTGTCGATCACTTTTAATAATCCTATTTTACAATTGTAGTGACAATAAGTGAAATTGACTATATATTATATTTGTAAAATTTAAAATAATTACCATCATCTGCGCCAGTAGAGAGGATTGTGTAGTATTGCAGGGCATATCAATAATCCTAAACGATAATATTTGTGAATATGCGACTACGACTATGCCCTCTTCACTGCTAATGACTACGTCCTCCTCACTGCAAACATTTACAACTTCGCCCTCCTCACTGCTAACGACTACGTCCTCCTCACTGCAAACATTTACGACTTCGCCCTCCTCACTACTAACAACTACAAATTCGCCCCTACCGTTAATTCCAAATTCGCCTACTCCCCGTAAAAAAAAGCAACACATAAGCGATACGCGAATGTTAATTGAATTATCGGAGAAGAGAACTAATATAATGAAAGAGTTACTACTTGCGAACACGGGCACTTCAAATATAGGTGACCAATTTACTAAAATAGAAGATACGCTAAGTGAAATACTGAAGGCACAACAAGTACAAAATGAGCTGCAGCAAAAGCAAACTGAACAGATACAACTACAGATGCAGCAACATGAACAGCTGCAGCTACAGATACAGCAACAGAATGTATTATTACAAGAAATGATCACCTCACGTACGTATGATTGTACACAATTGTAATATTATTGTTGTATTTTTATTTTATTATTGATTTTATTTTTTTATCCCAATATTACAGTATTTTCTTCATCCTAGTCAATTATTTTTGTGTTTATATTTTTTATATTTTTATATTATTTATGTTTATTGTTTATATTTGTGAATAAATCCACTTTTTTTCATTATAGGTATTTATTTCCTTTATTAATTTACATAACTTCTCTATATATATAAAGAGTATACAATGGGTTTAATATATATTATATTTAATAGGTATTCAAATAAAATAATAATAATATACTATAAATTATATCATTATAGAAATTATAGAATTGATCACTACACGCACCTATGATTTTACACAATTGTAATATTATTTGTTATTATTTTTATTAAAAAGATTATTATATCATGTTAATTAGATTACTTAAATATTCCCTAATATGTTCTCATCTATATTATTGTCAACATTGATCTCTTCCACCATGTTTACTTCATTATCGACATCCCAATCTGGCTCCGTATTGTCGTTACGATCGATACAAAGATTATGTAAAATAAAACATGAGTATATTACATAATGTACATTACTAATATGTGTGTCTTGTCGTTTCCCTAGTATTCTGAAATGACACTTTAGTAAGCCGAAGGACTGTTCAATTGCCATTCGTGCGCTAGAATGAATGAAGTTAAATTTCAGTTGTGCTGGTGTTATATTCATTCCAGGATATGGTTTGACAAGCCATGGCATTGTGGGGTATGCAGCATCTCCCAATATTACAGTTTTTTCTTCATCCTATTCAATTAATTTTGGGTTTATATTTTTATATATTTGTGAATAAATCCACTTTTTTCATTATAGGTATTTATTTCCTTTATTAATTTACATAATTTCTCTATATACATAAAGATTATACACTGATGTTAATATATATTATATTTAATAGGTATCAAATAAAGAATAATAATATACAGTAAAACCTCTATAAGAAATACCTCTATATAAGAAACATTGTTACACATTTGGTTGGAATTCAACCTTTTCCACATTAAAAAACTTCTTTATAAGAAACTTATTAAACATATTATATAAGAAAAACCTCTTTATAAGAAATTTATTGTATACAAAATATAAAAAAAAATATATATAAAAATAAATAGAAGTATTGTATATTGATACAAATTATAGAAATTAATTAATAATTTTCTATCATATATTTTTATTATATAAGATATTTTTGTGTCTTACAAATATTTTATATTACATAAATAACTCAACTAGAATTACAATTAATAATAAATCTTATTGAATATCATTAAATTTATTAAAATTAATTAATAATGTTATTGTATATCCTTAAATTTATTAAAACTAATTTAATTTAATTATTAAATGTTATTTTTATCCTTGAATTTATTAAAATTAATTAAAAATGTTATTGCATATCCTTAACTTTATTAAAATTAATTAATAAATCTAATGAAATTTGCATTATGTCGAAGCGCAAATAATACAGTATAACTTTTAAATCAAATATAATTAAAGAAGTTAATGAAGGTTTACTGAACAATCAATAATTATGTAAGATACATGGTATTTCTCCATCTTTATTATCAAAATGGTGTAAAAACAATGATAATATTATAAATATACTATATATATATATATATAACCTATAGGTTGTATAATGCATTTTCAATTATAAATTAATTCTTAAAAGCAGTGGAAAACTAAAAACCTCTTTATAAGAAAACCTCTCTATAAGAAATAAATTATTGAAAAAAAACCAGTTTCTTATAGAGAGGTTTAACTGTACTATAAATTATATAATACCAACGGTTTGGAATCGTTCAAATATATTTCCATAAGTCCTTTTGAATGGAGATCTTTCAAAAACACGTGCATCGTGCGCTTTTCCAGGCATTGCCACATATACATCTAGAAATCTAAATTATTTATATTTATAATATTCACAATACAGTACTATGTTAAACCTTCTTTTTGCATCTGCGACAGCCTGTACATTCATTGAATAAAAGTGTTTACGATTAAAATAATCTGCTTTTGAGTCCTTCGGAGCTATTATTGGAATATGTGTGCCGTCAATAGCTCCAGCACATTGTGGGAATCCCATATTGTCTCCCCTAGCTTCAAAACCCAATCTTAATTCTTGAATTCCACTAGGGGTACTATCAAATCTTATAACATCTTTCAGTTCATGACATATAACTCGTATCACCTAAATTAATTGATTAATTGCAATATATTCTTATAATATTATGATACTATACTATATTTTAGTATATATATATATATACCCGATTCGTCCATATATCAGCAGCTGATCTGCTCATCTGAAAAATCATGGCTATCGAACGGTATTCAAGATTTGTTGCCAATCTATAATAATATATTGGTAACATATGAGCATTGTTATACTAAAATATCTTAATAAATACCTCCACAAAGTAACGGCAACTTTACATTCAATGCTGAGTTGATTGGTTACCCGTATGCTTTCGGATTCAATGTACGGTCCAACAGTTCTACATAACATATGAAATGTCTCACGACTGAGGCGAAAGTGACGTTTAAAATCTCTACTTGAAAGAGGTGCTATGTATTCATTCCAAAAGCGTAAGGTGGCATTGATAACAACTCCATGAAGTTGGCGTTGTTGGTCTAAGTTTTGAAGCATTAATAAATTCATAATTTCATCTTCATCTTCTTGTAAAATCGCGTATAACAATCTGATTTAAAAATAATATACTAATTATTTAATTTATATATAATTAATTCTGATTTACTAATAATTAAGTATTACGTAAGTAATTATTATTAATAAAATAAGTTACTAATAATTAACAATAAGTTATCTATTATTTAATTAATCTATAATAATTATATCATAGAATATATTATGGTTACCAGTAACCTCGTACGAGGTAATTTCGTACGCCTTATTTAGTAATCTCATATGACTTATAAAATAAAAGTTATTTATAATTATACAGTTCTTATACCAATGTATATATAATACTATATATTATATCAATATTTAACAATGTAATTTATATATTCATATAAGTACTCTGTATTTTTGAAATAAATTTAATATAATAAGTCTTACGAGATTACTGGCTACCTATATTATAATTTATTATATATATAAATAATTGTGATCTACTAATAATTACTTATTATTAATAATATAAGTTACTACTAATTAATCTATAATAATTATAACATAGTATATATTATAATTTATTATATATATAAATAATTCTTATTTAATAATAATTAATTATTATTAATAATATAAGTTACTACTTATTAACATTAAGTTATTTATTCTTTAATTTATCTATAATAATTATTGGTATATTATTATAATATATAATAATTATATATTATTATTTATTATGTACACCTATACTTAATTCATATATTATATATACTAATAATTAATTATGACCTAATTTAATTAGTAATTAATTATCAATAATATAGGTTACTAATAATTAACATAAGGTACTAATAAGTAACATTAACCTACGTTATCTAGTATAATTTATTATATATAATTAATTCTGATTTACTAATAAATACTTATTATTAATAATATAGGTTTATGTTTATCCTATGTTTATTATTATTATTAGTAATAATTATTATATTATAATATACTATTATACTTATTATTATAATAAGTATATTATAATAATTATATATAAATTAAAGAATAAATAACGTAATGTTAATTATTAGTAACTTACTAATTTAGTAAGTGATATTATTATAACGATTGTTATTTATTCTTTAATCTATCTATAATAACTATCATATTATATTATAATATAATATTTATATTGATATTATTATAATGTAATATTATAAATTATAATACAGTAAATATATTATAATATTCTTATTATTATAATAATTATAATTATTATAATAATAATATTATTATTTATTAAATATATTATTTTATATCTATCAAACAAACACATTTGATCGATAATATTTTAACATAGTATTTCCTAGTATACTTTAACATATATACCTTGAATTCATATCCTTGTCCATATATTAAAACAACTATATAAATTATAAGTTAATCGTGATGGATAAATAGGTGAACTACAAATATTTATAACTAATTTCAAATTAATTTACCATGAGTGACAAACGAATTACATCTGACAGGTTCATCTGTAACCATGGTTGCCGGGTTCACCAGTTCGACGAATGGTTGACGAAAAACACTTTTTTTAATTCGATGTCGCGCGTTGTGCGTAGCTGGATGACGAAAAACACACCCTAAGTATAAATGGAATATATAAATACGATTATAAATCACAGTTAAATTAATATACATTAAAATACATTAAATAAAATTAAGTTTATTAAATTCTTTAAAAAATCGATATCGAAAGTAAAATGTATTATATAATGTATTAACAGAAAATTGATTTAATTTTTTTTTAATTTGGTTTAATATATTTTATGACAAATATATTAGTATATATAATACATCTACATATATACAAATTAAAATAAAACGTTATGTATATTTAAGTTTATACATATGACTTGTATAGTATACAATATATACATATATATATATATATATATATATATATATATATATATAACGAATCTCCATAGTTATATATTATAATATATTATAATATATATATTATATATATATATATATATATATATATTATATATATATATATATATATATATATATATATATATATATATATTAAATATATAATATATATGTAATAAATAATGTTTATATATATATATATATATTGTTCTTTATAATTGTGTTAATAAATAATTAAATATATTATATTAAATTTAAAATGTTATACTACAATTATAATATGCATGTACATATACTTGTATGGTCAGGATATATGGTATGGTTAGGATATAGTAGATTCAATCAACGTTTTCATATAATGACGCATGAATTTATCAATATATATAAATATTGATTTTAGATCATATGATTGGCTTAATCGTGAAGTGGCCACATTATCCGCTTCTATGTATACGGCTATATACACTATATAATAATTAATATTATTCACTAAAAAATGGATTACACACTTTGTTGTAATTAAATAGTTCTTTAATATGCAACTTAAATTTTCAATTTATATTATATATTAGTAATTTAATATATGTTTTACTAAACTTTTATTTCAATTTTTAAAAAGTAAATCGATTTTTTTGTATTTTTTACATATTTATTTTTTATTAATTGATTTACAAATTATTTTTACTTATTTGAACAATGCTTACTAATGCGCATATTTCATGTATATATTTTTTTTATTGGACTTATAGTTTATGAGATACGCCAAGTGGCCACATTACCCTCGTGGACACATTACCCATCTTTCCCCTAGTAAAGAAATAATTATATAATGTGTTATTAATTGGTTATTATTATTTTTATATATTGGTTTAATTATTGAATCTTTCATATTATCAGGATATATTGATTTATCAATGCATAAATTATAATTTATAAATAAATAATTAAGTGAAATCAATATTTCTTTTATATACATGTTATAATTATTTATATCTTTTAAGTTTTTGTACTTCATACTATCTGCTACATTAATAATGTCATTAATTATTATTACATATTTATATATATATACGCTAAACATATGTCATTCATTTAAATTTCAAATAAATCATAAATATTAACTATGCCATTGTGGGATTAAATATAAATTATAGTATACTTATATACGATACAGTGTTCAACACACATCATTATCCCACTCTTTTTTAGGAATATATATATATTTATATGATATCAACTATAACATTCATAACTCCTCTAATTGTAAATAAATGAAATACTAGATAAACAGAAGCATGTATTTAACCGCATTATCAAACATTAAAATGAAAGATGAAAAATAACATGTTACTTTAAATAAAGTAGACCTCATATGTAGACTATATATAGTATTTAATAAGTTCGTTATGATAAAATGGAGATACATATATTCACCCGTTGGATATTCAATATAGTGAATCCATATGTATGTATAACACGTTATAATTAAAATATTAATATTTATAAATCGAATATTATAATGATTACAATTTATTAACATAATGGCAAATAACAAACAACGTATAATTATATATATAAGGTTACTATATAATTACTATATAATTAACAACATATACTATATATACATATATAATATCATTTATAATATATAAATATGATGTCACGTGGCAATGATTAAATAGAAAATGACTAATTTAAAATACGCATATTACATATTATATAATATAATTAGTAATGTATTTAGTTTCATAATGTTAAAAACTATTATATTTAAATGTTCTATATATATTATATATATATATATATATATATATATATTTATATATATATATTTATATATATATATTTAAACTGATATATTAACTTCATAATACTACACTTATTAGAATATATAGGCATTATATAACTATAGATATAGATAATCCATAATATACATTAATTATATATATACACTTATATTGTTTTTCACTATTACCAAAGATTTTCCAAAGGAAAGATATTGCACTCCCTATCTATCTCTAGTACCTTTAAAATGAAAAAACAACATTAACACTAGATGGCAAAATAGTATATGAAATGTTAAATCATGTGATATTTTTATTTAAATTTCTTGTTTTCTAATTATATACATACATTTAAAATCATTACAATATAATACAAATTATAATACAATACATGTAGTTTTTTTTAATATTATAATTTATAAATGATATATTTATCATTTATTTTATTTGTTTATATTAAATATAACTATTCAGTGTATTCTATTGTTATATAATTATATTATCATTTTAAAATCATGTTAATATATATTATAATACAATATACATGTATAGTGTATATAATTTATTATTTACAATTACAATAAATATAGAAAATTATTATTATAAAACTATTAACACTAGATGGCTATATCAAATTATTTGGTACACAAATTTACACAAGTGCAATATCTTTCCTTTGGAAAATCTTTGCTATTACTTTACTTATTCATTTCATTCCGATTCATTTGATTATTTTAAATATTATATCTGTAATACGTATACGTATACATATATATATATATATATATATATATATATATATTTATTATTTTTATTTCTATATATATATATATATATATATATATAATTTTGAGAAATAATTTAGGATTTATTGAAGTCTATATATGAAATATGAGAAATAATTGTCAACCTAACAACTCTAATCAAAGTATATGTAGTATGTGTATAATGTTACTATAGTATACATATAATGCTATATTTTTATATATTTATAGGTAGAGAGATTGAATTCTATATACTATCAAGTAAATATTATTCGTAATGATATCATTATATATCATATATAATTTTACTTTAAATATATATATATATATATATATATATGTAAAATAATTTAAGTATAATCTATATATATATGTATTTACATTATTATTATATATTTGTATTAATTATACATATATTTATTCTAATATATATATATATATATATATATATATATATATATATATAACACTATATATATGTAACAAAGTTGAGTTGGTATATATACTTTATTGAAGCAAAGACCTGTATAACAACATTAATGAACATAATAACAATGTAATAATAATAATGATAATGATGAAAATATGTACCAACCCGGTGAGGTGCAGAATCAAAAGTAAATCGATCTCACCGATCGTTATAGGAAACGAAATACATGAAATTGAAAGAAAAATATAAAATATAAAATATAAAACGAATAACAAATATAAAGATGATAAAATATAAAATATAAATCTACACATGGCTATGACATCAACTCAGCCATAATTCTAAAATAATGTATGTATGCAGATATATCCATTACGTAATGACCGAATTGAAATAAATTCAATTCAAAATAAATGTATATTACATTAATCGATATATTTACAGACTTCACTTTATAAACATATATCTATATATATTTATATATTAATTAACTATATTATTTTAAATGTACAAATATACGCAATCATTATTTATTTCATATTGTGTATTTATTTGTTAAGGATTATCATATATCCCAGCAAACAGTAAGAGCAGCATAATAGCAGCATAACAGCATATGCTAGAGCCTCAAATGTTTACATTGTGCTATTATGCTGCTATTAAATGTCTATTATGCTGCTATTATGCTGCTATTAATTTGTCATAATATTATGCTGCTGTTATGCTGCTATTATGCTGCCATTATGCTGATATTATGCTGCTATTAATTTTAAAAGTATATTATGCTGCTATTATGCTGCTCTTCTAATAATAGCAGCATAATAGCAGCCTAATATACTTTTAAAATTAATAGCAGCATAATATCAGCATAATGGCAGCATAATAGCAGCATAACAGCAGCATAATATTATGACAAATTAATAGCAGCATAATAGCAGCATAATAGCACAATGTAAACATTTGAGGCTCTAGCATATGCTGTTATGCTGCTATTATGCTGCTCTTACTGTTTGATGGGATTCTATGGGTATTAAATTGATATAATTTAGGAAATATTCCTTTATCGTATATAAATATAGCTATATATACAACTATTATATCATAATTCATTCATATTTATAATATTCAACTACTACTACTACTACTACTACTACTACTACTACTACTACTACTACTACTACTACTACTACTACTACTACTACTACTACTACTACTACTACTACTACTACTACTACTACTACTACTACTACTACTACTACTACTACTACTACTACTACTACTACTACTACTACTACTACTACTACTACTACTACTACTACTACTACTACTACTACTACTACTACTACTACTACTACTACTACTACTACTACTACTACTACTACTACTACTACTACTACTACTACTACTAATACTACTAATAATACTACTACTACTACTAATACTACTACTACTACTACGACTACGACTACTACTACTACTACTACTACTACTACTACTACTACTACTACTACTACTACTACTACTACTACTACTACTACTACTACTACTACTACTACTACTACTACTACTAATACTACTACTACTACTACTACTACTACTACTACTTCTACTACTACTACTACTACTACTACTACTACTACTACTACTACTACTACTACTACTACTACTACTACTACTACTACTACTACTACCACTACCACTACTACTACTACTACTACTACTACTACTACTACTACTAATACTATTACATTTTAGTAGTAGTAGTAATATTAGTAGTAGTAGTAATATTAGTAATAGTCCAAGTAATGTAATGGTAACTATCTCGATAAGCTCTGCTTCTATAATTAGCCTGATGTAAAAACCTAAATTTGATAATAATTATAATAATAATATTAATATACTATATTTGAATCCCGTATTTACAATAGATAAATATAATATATATGTTATATACGTTATAACCTACTAACCAACAGGAATCATCAACGTCTAAAACCCTATTTTGTATAACTATATGCTAATTATTAGAATCAAATGTGCTTTTAATATGAATTTAATTTATTCCGTGTGCATTGTACTAGGGTGAACTATTATTCGTATAGATGTATTCTACATCATATAGAACGATCGTAGCATACACTAAGGGTGAATATTTAAGGGTATACATAATCAGATTACCGCGGAATATTGAATAATTATAAAATAAATATGTATAATAACCATTATCGTATAGTAGGGGAGAGTGGGGTTGTATGACCATGTTTTTGTATAAAGTGCTATCATTGTGGTAATAATAAATTTGTCTTAATTATTTAAATTGTATTGCATAATATATGATATTATTTAACTAATATATCACTTTTAGATATAAGGAATACTTATAAGATTTCATAATTACAATTAATAAAAAAAAATAAAAAAGTTCATTCAACCCCAAAGGCGGGGTTGAATGAACATACCCTGTTTTACTTCTTTAATTGCTCTTGTCATGATAGTTTTATCACGTATTCTATCAGTTTGTTGAGTATAGTTTCTCATTTTTGATTCCTAGAAATAATATTTAAATAATTATTATGAATTAGTAATTGACCCTCATTAAAATTAATTTAATTAATTATATTGATATATAATTAGTTATATTATTTCTATTTAATCAGTACTTATTTATATTCGGATCATTGAATATATATTATAATATTATAATATTATAATATTATAATATTATAATATTATAATATTATAATATTATATTATAAATATTAAAATATGATATTTGTTTGATTGAACAATGTTCATATAACCCCATTTTTAGTGGTTCACTCAACCACATATCAAATTTTATTATTAATTGATAAATTTTTAAATTCTTTTAAAAATTGATACCTTTTCTGAAATTTTTACTTTTGAGCGTACTTTAGTTAAAATGTGATTAAAATGTTACTATTTTATTTTGTATTAAAAATGATACTTCCGCAACTGTATTAATTATAGATGACGATACTAGTTCAGTTAAATCAAATTTCTGCTTTAGCAGACAATTGTTATCTCCAGTGGCTCATGCAAGACACCTGTTCATACAACCCCACTCTCCACTACACAAGGACATAAGCTCCTGTATTCAGTAAATCACCGTTAACCTCTACTATTCTAGAGTAACGTTATTCTATAATTAATTATTCTAGAATATTTGTAATGGTTATGATTTGGAATCATGTTAAAGCTAACAAGTGATCTAATTATAAACCAGGATAATTATATATTAATATTTGTCATCGATAGAGTTACGTAAAAATATATACTCTAATCATAAATATAAATATTTACTATATATAAATTTATTATCAAATATATATAACTAGAAATATTTGTGTTTAATTTGTTGAAACTTTAGTAAATTATCTAAAATAATTCGTTGGTGATGATGAACATGGTTAATGGTGTTTTAACACACAAAATAGGCTTTCGCTCGTGGATGAATTCAACAATAAATAAATATTTAATACAAAAGAAAATAATATATATATATATATAATAAAAACATATTGGATAGTTCAGAAGGATTAAGCATATGCCACTACAACGTTTTAATTAGGATTTCGATGAGGATATAACTGGGGATAATAGATGCTTGTTGTATTGTATAGCATGCGATATCCTCCTCTAAAGTCAAGGTCATTTTGTTGTGGCCTATATAGTCTTTAGGCTTCAGGTTTTAGGCATCAGGTACGCATACAATAGGAAAAGGTTCAAACACAGTTCGGATCAATACATAGTTCATTAGAAGTGAACTAGTGGGATTCGCAAATGATCGGATCTGTTCAAAACGGATGCCTTAAAATAAGATCGGCTTTTAGGGTATATTTGAGCTATTGTTTTATACGTACTTCGTCTAAGTTCCTAGATCGGATTGAAGGACTACACCAAAATAAAATAACAAGGATATATATTAAATTTATTCGATTCTAATAATTCTCGACAATTTAAATTAATAAAACTGTGTATCTTCATTAGAAATAAATTATGATATCATGCAATCAGCCCTACCTCAGTAAATAAGCATTTCAATTTTTAACTGATATCGATATTATTAGAAGGGCACTATATATATATATTAGTAATAGAATGAATGAGAATGAATCTTAGGAATCGTTCTCTAACATCATTATTAATTATTTTATTACATTATATTAGGCATTATATTATATTATATTATATTATATTACATTATATTATATTATATAACATTATATTACATTATATTACATTATATTACATTATATTACATTACTTTATATTATATTATATTACATCATATTATATTATATTATATTATATTATATTATATTATATTATATTATATTATATTATATTATATTACATTATATTATATTACATTATATTACATTATATTCCTACTTTTAATTTATCTTATATTTTATATAAATTATATTATTTAGTTGAATTTATCATATAGTATATATATTTACAATTATTAGAGTATAAATTCCATACAATTTATAATATCTATACTATATATATATATATATATATATATATATATATATATATATATATATATATATATATATATATATTTATTTTCCATATATAACATTCGTGAAGATATGTTATAAGTCAAGTATATCCTACTTATTTTATATTCCCATTTTCAAGAACAACATTTCAATTAAGCGATTTTATTTATAAAAATAATTGAAATATTTAATAACAATAATAATTGGTAATAGGTGTGTATGTGTATGCGATTGTGTGTATAACAAGGGTATATATATAGGATATATTTCGTCGACTACATTAAAATGTATTACATTATTATATTAAACTGTATGCGAATATATTACCGTTAAAGAAACCATATAGTCAGTTTAAAGTTGGTCTATAAGTTATGTTATTTTGTTAGTAATCATAATGGAATTATTTATATATATATATTATATAATATATAATATATATAGCGTATATGCTAGATTAGTATCCGATGGCAGTTATCAATATTTAATCTAAAGTTGAACATACCACGAATTGGAACTTACGCGTGGTTAAGAGTGACATAACGAAGATAACAGTACGAGGGGTGGGGGAGGGGTTCTAAGTATATTATATAACGTGACGTAACGTGACGTAACGTGGAGATTATATCCACGTGACTTACGTAATAACGGTCGATAACGGAGTTGAATATCGATTAAGAAAATAGAATGAAATATTTGAAGACATCACGTAAAACATACGAAGGGGTTCGACCTTCGAGTCACCTTCACGACACGGGTAGTAGATGGGGCAGTACGACATTCGCGTCACATTCACGAGTTTCGACGATGACGTCACCTCGGATGACGTCACAGTTCACCGAGGGAACACGAACACGAAGGACAGCGCTATGGCTATCGCGTAGATAACGAAGAATACCCGATCTATCACCTGTGTGTGAGTGTGTGTGAGTGTGAGTGTGTGTGTGAGTGTGTGTGTGAGTGTGAGTGCGAGTTGTTGTTGTTGTTGTTGTTGTTGTTGTTGTTATAAGTATTTATTTAAGCACATCATTAATAATAATAATTCTATAATGTAGATCTAACAATATATATCACATATAGATAAAAATAGCGAATGTATACATTATATATATATATATATATAATAGTATATATATATATATATATAATTCGCACGATAATATTACGAATAAATAACATTAATGTTGGGCGATAAGATATTTTTTTAATTTCTTTTTAAAGATATTAATTGATAGATTTTTATTTCTAGTTGCGGGGGTAGTTTATTCCATATAATTGTTGATGCGGAGCTGAATTTTCTCCTTTCGTATTTGATGCAAAGAGTGTGTGTATGTGAGTGTGTATATGAGTGTGTGTGTGTGAGTGAGTGTATATGTGTGTGTGTGTGCGTGTGAGTGTGTGTGAGTGTGTGTGTGTGTGTGCAAGAACCGCCGTGGTATTAATGGAAAATGTTATATTTGTGATATACAATATTATTTTCTGCTTAGAGTTAAAAGAATAATATGGGAAGTCGATATAAATATATATATATATATATATATATATATATATATATATATATATATATATATATGTGTGTGTATATGTATTATATATATATGATATATTTCTGACAAAATTCGGATACATTTCTGATACAAGTATGACACATTTATAACACGCGTTAAATACATTTCTGACACTCGCCTGAATCATACCTCATACACATCCGACACATTTCTAACACATTTCCGACATATTTCTGATACATTTCGATACATAAACCTGCGCTATTGTTCTCCATTGTAGATTTCGTTGAGAGTACGAGTCTATCTGTCCGGCCTGAAGTCTTTGTCGATGACCCCTGACCCCTGTTTCTATAGCGATAGTGCTGCTAGGAGACGACACTATGGGGGTATCGGCCCTGGTCTGCGTTCTGGTTAATGCGTAGCCGTTCTTCGTTTTCCTGGTAACCGACTCTAGTATCGTATCCTATCGGGAAAAATGTGCGGTGAGTGGGTGGCTTATATTTAATATTTATGTGATGGCATCGGCTGTCAATATTCGTTATGAAATTATATGGGTGTGATATCTTATCGTATATATATATATATATATATATATATATATATATATAGATATACTCACACTGAAAAGTGAGATGTATTCTAGTCGGTGTACTATTATGTACATAACTATACTAATGCAACATGATTTTTATATATATTATTTTGTATCAACATACTCAATTATTGTTGATGCATCCGATTTATTTTGTATTACATGTAGAGGGCGTGGTTAACACACATGGTGCATACGTAGAGGGCGTGGTTAATTTCTGATATTCACTTTTTAAATTATTTTAAGACTTTAAAATGTAAGGGTTAACTACTTTACTAAGAAGACATTACATTTTAATTTTTTTTATTTTAAAATACGATAATAGTATGTATTGTAAAATAATATATTGTAAGTGTTTACTATTAATATATAATAAAGCAACATGATATGATAGTTTAAATGCTAAACATATCTATGTCACCATATACTTATATGTTATTTAATAGAACACTATTGCTGTATGTTGTATATCGTCATATGACAAAATTGTTATATATAAACCGGGCCAAACCTAATCTATTTCAGTGATTTCGATACTACTGCTATAGGTGGAGGGCAGTATTTTTAATTATGAACAATAGATAGGACTCCTATATTATATGTTATAGGAAATATATAACACTCCTATCATAGGAGTGTTATATGTTTTCATCATAAATTATTGTTAATATATTGTAATATATATTATATTATTAGAATGGGACGCTTCTTTAATATATTAATACTAGATATACTATATATATATATATATATATATATACTGATTGATTCAATTAATTTAACTATATATATTATTGATTAATATGAGTAAATAAATTATATATATATATCAATATATAATTATCGTGTATGTTTTACACGTGGTTATCCGCAATACGCATCACGTGATATTAGTTATCCGCAATACTCATCACGTGATATTAGTTATCCGCAATACTCATCACGTGATATTAGTTATCCGCAATACGCATCACGTGATATTAGTTATCCGCAATACGCATCACGTGATATTAGTTATCCGCAATACGCATCACGTGATATTAGTTATCCGCAATACGCATCACGTGATATTAGTTATCCGCAATACGCATCACGTGATATTAGTTATCCGCAATACGCATCACGTGATATTAGTTATCCGCAATACGCATCACGTGATATTAGTTATCCGCAATACGCATCACGTGATATTAGTTATCCGCAATACGCATCACGTGATATTAGTTATCCGCAATACGCATCACGTGATATTAGTTATCCGCAATACGCATCACGTGATATTAGTTATCCGCAATACTATCTGTAAGCTTTCGATTCCGAGGATGTAATAACTGTCGTTATAGATCTACGGAACTATAGAACTACACTAGATCACGTGTTATAGTGTGTTGTTTCGTTATTCATTAAAGATGGATGTACTAGTGTTAGAATACGGCTCGTCATGACGCTAAAGCTAAATTTCATAACAATATGTGTGACATCATATATGTATGTATACACATACACATATGTATACGTGTATTTTATCGATAGGCCTAAACTATTTAATATTTACCGAAATAATTCATCGTTGTATGATACTCATTGTTATTAAATGATATTTACATATGCTAAATAATATAATTAATGATATTTACCTATAGTATTATCAATAATAGCTGTATTAACTTAATTTTGTTATTATAAGAAATTATATTCTTAACAAAATCCAATTACATTAATACTTGTATAGCTAAATTATAAATAAAATCGTTCAGCTATCCTCTATATATAGTAAATAATTTAAAAAATATATAAATAATTTAAGGTATTTATGTATTCGTAATTCTGCTAAACAGGATATTGTGTATATATACATAATAATAACATTAATAACTGTAACAAAATAATAGTATTATTATTAATGATATGGAAACATATACTAACTTTTTGGCAATCCTCACGAAATAGTAGTTCTGATTTGGCACATAGTAAAACTGCTAGACAATCTAAAAATAGCTGTTCAGATTTATAATAGATTAGTAGTTAGCATATGTATACAACCATGAGAATATTTATATATATATATATCTTATCTTTTAATATATATAAATATATTACTATCTTCATTTTTATGAAAGTTAAACGTAATATATTAAAAATAAGACTATTCGAGAACATTCGTAATCAGTTACGTAATCACATGTATAGCTTCGTAGGTGTCTTCAGTTATCTATAGGTGTATATTTATTTACCAATAATCATTATCTATATATTATGCATAACACCGCATCGCTTAAGTTCATATCGGTGTGCTTATTTACACATGGGGTCGGGGAAAGTATCCTATTACCGAACCCTAAATGATTATTTGTTATAACTTATTCAATTTTAAATATATTTATTTGACATTTTTTAATTAGGGTAATATTATGGCAATGAATAATGTTGCTATTTTCAATTTTTTATATAAATATATTGACAAGAATAAACAGGAGGGTCGTTAATTGGATACATGTGCCTAATACCGACCCCCTAAAATAATCGTGGTACACGTAATTGTAGTATTATAATATCCAATCAAAATAGTAGATATATATAAATATAATAAATTATAACATGCACGCAATTTATTTATTAAATTTATGTTTTAATAGTAATATTATATTTAACTTTAAACTTTATAGTAATTATATTAATTGAAATAGTAATTATATCCATTGCTGTATGGCGTCGTCTAGTCAGTTGACGTACATAGTAAGCGTCTCATTAGATTATGATACATTGATATTAGTAGATTAAGATGTACTTATCGCAACTCTTATAATAGGTGCTGTAATTAATGTTAATGGCACGAGGAACGTAAGTTAACCTAGGGGATAACTATTTGTTAAGGTAAACGATGAATTCAAGGTCATAACCCTGTATTCTAATGTTAATGTTAATAGTAAGTTTGTGGTATATTAATGTTAACGTTACGAGCCGGCGAAACATATAAATAGTTACACGGTGAAGCTGGGATGTTTTTTGTTTACTAAAAGTATGATAACTTTTGAAATTAATAATAGAATGATTAAATGTGCATATGTCTCATTTAAATATACTTATATCTATCTATATATATTAAGTAATAGGTGTATATACTAATTATAAGATGATGAGAATGAGACCAACACTAATTTTAAAATAATTTTAAAATAACAAAATATCCAGTAATTTCCTGTCAATTTAGAAACTAAGGTTTATAATTCATAATTAATTTATATTAAGATATATCATGATTAAGTTCTGAAAGGTTCATATCAATTTATTTAGTAGAGTAAGCTATTTAGCTTCAAAGATTCAAATTTAGGTATAAAAATAGAAGAAATATCAGTTTTTTTAAAATTAGAAATATGTTACTATAATTTTAATATTTATTTGTATACGGTTTTATTTATAAATGCTTATTTATGATGATTATAGTTACTTTTATATATCAAGCATTATATCATTAAAGATAATATGTTATATTTGATGATTTTTATATAATATCATTCGTAATGAAAAATATATTTATTTAAAAAATCATATGTTTCGCCGGCACTTAAGGTGAAGGTTATCTCGATCATGTTACCTAATCGAAATACATTAATTGGCTACGGATTAGACGCTGGCGATAAAGAGATTATAGTTAACTAGTTAACGCGATATCTCGCCACAAGGGGGCGTATGTTACGTAACTCACGTGTGTATATATATATATACGTATATATATATATTTATATTTATATATATATATATATATATATATATATATTTATATATATATATTTATATATTACGTGCATTTTAATTGCATACATAATATAATATGTATTTTATACTAGAAATTAGTTATTACTAATAATCAGCTGGCAATATAATTATTAATGATAAGTATAGTAGTAGTTAATATGATAAGAGCTACTATTGCACGCTGATCTCGAGGAACACTACAGTACACTATAGTACTATGTAGTATACTAGTAGTGTACTATATAAGTATATAATAGTGAACAATGGGAGCGTGTAGTACATTAGTAAGTCTATAAGCCGCTGGGTTAAGTTACATTAGTAACAATAGTGGCAGTGATATTTCCGTGGTCATAATGTATTATTTCATAAGTATTATAGTATATATATATATATTTATATATATATATGTGTATATATATATATATATTGGTTGGAATCTATTGACGTCATTGTATGCAAATAGAATTTGATGTAAATATTTTTTAAATTTATGAATATTAACAAATATTTTAATCAATATATGATCACCGTTTACGAATGCATTCGTACAAGTAACATCGATTGTCATCCATCTTTATATACATATATAGTCATGTATACATGTAACAAGAGACATGTATATACATATATAGATATTTATATAGACATTTATTAATTTACAATAATTTATTTAGTCCTTAGTATTCGTTATTATTATTTATTCTATTTTTTCGTTTATATTCCTTTTTATTGTTTGCGTTATATATAATATATGATATATTGTATACAATTTGTTATATTTTCGACGCTTGCTTGCTCTGGCATAAGTATCATTAACATAAATTAAATTACACTACATTAATTGATACGGATGTATATATATATATATAGTACATATTCCTATAGGCATGTCTAACCCATTTGATAATGCAGGGCACGGATTTAGTCTTCAGGTAATGCGTCATGTTGATGACTATAGTGGAGACCATGGTGGAGAAAGCGATCAGTATCATGTTGATGCAATAGTAAACACCTGGCGAGTTAACCGTGCATTAATCTCTATTATAACTGTCGCTAGTCCGACACCCGCTCACAGTCGTGTGATAAATAGCTGTTCGATTAATCCGCCATTAATCGTTATTAATCGATATGCGTGAGCTATTATAATAATCTATTATTAATCGATAAGTATTGATATTAATTAATGCATTTTAATTGCTGTAAACAAGCGTTTGTTTATTATTGAAATTAAAGTATAATTTACATTATGACATACATCTAAACTCTTATAATATACGTAATTCTAACTTAAGTTATTCGTATAATTATATGTTATGCTAATTATATATATGCTTAAACCTACATACATTATATTATTACATTAATATATATATATATATATATATATATATATATATTATTTATATTATTGATTATTTAGCACATATCATTTTTATTTATTTGACTATATTACCTATATTACAATGAACTATAATTAGCTTTATAATATGTAGTGTTATGTTGTTTTAATCGATTATAATAATAATTTTCTAGCAATATATAAATACGTATCAATTATGGATATATTAGTTATATGTATGTTATACGAATGTTATTGTTATTGTTATTGTATTTTTATTTGGTGGAGTCCTTTCATCCCATCAAGGAACTTAGATGAAGTTTTCACTTATAACCATATGGCTCTAATGTTCCTTCGAAGCCGCTCTCATGTTTAAGTCATTCATGGTTTTAACGAGAGCCGATCATTTATTTATACACAATTATATAAAATCACTTCTAAATATTATTTTAATGGTCCAGACGAGGCCTGAACCCGCGACGCAGGTTCAGGTAATTCAGGTTCAGAATACTTGTGTATCTAACTCCTTAGCCAACTGAGCTACACAAGAAGTTATAATTTATAATTAATATTAGTTAATTCAAAATATATAGGCTTAGTATGTCTACAAATAATATTATGTAGACGGACAACTGAATACTTCTAGGACATTCACCTTAGTAGTGGCTGGCATTAACACGTGACTATGAGTGACAGGCGTTACATAAACACGTGACTATGAGTATCAGGCGTTACATAAACACGTGACATAGGTGTCACGAACTAATGATTCATCGACGGGAGGCCGTAAATATTTAAATTAAGTTCGAAAAACTGCTCGACATTAATAATAAATAGAGCGCGGAGATCTCACTAGAAAGTGTGTAGGCTTTGCTTGGCTGTATACGGCATAACCCTTATAACGGAATATAATATTCAGCGCGCTGGTCGTACACGCTATCACCGTCGCAGTAGCAGTGTGGGGATAGAGCTAATACGGACGGGCTTGCCCGGTATACTCGAAGTTAATACTCTCGAGATAGATGACCATAACCGTATTGTTTATTTATGAGTAGTTGTATATATATATACATGTATACAAGTGTGTATATACATAAATGAACATAGTATTATATGAAGTTAATATCATTTTCATTATATAATCATATATATATAAATATATATATATATATATATATATATATATATATATATATATATATATAATAACTATCATAATAATAAAAATAATGTAATACATGTTCATAATAAATAATCTGCATATTTATATTATTATTATTTTCAAATTAATCCATAATTAGGATTATATAATAATATTCTTATAATCTATGTGAGTATTTATGTATATGCGTATGAGTGTATTCGTCTTCGTCCTTGTACAATACACTAACTGGTGGAATACTAACCCAATAAAGATATCGAGGCGGATGTGGGTGGCGACGATTGCACCAGAATTAGCAACAGCACAAAGAAACTAGAGAATAAACTCATTCCTGGTATTAATAGTATGTAGTTAATAAATAGCGGTATTTTCAGGGTAAGGTGATATATAAATTAATAACATAAATAACATTTATATTTATATTCACAATAATATTTAATATACTCTTTTAGAGATATTTAAATATGCAATAATAAGTTTATTATTGCATTAGAAATATTATAGACAGAATACATTATAAATTAGAAATTAAATGTTGTATTAATTTAAAGAATATATAAACATTATTCTCTTATTATAATTATATATGAAATATAATATTAGATAATATAGTATGCATATATCAAGCTATTATAAATAGATTTAAGTTAATCGGTATTATTTTAATATTCAAATATTCAAACGCATATTTAAAGGATTTTATATAAAATATGCTATTCGGTATATTAGCTATATACCTAGAGGTATAATATATTATAATAAAACATTATTAGTATATTTATATAACATCACACCATATCGGCACCTTCGAATTTACATGGCCATGTTTATTTATATGTCTATAGAGGTATAGAGTACCTTCACATTTTCCTCCACCATCTACTTTTAATATCCACCTAACCCTCACCCAAGCCCTCACCTAAACCCTCACCCAAACCCTCCCACAAACCCTCACCCAAACCCTCACCCAAATTCTTACACAAACCCTCACCTAAATTCTCACCCAATCGTATATTTATCAAAACACCTCTAAATTCTATAGAATTCTATAGATCTTATTTTTTGAAATGTCGTCCCATCCTATAGAGCAGGCGGTATACCGCTTGCTCGATTATCTCCCAGAAGCGTCTCCTAAATATTCCAATCTACCAAACATCTATACTTTTCTTTATGTATTCGTTATTGGTTCTCATTTATGTCCTTAATACTAATATAATAGTATTAAGGAAATAAATGAGATAAATAACGAATACATTATAATAAGTACAATTATTTTTCTCGGAAATTGTTTTTGGTTGGTATTTTGTTTTTTTTTAATTTAATTTTATAATTATTTCTCCCCGTGTAAGTAAATGGGCTAACCTTCCAAACTTACACTATTTAACCATTATTCAGCATAATCACCATCACCATCATCACCATCACTTGTATTCATATCTACACACACACACCTACGAAATAAGTCCTAAATCATCCATATTTATCTCATACATTTAATAGCATATCACAAGTTCGATTATTAGTCAGACGTTTAAATATTACACTAGTATTACTAATTGTAGAGATACATAGCTATATGTTGAACTCTGAAACCCGTGAATCCGTTATTGTAAACATTAAAGTTTAAATAATGTAAAAATACCTTCATAACAAATAAACAGTTCAAATAAATGAGTGATGAATGTGAAATAATTGATTTTAAATATTATATAATAAACTCCTGATATCCTAGAAATATAGTGATTTCAAATGTTCTTTGTTATCCATTTAAATACGTGTAAATAAAATGTAGTTTCTAATAAATATTTAGTTGATCCGTATTATCATCAAATATCAGAAGTGTACTATATGTGTAGGGGAAAGTCCCCGATTACCGACCCCCTCCTAATACCGACCCCCTCTCATATCTCAGTAACTATAAGAGGTATTAAAAAATAATATATACACGAACTGTTAATAATTTAATGATAAATATGAATAAGTATTTTATTTAAAAAAATATTTAATCCTACAATTGTTATTTGATAAAATGTAATATTCTGTTTTTACTTTTTAAATATTTGAATAATAACTTTTTTTAAATTATTGTAAATACTTTATTATTTAAAATAAAACTTAATTCTGCATATAATATTGTAGATCAATAAAATGTTTATAAGTTTTATTAAAATAATTTAATTTGAATAACTATTAACCAATATATCTTAATTATAGCAACACATATGATTTTCCTATTACCGACCCCCTAAATTACCCTAATACCGACCCCATGTGATTTATAATATCCAATCAAAATAGATCCGTAATTTACTTTAAAATATGTCGTAAGTTGTCTTTGTATCATTAATATAGATTTAGTATGCATGATTCCAGTTGATTATATACATACTGATTAATACATAAATATTAAATAATAATATACACTATTTTAATATAATTACTATAAAGTTTAAATTTAAATTTAATATAACTATTAAAACATAAATTCAATACAAAATAAATTGCGTGAATGTTATAATTAAGTATATTTATGTATATCTACTATTTTTATTGGATATTATAATACTACAATTATTTATATCACGATTATTTTAGGGGGTCGGTAATAGTAGAAGGGGTTCGGTATTAGGTACATGTATCCGATTACCGACTCCCCTGTTTATTCTTGTAAATATAATTATATCAAAAATTTAAAAAATAGCCATATTATTCATTTCCATAATATTAACCTAATTACAAAATTTCAAATAAATATATTTAATATTGTATAAGTTATTACAATATAATCATTTAGGGGTCAGTAATCGGAGACTTTACCCTATCATGTATTAACGCATATATTCATCTTATATTATTAATCACCATATATAAATATATATATATACATAAATATAAACTATGTCAAGTATACCTAGACTAGTCCTGTCTGGTCTCTGGGGAGGTATCCAGAACAGCACCAAGGTCAAGAACGACAGCAGCACGGAGGGCAGTATCAACACGTACACGTAGAAAGCGGTTCTTCTCTTGACTGTCAGGTAGAACGTGATGTCGGGGTAGGTTTCGTTAGCGCAACACGGGTAGTGACGTTGGTTGTAGGACGCACTCGTGTTTAGTATCTGTGTGTGTGGGGTGGTGGTGCTAGTATAATATAGTAGTACGTGGTGCTAGTAGGTGCTGGTAGGTGCTGGTAGGTGCTGGTATAGGTTGTAGTAGTAGTGATGGTAGGTGCTGGTAGGTGCTGGTAGGTGCTGGTAGGTGCTGGTATAGGTTGTAGTAGTAGTGATGGTAGGTGCTGGTAGGTGCTGGTAGGTGCTGGTAGGTGCTGGTATAGGTTGTAGTAGTAGTGATGGTAGGTGCTGGTAGGTGCTGGTAGGTGCTGGTAGTAGTGCTAGTATAGGTTGTAGTAGTAGTGATGGTAGGTGCTGGTAGGTGCTGGTAGGTGCTGGTAGGTGCTGGTATAGGTTGTAGTAGTAGTGATGGTAGGTGCTGGTAGGTGCTGGTAGGTGCTGGTAGTAGTGCTAGTATAGGTTGTAGTAGTAGTGATGGTAGGTGCTGGTAGGTGCTGGTAGGTGCTGGTAGGTGCTGGTATAGGTTGTAGTAGTAGTGATGGTAGGTGCTGGTAGGTGCTGGTAGGTGCTGGTAGGTGCTGGTATAGGTTGTAGTAGTAGTGATGGTAGGTGCTGGTAGGTGCTGGTAGGTGCTGGTAGTAGTGCTAGTATAGGTTGTAGTAGTAGTGATGGTAGGTGCTGGTAGGTGCTGGTAGTAGTGATATAGCAATATAGTATAGTATAGTATAGGTTATAGTAGTAGTACATTTAGGTACTGGTAGTAGTGCTGGTAGGTGCTGGTAATAGTAGTAGTATAGATTGTAATAGTAGTGATAGTAGGTGATGGTAGTAGTTATAGTGTAGGTTATAGTAGTAGTGCTGGACCAGCACTACTATGTGGAAAGGTGCTGCTTGTAGTAATAATATATGCTATGGTATAGTAGTAATAATATTAGTAGTAATATTACCTCCCATTCGGAACTGTCAATGAATTCTCTAGTATCAAAATCCACGAGTGAGTCGTAAAATATCAAATCTAATTTATCACCTGTAAATAAATATTATTAGTTAAAAATACAAAGTTATATACATTATAATATAACATATGTTTATGATTATATTAATATTTTAAATGTTCTTATATTTTATATTATATATATTATATATATATAATATATTATATATATTTAATTAATAATATAAGACTAATATAATATATATAGGTAAATACAATACACATGTGTCACGTGACAATCGGGTAATATAGACCGTAACCAAGTATTATATAACCTTGTGTAATGATAATGTAACCAAGTATCGCAGATTATTATAGACCTTGTGTAATGATAATGTAACCAAGTATCGCAGATTATTATAGACCTTGTGTAATGATAATGTAACCAAGTATCGCAGATTATTAAAATAAATAAAGAACAAAAGAACAAAATAATAATAATAATATAAATTATTATTATTATTTATTAAAAGATTTTTCCTTTTCTTTTGTAGTTTATAAAATAATAAATATGAATAAATACGACTGGGTTCTCATTTCTCCTAAAGGGTGTCACTACTAAGATACGCCCTATTGTCGTCTCCCATACATGCATGAGTAGCATCACTTGTATGCGACATACAGAACGATTTAATAGAGGTTATTTTACTTCAATGATGTATCATCTCAAATATGATTTCTATAAATGTGTAATATGTACACGATTCAGTTTAATAACAGTATAAGTGCATTAATAAGCACGGATATACGTACTAACACACGCGCACATACACGCACGCATATACATACATACACACATATGCACATATCAAAATAGATAACTATGTTAATAGGGCGGTCGATATAGTGAAGTTTTTACGAACTCAACTAGAGTGAATAATTCTATAATACATCTGAGGCGATAGATTACGTGATATTATACAATAGATACTAGTTATTATATAATAGATACTAGTTATTATATAATAGATAAAATTGTATAATGTTCGCGTATACGTGTGTGTGTGTGCGCGCGTGTGTGTGGGTGCGCGCGTGTGTGTGCGTGTAATACACACCGTGTATCGGCTTTATTAATAATGTATGATAGTTTTAGATTTAATCACTGCGCTAAACGTGTCCGGTGATGGTGGTGGCGCTGGTAGAATAGTATTACGTAATCATATAATTGTGACGTGTGACTGACATGCGCAGTAGAGCGGCGTATATCACGTGACGTATTCGTCATCCGCGTTACTACACGCGCGCACATAGGCATGCACATACGCATACACATAGGCATGCGTATAGGCATACATTAGCACGCACAGACGCACGAGGATCACACACACACGCATGTCGTTTGTAACACACATGTATACTTTACATAGTGTATCGTTCGTTAATGTTACAATATATGTGTTTATATCGTATTAGTTGTATATGATTAAATAATATATATATATATATATATATATTATAATAATAGTGTAAGAGTATTGTAATTATTAATTATACATTAGGAAGCCAGTTTATCAATGACGTGTGGGAGTTTATATTTCTGATATCTAGAAATGCAGACGTCATTGCAATATTCCACGTCATATAACGTCATGTTATTTGTTCATAATCTATCAAAGAGTATGCCCAGCAATATTTGATTATATTTATCGATATTTTATATAGTTTGGTTTTTTGGTATTAGGTATCCATACATATATATATATATATATATATATATATATATATATATATATTATTAAATTGATAAAATGCGATAATTATATCAAATATATTTGATTGTAGTACAAACGAGTTTTTATTATTTCGAAATATATCGGTAGGTCTATATATAATGTATAATGTCACTGTATATATCTTAGTAATATAATATTATATATAATATTATATATATATATATATATCTACATATGTATTATATATATAATCATAATAACATCATATTTGACACAATTACAAGGCGAATTATATCAAATACAGCTTACAAATATAGTCAAGTTTTTCACCCATTAAAAATTATAAATAATTAACCCAAAAATTAAGCGGTATAAGGTAACAAATATATTAATTAAAAAATAAACCATATTCAAATAATAAAATTAAAATGTGAAACACTAATACAACAAAATGTTTTTATTAAAAATAAAAGGAATACGTATTATACAATATATATATATATCAAATATTATTAATTATGAAACATAATTGCGTTAATATATTATTATAAAGATATTAGGTATAGGTATTAATATACTGTAATAGGTAATTACCATATATAACAATAAAATATATAACTTTATCATTGTGAGAAATGTCTAAACAAGATCACCCGCTATGAATACTTAACGAATGTGGACTTATAAGATATAATACATTAGGAGATTAACAAATACAACTGACAATAACAATACTGCCTAGAAAAACTAATTATTAAATAAAATATAAATTTGTTTATTTTAGTAATATAAAAAACGTGCCAATTGAATATATTTTGGTAAAACTAATAGCAAAGAGTTATTTAAGGAAAATAATATAAAGCGAGAAATCGTATAATTCGATTTCTTACACAAAACATTAACAGCGCAACATATATAGGGTACATTTTCAGAAAAAGATGCTCTTCATAATATAAATTCGTATCAAACTATACACTTTTAAAATGTAAAATAATATATTTTAAATGATTATTTATATGATGACAGATTACGTATTCATTACAAATATATAACAAAGCAATATGATATATTAGTTTTAAATGCTATATATGTCAATGTGGCGAGTAAAATCTAACGTATATTACCAGGCATATATTAATAGAACAATTAAAACATTATTTAATTATGATGGCGGCAAACCTACATCTATTTCAGTGATTTCAATACTACTGCTAGCACTATAGTATACTATGGGACGCAGGTATATTAACTAATCTTCATAGATAGGGGTTTTATATATGTTATTCGAAAAATCTTTGCTAATACTACTACTAAAATAATAAAAATCTTCACAATCATATTCATCAGTATTCAGTACCCTATGTAGTACCCTATGGCACCATATGGTACCCTATGGTCATAGAGTTTTCTCACATAAATTAAATAATGTAATATTAAATTATAACAATACAATAATTTCAAACAATAAACATATAAAATAAAAATGTGTATCGTTAAATATTTATATATATAATATTCAAACGAAATAAGTTTCTATAAGTTCCAGGTGTATTTCTAATAACATTATTAATATAATTGTTATTTTAATAAGTCTTTAATAATTGTTAATACTATTGGTGAGTTAATAATATCAAATATACAAAGTTAAACCAATGTTAAACCCATACACGTATAAAACCATAGATGTATAATATAGAAGTTTTTTGATAATTTATAATACATAACCCATGTATAAATAGTAAATAGTATAGGAATATTATATATAATATGAATATAATATATTCAATATATGTGTAATAGATTATCGTATATATATATATATATACTGAACCATAGTAAACAATCTGCCATTGACAGATAACACACGAGCTTGCACCCATAGACACTTACTAATACGCGCTTAGTACATTAAGTAAGTTAATTACATTAAGTACACTGAGTACATTGGGTATACTGGGTACACTTTGTATACGTAGTAAATTCTTAACGTTATAGTTTTTGATACTACTCTTAATAATTAATATAACAATTGTTGTTGCAATTATCAGATGCATAACGTAGATTAATAAGTATAGTATATATATATATATATATATATATATATATTTATATATAATATTATAAATATATATAAGAATAATAATTATTCATTAGAATATTCTTAATATATAATAAAAATAATAAAATTAATATAAATAACGATATTCTGTTTGGTAGAGCTTCGAAAGGAATTTAATATGACTTGAATAATTTGTATTGTTGTCACCCAGTTATATATATATATATATATATACACACACAGATATGTATTATGAGTACACATTCTAGGTGCACGTGTACCCGTCGCTCTTACCGTCGTAGGTCCACGATCCGAACTTTAAATGACACGTCTGTTCGTCGAACGGGAAGTTATGCATGTCCAGCGAGCAGGCTGACCTGTAGATGGCCGGTGGGATCCATCTCACAAGTCCGGTGTGGTAGACGGCTATCAGTTCGTTGTGCCGTTTTACCTGCTCGTCAGCACTGCGAGGGGTGGCGGTAGAGCAAGGTAGGGTACGGTAGGGTACGGTAGGGTTCGATAGGGTACGGTAGGGTACGATAGGGTACGGTAGGGTACGATAGGGTAAGGTAGGGTACGGTAGGGCAAGGTAGGGCAATGTAGGGTACGGTAGAATAATAGTGGAGGGTGGTGGTAGAAGGCGGGGAATGATTGTGGAACTAGATGGGGGGAAGGCAGAGCTAGGTGTAGTGGTATTGAAGGAAGTGTAGGCAATTCTAGTTGGAGATAGAAGGGATATTATAGTGGTAATGGTATCGAAGAGATAGGAGGAGAATGGTAGTAGTTATATTGGTAGTGAAGGTATATATGTGAATGATAGTAGTTATATTAGTGCAACATATAATATAAATAGTAGTAGTAGTAGTGGTGGTATTATAGAGAGAGGAAAAAGAGTTCAGTAGATGTGATATAATGAATGATAACAATAGTAACAGTAGTGGATGTAGCATTATATAACACTGCACCTGCAGTATTGTTAGCATACATGGTTCATACATTGCAGTGGACACTATCAGGCATTGTCTATGATACCGGATAATAATGGTGATATGCATACCAAAGCAGGGGAACAATAATAGTGCTTCGGTAGTAGATGGGACAATGGAGACGATGATGTAGATGATGTAGTTATTAGCATTGTTAGTATACTGAATATGACGCTGGGAGACAATGAGACGATCTCGACATGTTATTTAATTATAATTAACAAATTAACGAATAATTGTTCACTGTTAATGAAGATAGATGCATAACAGTATAATGTATGACGAACAATAACGATACGAATATAGACTTAACACGGATAATATTTCATATAGTATATTTATATTTTAGAAACCCGTACGCAAAACATTGATAATATAAAAGTGCATCTACGATATATGTCAATGCAATGCAATACATATCGAATACTATAATTGAATAGATATGACAAATTGTAGACAATATTTCGAGTTAATACATGTATAAACGCTTACAGGCGACTATATTAATACGTAAAATAATGAATTTATATATTATATGATAATAACTAGTGTGCAGTATTTAAAGATTGTATTCAAAGATAAAAATAGAAAATATAGAACCTACCTCAAATTAAAGTTACTTTAAGTTTCGATAGGAATATAAGTCGTTATAGGAGACTGATGACGATTTAATGTAGGAGCATATGTTTACAACGTTGTTTACGTTGTATTGTATTTTAAGAAAAGAAATAATTTGATAACGATAATTAATCTATTACGTGGCATGTAACATATATATATATATATATATATATATATATATATATGATATATATATATAATGTAGGAGGATGCGATACGATGTAGGTGAGGTAACTAACTTGTTATATAACACGATGTCGGGTGTCCAGACCATGCTACTCTTCAGTCGTACGTCACTGATTCCGCCGAAATCTTCTGGGTTCCAAGTTAGTATTTCATCGTACCACCTCTTTAGGGTATGCTTACATTAGTGAATATACAGCATTAATTAGTGAATATACAGCATTCATTAGTGAATATACAGCATTCATTAGTGAATATACGGCATTCATTAGTGAATATACATCATTCATTACTAATGAATCATTAGAGAATATACAGCATTCATTAGTGAATATACAGCATTCATTAGTGAATATACATCATTAATTACTAATGAATCATTAGTGAATATACAGCATTCATTATTGAATATACAGCATTAATTAGTGAATATACTGCATTCATTAATGAATATACGGCATTCATTACTAATGAATCATTAGTGAATATACAGCATTAATTAGTTAATACACTGCATTCATTAATGAATATACAGCATTCATTAGTGAATATACAGCATTCATTAGTTAATATACATCATTCATTACTAATGAATCATTAATGAATATACAGCATTCATTAGTAAATATACAACATAATTAGTTAATATATAGAATTAATTAGTTAATATATAGCATTAATTAGTAAATATACAGCATTCATTAGTGAATATACAGCATTCA
>OZ025239.1:36193114-36198114 GCA_964019155.1 Osedax fenrisi
TTCATTAATTTTCGAAATAATCATAGGATTATTGGTTAGTAATAAATCCAGCAAATTATTATTACGAGTTGGAAAAGTAATTAATTGAATGAGTGAGTTTTGACATAGACTATTTTCAAATTCGCAATATGTTGATGGGTAATTAGGAAATGTATTATCATTCCAATTATAAAGAGGTAAGTTGAAATCTCCTACAATAATAGTAGGTGAAATTGTATCACATAGTGCAAATAAAAATTTACAAATCGATTTATGAGTGTTAAAATCAGTTGAAGGTGGACGATAAATACAAGATAATCTTATATTTTTAGTAGAATGTAGTACAAGAGTAATATGCTCAATATTATTAAAATTATTGAAATATAATTGAATTGGATTTAAATTAGATTTGCAGATTATCGCTACACCACCTGAATGAGATTTCCTATCATTACGATATATTTTATAGTTAGTATTACCAAAAAGGAGTAAAGCATCAGTATCAACATTTGTTAGAAATGTTTCAACAAGACAAACAATATCATACATGTTAGAACTAAGAATTAACTCTAAATAAGGTAGTTTGTTTCTAACACTGCGACAATTTGAAAACATAACTTTTAAATTAGATGAATTTGATAGTCAGGTTGAATTGTCATTAATTATTATTATTATTATTATTATTATTATTATTATTATTATTATTATTATTATTATTATTATTATTATTATTATTATTATTATTATTATTATTATTATTATTATTATTATTATTATTATTATTATTATTATTATTATTATTATTATTATTATTATTATTATTATTATTATTATTATTATTATTATTATTATTATTATTATTATTATTATCATTTCATATGTATATTAATGTAATAAGAGGAACTAATTATGTATGTATAAATAAACAAACTATCAATCAATCAATAAATCAATGTCATATTGACTTACAATATATACTAATATATAAGGCACACATCCAATTCCTAATATTATGTTATTTGAGATATACATATATAGCTAAATGCAATTTATTATTCTATAATATACTGTATATATATATATATATATATATATATATATGATATTATATGTTAGTATACTATATATACTATAGTATAATACTATTTAGTATACTGATATATATATATACATATATTTTATATAATATAGATAAACTAGATAAACTAGTATACATATTATATTTAATATAGTATATTATAGCTATTTACACTACTATTGTCCTTCTCTTATCTACTCCACTTTCCTATTTATATAAACTGTCCGATCTATCTCACTATATCCTCTTTTCCTTTCACTTCTACTTCTTCTTTCATCCTCATCCACCCCTCCCTCTCTCTCCCTTCAAGTATACACGTAGAGTGTGCGTAATAGAACATTCCATTGTGTATAGGTAAAAAAGGTTTTTATATTCATATATTTGTAATCGCATTGTATACTTAGGTATACCTAATGAATATCATGAGTCATATGTAGTTTAATTATTAGCAACTTGTTTATCGTGTAATGTCCATTAAGATAAGGATCATAAGTTAATACTTATTTAAAGATCCACTTTAACGTACACAGTGTGTAGTACACACACACACACCCTCACACACACACCCTCACACACACACCCTCACACACGCGAACGCACACACACACACACCGATAATCATCATAATCATTATTATAATAAGTATCCATACCGCTCTCCATTCCCTTTTCCTCATCCCTTTTGCCCCTCTCTCCACCCCTTCCCCTACCCCCCTTCCCCTCCCCATCCACATACTAACGTATCGCTTCCACACGTTACTGGTCAGCACTTGATTGGTCTCGTCAAAGTCTAGTATCTGTATCAACGCCAGTCCGAACTCGATGTTGACCGTCTGAGAGGCGTTGAACACGGGCCTAGCCGTGTTGCCGGCCCGCTTGTAACGTTTCTCGAGGTGACGGTACAGACGACCTTCGTTAGACAACCGGAAGTGTTCTCGTTTGAACATCCTGCTGAAGGGGGCGTGGTGGGGGGAGTGTATGTGCGAGTGCGCGAGTGTGCGCGTGTGTGCGCGTTAATATCTATCGTTTTACTACTTTAATACTATATATATAATTATCTGTACATATTGTTTTATTTCATGCGTGTGTACTGAGTCGTGGCGAAGTGACGAGACCTAAGCCTATATAGACTAGTGGTGTAACAGGTCAGGTGTACAGGTGGACAAGTGCACTGTAATAAGTAAATGGTTTTCTGCAGTAAAATAAATGGTATTTAAGGTGTGCTTATAATAGAACCCTTTTGATGGTTTTCTGCAGTGAAATTTTTAGAATACCATATTAAGGGTTTTCTATTATCGGATTTAAGAATACCATTTAGATTGTTTTCCACAGTAGAAATTAAGAATACCATTTAGAGGGTTTTCCACAGTAGAAATTAAGAATACCATTTAGATGGTTTTCTGCAGTAGAAATTAAGAATACCATTTAGAGGGTTTTCCACAGTAGAAATTAAGAATACCATTTATATGGTTTTCTGCAGTAGAAATTAAGAATACCATTTATATGGTTTCCTGCAGTAGAAATTTGAATACCATGTTGAAGGTTTTCCACAGTAGATATGTAGAATACCATTTAGATGGTTTTCCACAGTAGAAATTAGAATACCATTTATATGGTTTTCCACCGTAGAAATTTAGAATACCATTTAGAGGGTTTTATACAGTCGGTTTCACAGAATACCATTTAGAGGGTTTTAAATAAATATTTTTTTTAAATACCATTTAGATGGTTTTCTGCAGTAAATATCAGTCTAGAAAACCATTATTTTTAACAGTGTGGACAGTCAGTTGATGACTCGCTTTGATACGACGATAGTACATGTATACATCTGACCAACGTATATGCTACACAATTATACTATTAATAAATAAAGGTGGTTAAACACCCCTATTGTAGGGTTGTTGTTAGGAGTGAAATATATAGTACTCCCCGTACAATGTGCGCCGTACCTATGAGATGTATAGTATACTATTATAATATCATATAGGGTAGGGTATTATCTAGTAAATGTACGCCATAATTGTATTAGATAATACCCTACTATACTACTATATACCTCATGGGTGTGTTACCACTTTAGGGTGGTTACGATTGTTACAGACCGAGGTTCTAGTGGTGACCTAGTGGTGACCTTAACTCTCAACTCTACTTAAAAACAATAGTCACGTGGTATACCATCGTTAAGTGAACGGTATTGGTGTATGCGTAGGATACATAACGGTGAACTATTTTATTTATAATGAATCAGGAAATGTCACAACCGAATGTCGAGAAGTAACAAACATATCACACGAACATCGTAATGCGACGTGTCTACCGACTGTAGTAATAACAGAGCTATTTCTTATGCATAGCGGAATTTATATTATTATTATTATTATTATCAGATTTAGGTTTTTACACCAGGGTAATTATATAAGCAGAGCTTATCACGTGATAATCACCCTTTTATTAGATAATAGATAATTAATTTATTTATAAAAAAGTGTATTTATTGAGATCGTACTATATAATAATCAATACCCTACAATATATAAACTATAGACTATATGCTATATATATATATAGGTTATATGTAATGTTTACTTAGGAAGGGTACATGACACATGCAGGTCAAATGTTCATATACCGATTATCAATCACTAATTATTATTGAAAATACCCATATTTAGGGATATAAGTGTTGTATTCATGTTAACACCACGCCTACCGCACTGGGCTTATCCTACATCGCGGCACATACATCTAGTAGGTCAGTGCTATTAACGCTAGTAATAGTAGAGAAGGGGGCGGGTATTATGGGCGTGTCCGCACTATTAACCGCGAGACTATTGAGTGCCAAGTTTAGTTAGTTGATTAATAGCTTTGCAGCAGTAACGGCCTACCTACCTAACGGCGTTACCTACTTAACGGTATATTGTACTTACTTAATACGTTAGAGGATTTCTCGCTAATACGATTATAATATTATATCTTATTATTAGTAATGGTTGTAATAATAATAATGAAATATTATTATTAATATTACTTTTAGTATTACTAGTATTAATAATATTATTATTATTATTATTATTACAATTAAAATTAATATCAGCATCATCATAAACATCATTTTAACCACAAACTTCATCATTATCATTAGCATCACAATCACCATCATCATCATCATCATACTCATTACCATTATTATAACTACAGTCTAAATCACAATTATCAACATCATCATCATCATCATCATCATATTTATTATTATTGTTATTATTATTGTCGTTACTTATATTAGTATAATAATTATTATTATTGTCGTTATAATATTATATAATGTCCTTTAAAAGTCTTTACGGATATTTCGTATTCATAAAATAATAACTAAAGACATTATTTGCAATGCGATCATTAATCACACGTGACGTATATAATATTACGTAACTATAGATATCACGTGACAAAAGTAAACATCACACTTACTATAGTAACTTATAGATGAATAGGAAGTTAATACGAAAGAAGAAACAGTTGCCCCCATCCCACATATAACACAATTGTGATAGCAGTAATGTATATATATATATATGTGTGTATGTATATATATATATATATATGTGTGTGTGTGTGTATGTATATGTAGGAATAATTACCACTATAAGTGTGCATCTATATATAAACACTTATAGTTCATAATCTATATAAATATGATTTATTTATAATTAGTATTGTTATTACATAACGATGTGTGGATTACGTCTGACACACTGACACACGCATGCGTATGTCTTGTAGAGTACGCACTTTTTGCTATTGCGCATCACTTGATTTTTATGTTACAATACTTGATGTATTCCACAAGTAGATGTTCGATACGCAGGTATTCGTACGCGATCAACATCGATATGTGTGTAAGTTATTGTGTTTGTTGGCATGTGATGAATACCAACGTAAGGAAG
>OZ025239.1:36203114-36259721 GCA_964019155.1 Osedax fenrisi
TGTATGTTTTCATAAATAACTATTTTTAAACTAAAATATCTAATTCAATATTCAATTAAATTTGTTTAAATAGCTATGTTATATAACACATTTTTTTCGTGGCTCAGTTCATCCCAGTAAATATATATATTATAATAATATCATAATTTAGATATGAGTATGGTAAACGAATCTTATCTAGTCATTTACCGTTGTTATATATATATATATATATATATATATATATATATTGTTATTGATAATTTGGTGGTGTATTTTCATCCCATCCAGGAACCTAGATGAAATTGTCATTTATAACCAAATGGCTCTACTGTCCATTCGAAGCCGCTCTCATGTTAAGACATCCATGGTTTTAACGAGAGCCGATCATTTATTTATACACAATTATATAATATTACTTCTAAATAATATAAGACCTATTTTAATTGTCCGGATGAGGCTCGAACCCGCGTCCTACTGATTGTGTGTCTGACGCATTATACAATGAGCTACACAGGCAGTTTTTATATTTATATATTTATATATATTGCAGATATATATATATATATATATATATATTATGAATTTTATTTAATAATAATAAAATATATATTAAATATTAATAAAATATATATTTCATAATTTATATATATTACAGGTTTCAAGTAAATATTTTTCAAATTTCACAAAACCTCTCGCTTGGATAACTATTGCGAATATATTTGTTTTAGTTCTAAATTTAAATTATTTTATATATTTATTATATAAATATGTTGTAATGTAATATTATTTTTTATAGTAGTCAGTCTTAACTTAATGTTTTCATTTGAAATAATATCAACTATATATTTCCGATTTATATTTTCAATTTAATATTTGCTCAAATAAAAAATCGATAAATAATAATATTATTATAGTAATACTTGTAATAATAATAATAATACTAGTATTAATACATGCATTATTAATTAGAGTAATAGTACAATATTAATAATAAACAAATAAAGCCGTCTAAATAGTAACACCTCGGGCGATATAAAAGTAACCTCTAAACACTATAGTGTGCCTTATAAGGCAAGGTAACCATGTGTATCGAAGTCCTAATCCTGCGCTGGGCGAGGAGTTAACCCAACCTAGCGGCCAAACTACGAACTACTCGCATATAGACTCGATCGATAGGTGTCCGCCAATACCGGATGTAATAACGCAGCATTTCATAGCGCATGCGTGACTTTCACCTTACAAGGTCACCGTAGTTCCACGCTTGTAGAGATTCACGCTTATACAAGTTATACATGGTATACACGTGAACAGACGGCGTTCTATTAATAGCTGATCGTGTATATATCATAAAGCAAACGAAGGCAATTACTATAATTGTTCCGTATACACACACACCTACACATACACACGAATATAAACACACACATATATATATATATATATATATATATATATATATATATATATTCTAATTATATTTGAGTTGGATTAATGAATTATTATTAACAGTAGTATTTTACAAAACTCAGTCTGATTATGCATAAGTCCATGGAGTAAGGTGACAGTTAAGCTGTTAGTGAAGATGTCAGTTAATGTGACAGTTAATCTGATAGTGAATATGTCAGTTAATGTGACAGTAAAGCTGATAGTGAATATGTCAGTTAATATGAAAGTTAAGTTGACAGTTTAGCTGATAGAAGATATGTCAGTTAATGTGACAGTTAAGGTGATATTTAAGATTTCAGTTAATGTGACAGTTAAGCTGATAGTGAAGATGTCAGTTAATGTGGCAGTTAAGCTGATAGTGAAGATGTCAGTTAATGTGACAGATAGCATGAACGTTAATGAAGATAAACTTAAACGATGATAGATAATGTAAACATTAAGGCTACACTCTTAGTGTTATACTTAGTTACAAATGTTACATGTAACTGTAGTTAATTAATTACCACCGACTGAAGTTCAAGACTTAAGTTGCAGACTCGCTGCCAGTAACGACAACTACAGGGACAAAAGGAGGGCGTGGTCATAGGATATCGCGTCACGCCCCATTTTGTTCAAGCAGCATAAAATCCACCACGTACACTGATAGAAGTAAGTGTTCTTTGGACGAGAATTTTAGTCCAAAGAACCCCATGATATTGGCATGGGGTTCTTTGAAATCATAAAATCTAGAGAACCTTAAATACGAAATAAATATATAATAAATGGGTTCTTTTCAATGATATAAATGTAAAGAACCCATTAATTTTTATATAAGGTTCTTTGGACTCGTAAATTTAAAAGAACCCTTTGCTATTACTAATGATAATGTTAATACTATGTTAATATGTAATGTGTAATATATGTACAGTATATAATGTACACATCTTATTATTATTAAAATGTTATATTAATATATTTATATATCTTTTTGTAAACTAGATATATAAATAATATTTTATAAAATTCAAGTAATATATAATTAAACCTATTATTAATATTTAAACTACTATTCTAATTTTAAATATGTTACGATGAATGCAAATATATCCATTTTTAAATAACTCTGGTTTCTCTTCAGCCACGAATACATCTTTCGCCTTTTACTAAATATTTCCGTGGAGAGGAATAATTTAATAAGTATTATTACATTTTTCTATCTCTACCTTGTAGGGAAAAATTATCAATGAATTATATTTAAATTGATATACTATATTTAAATTATATTATTATATATTTTATAATATATATATATAAATACTAAACTTTATTTATATTATAATAAGGAACAAAAAAGATAACATATATTCTTATATATTTATAATTCCAAATACTATAAGGGTTATTATATATTTATAATTCCAATGAACCTTATATAAATAAAATTCAGAAAGTGTTCTTTAGGTTATTTTTTTTCAAAGAACCTTTATTTCTAACAGTGTAGCTTTAGAGTACATATAATAATATGGTATTACACTCTATCTAGTTATATAATAATAATAATAATATTAATAATATAATTTATTAGAAGAGTTGTTTTAAGTTTTTTTTCTTGTTTATATTATATAGGTTATATAGAATATAGCGATTATATATATATATATTATATGGCGATTATATAGGTATGTTGGTCCAGCTAAAGGGCTTCAAAATAAGATTGAAAATGATACATTATTGTCGCCCATTGGTTGGTTATACAGTTAAACACATGACAGGTATTCAGGTACACGTGTACCTATAGGTGGTTAGTTAGCTCCTGTTGGTGTAGTGCGAACAGCGAGTGGCTATGCACCTCTGTTCCAGCAAATCGGAATATACTAGTATTGTAAATGATGCCGAGCTTTTGATGCCTAGCCGAGACTTTTGGTTTTTAATGCCGAGCCGAGACTTTCATTTTCGTAAAAAAAAAGGGGCCCGAGCCGAGACTCTAGCCAAACGAACCCACGCCAAACCGAGATTCTAACAAAACGAGCCAGATCTGAATTGAGACTTTAGGTAACTAATACTGAGACTGCATCATGATTTAGATTTTAGCATCATTTACATCACTAGTATAGACTCACTTACCGGACATGCCACGAATGACGGCATACATCATATGTTATGACGTATATTGTTTAGTGCATACAGAGTAGTGATGTAAATGATGCTCACATCTAAAGAATGATGCAATATCAGTATCAGTTACCTAAAGTCTCAACTCGGCTCGGGCTCGTTTTGTTAGAGTCTCGGCTCGGCTCGGGCTCGCTCGGCTAGAGTCTCGGCTCGGGCTCGTTTTTTTTCCGAAAATGATAGTCTCGGCAAAGCATCAATAACCAAAAGCCTCGGCTCGGCATCAAAAATCTCGGTATTATTTACACCACTAGATGAAATTTACATTATTATTCACTGAATCTCGAAGTTGGCGCATATTATTTTTTTTAAATTGATGTAAATGTGAAATATTTAAAAATTAGTATTAAAATGTAATTTCTAAAAATCATCATTTCGACTCGGAAAAGTTTTTTAAAAGTCTCAACTCGGCTCGGACTCGTTTGACTAGAGTCTCGGCTCGGTCTGGGCTCGTTTTTATTCCGAAAATGAAAGTCTCGGCTCGGCATCAAAATCCAATAGTCTCGGCTCGGCATCAAAACTCGGCATCATTTACATCCCTAATACAGAGTACATTGTGTACACTGAATATATAAAAAATATATATTTATATATATATATATATATATATATATATATATATTACTATAGTACACATATAAATGTAATAAAATGTAATAAAATATAAATGTAAATATCAAAAATTCAAATTGCAAACAATAACAATGTGCCCATTGAATGTACGACGTACATTGTTGTTTTAATCCTTTTTTTATAATTTTGTTATAATTTTGTTGTCGTGTTTTCTTTTTCGATACCACATTTGTATGTACTTAAATCTTGCCTTATAAATTATAAGTTATAATGCATAAAGGGCATATATGCATATAACAAATCTTATATACTATTATAGCAAAGATTTTGCGAAGCAAAGATATATCACTCACTATGCATGCAACGTAATTTAGTAATATCCCCAACTGCTGCTAGCAGTAGTATCGAAATCACTGAAATAGATTTAGGTTCGGCTCTGTTTGCATACAACAATGTTTTCATTGCTCTATTAAATTACATGCAATATAAATTAACTTTTACTTACTAAATATATACTTATAACATTTAAAACATAAATATCATATTTGTTTGTTATATATTAGTAATGAACACTTAGTTTTCATCATATAAATATTAATTTAAAGCATATTATTTAACATTTTAAAAGTGTATAGTTTGATACGAATTTACATTATAAACAATGCATAGTTCCTAAAAGTAACCCGCTATAGGTGGCACCAGGGTATTTTGTATACAAATTCGAATTACACGATTTCGCGTAAGTGTTATATCTTTCCTTCGGAAAATCTTTGATTATAGTATTATATTAACTTATATTGAAGTATGACTTTGTATTATACTATTAGTACTTATGACAATATTTTAAGATTACTAATTTTCGCAGTTCACATTTCCTATTATATTTATAATCATGTCATTTAAATATAGTAATAATAATATAATACTTATTGATCACATTGTTATAAGCATCAACATTGTACGTATAAATGATTTTAATAAATCACATATATATATTATATATTAATATTTTGTAGAATATATTTCTCAAATAATCCGATATTAATATATATACACCTTTTTTAAAAACTGTAATTCTTTTTATTACACTGCCGATCTTGATCATTTATTAAGTTTATTGATAAGATAATATCTGGTTATAACCTATAACCCTATATATATACCTTATAAATTATATATGTGTGTTTGTTATAAGCACTATTGTCCATCAAGTATTATTATTTGATGCTGATTATAATATATATGTATATATGTTTATATATATGTGCATATATATAAATATATATATATATATATATATTGGTTTGTATTGAAAATACGTTTACTTTATTGATATTAGTGTATGTATGATAATAAAGCGTATATCATGAGCTATAGCTCATATATGTGGGTCACAGAGTATGGTTTGTACGCGATTAATTCCACTGCGGTGACGAGCTATCTATAGATTAGCATGTTTAACTACGTGCGTGTGTGCGTGTGTGCGCGCTCCGGACGGAGTGGCCGACATTACGTAACGGCCAGAGATCACGTGGTATCATCACGTGGAGGACGCGTCACGTGATATCGTCACGTTATTGCCCGCCGCTTAATCGATACTCACTTCCGGTGTGCGGGCGCGCGTGCTGCCGCTCCGGTGTGCGATCACGTGTGTGTGTGTGCGTACGCGGGTGTGAATATCATCACTAATTTAGTTATTTAGTTAGAGGCGAACGGGAGATAGGGCACGATTACGTGTAACACCTCAATATAACCTCACTCGTGTATGTATGTGTATAGAGAGAGTCAATGTTATAACCTTGAATCTAGCGTAACCCTGTCATTAGCGGTACCTTTAGTCTAACGTAACCTTGACCTTGGCGTGATTTCGCACATACTACGATCAAGATATATATATATATATATATATATATATATATATATATATATACACACACAATTATATAATATCACTTCTAAATATTACTTTAGGACCTATGTTAATACCAAACAGAATATGCTTCAATGTACGACCAACATTCATTACACATTTTTATTTGTTTACTATGCAATATATTAATTTTATATTTAATTAAAATATAATATATATATTATATATATAGTATATTGTATATTGTATACAATATATTTTCCTTACATATTTATTTGTTTGTATTGTATTTTATGTATTCGCATTTATCTAGATAGTTTACCTATTAGAAGTTTTACAAACAATATTAATAATTATAAGAATGTTGATATAATGCGAATACGGGGTTAAAACTATAAAACAATATGGTATATATATACCATATTGTTATATGGTTTTAACCATGTATATAAATATTATTTCATATAAGTTTCCTATAGAATTAATGACGGTTGCAAAATATAATCGATTAAACAATGAATAATTTGCGTTTAAATAATGTATACATTATAATTTATTATATAACATTAAAATATATATATATATATATATATATATATATATATTCAATGTTTATAATTAAATAATAGTACAGTTATATAGTTGTGTATTGACATGCTAGGTTGAAGTAGGTTAAAATGTATACTTTTTTTACTTCAACTATAGTTATAGGTTAATGCTCAATATATGCGTATTATATATATGAATATAGGCCTATACTTATGAACAGTGACAGTATTTCACACACAAAACAGGTCACACGCGATCGTCATTAACGCCGTACGGAGGCAGTGGTCTACGGCGACTTTAAGTTAGCTTTAATTAGGGAGATGTCGCCACAAGATACACGCTCTAATTAAGGGTGACCCAGCGTGCAGTCTAGTTCTTACCGTGATCCAGCGTGCCGTCTAGTTCTTACCGTGATCCAGCCGTCACTAAAGGTACGACTGGTGCTACGACTGATGCTACGACTGATGGTAGTGACATACGCTATATAACATGAGTGTCGTACGCATGTACGCGTGTGTGTATTAATAATATGTATACGCATGTTTATACGTATTCTAATATAGTAAATAAATATATAAAATTCGTATACACAAAATAATAAAATAATGTATATATATATATATATATAAATATTATTATTGTTATTATTATTTTATTTTTGGTGGATTCTTTCAATCCATCCAGGAACTAAGATGAAGTTTTCACTTATAACCAAATGGCTCTGGTTTCCATTCGAAGCCGCTCTCATGTTAAGACATCCATGGTTTTAACGAGATCAGATCATTTATTTATACACAATTATATAAGATCACTTCTAAATAGTATTTTAAGACCTATTTTATTTGTCCGGACGAAGCTCGAACCCGCGTCCTACTACTTGTGTGTCTGACGCATTACCCACGCAGTTTATATATATTTATTTATTTTATTATATTTTATTTGTATCAGAATGGAAATGATGATATTGCACATATTGTCAGGAGGTTTCGAATCAATAAAGCTGATCGCTTTCACTAATCCTCCTTAGACTTTGTCCATAAACTGATTTCATTCATATATATTTGTATATATATATATATATAAATATTTATATGTATATATATATATATATAAATATATATATATGTATATATATATATATATATATATATTTATACAATCATATTGTGCCAAGTGTAGGTATGATTGTAGTGTATTTCTTATTGGGTCAGACTCATCAAGATATCTTATGTTGTTTCAGACTTTCAACAATGTATATTATCATACCCGTCCCTAGGTGTATGTTACATATTTTAAATTTATTTATAACATAAATGTTTATTTTATTTTTTTTAAGTTTTATAATACATATATTACTATTACAATTTAAATACTTTAGTTAGTTAATTTATTTGTATTAATATACTCATAATTTTTTTTTCAACGGAAGATCATAAACTTTGCTTCAATATCTATTCGGGTTCTTATACCAAATTCTGAAGTATGTACATGTGTCACACATGATGTGTGTATATCACGTGCTACAACATCGTACACAACCTAGTTACAGCATACCGTCCTTGCTCGCCACGTGATCACAGTAATGACCGCTAGGTGTCTATAGTGTCGGTAGTGTCACGTGCGCATGCGCCAGCATTAATTGACACTTACACGTGTATTGTTGTTGACACCTTGCGCATATACATATGTATATATATATATATGTGTGTGTATTCGTGTGTACTGTGTACGTAGTTTAAATATAGGTTATATATATCGTCTAATTAAAGACATATATATCACAAAAGTATGTATTTGTTTCACTTGAACAAACACCCATAAACAGATATACGCATATACATACCTATTTATATATATATATATATATATATATATATATATATATTATGAGCGAGGCCTTACACGTACAGTATAAAGTATATACACTGCAATACTTTTATAGTGTATACATTATCCTACACGTTCACAAAGATTTTCCGAAGATAAATCCTTCGGACAATATTTGGCGTTCTTCTAAATGCTTAAATATGCTAATATTCTTAAATATGATTTACTTCTGAACAGAGACATATTCGATAACCATTTGTTGATATTTAAATACTATACTATGTATTACGTAGAACAGTGGTTCCCAAACTGGGTCGCCTGCAGTTTTTATGGGGGTCGCGGTTTACAGTTAATATAATATACCGTAAATTAATTAGTAATGATTAAAACATACAGCTTCTAAAATGTATGGCCATATTTATTAATATATTAATGTTTATAATCGCCATAATCTTCACTCCACTAAATATATATATATATATATATATATATATATATATATATATATATATATATATATTGATAACATATATACACAACATATAAACAAAACATATGCTTATATCTAAAAAATATGAATTCTATAATAGAAAAATAATGATAATTTTGTATCATTTGGGTTTACCTTTATAGTAAAAAATAATAGTGAAGTGCCACAATGTGTTATATGAAATGACATAGCATTAAAATGTATATATTATGCACGTTTACATTATGCAAAGCTAATACAAAATGACGTCAACTTGAAACTTCAACTAAGCATCCAAATTTCAAACAAATATATATATATATATATATATATATAAATATAAATTGATTTATAAATTAGCTAACAAGTTAACTAGTCCCATGACGATCGTAAGGGAACATGATATGGCGTCATGCACAACTTCTTCCAAATATAACTATCTTTGGTTACATTATAATTAAGTATAGGGTAGATATACCAGTCATCTCATAGACATAGTCCATCCAATTCCTTTTAGGGCGACCTCTTTTCCTTATACCTTCAACACGACCTTGTAAAACAGTATTTGTCAATATGTCATGTCTAATCATATGACCAACCCAACTTATTTGTCTCCTTTCAACTTTCTGTAAAACACGTTCATATGAAACAATGCTAGATATCATTTACTCGTGTATATATATATATATATATATATATATATATATATACATATATATATATATATACATTTGTCTTTCATTATCTATATGTGATATTTAGCATTCTTCTATGTGACTTAGATTCAAAAGAATTCAATCGTTTATTAGATCCTTCGAGAATAGTCCATGTTACTGATCTCAAAACGGTTACATTTATATTTTATTTGCATTATATTTTTATTAATTTTAGTTTATTTGTGAGGCAAACATAGTTCAATAATTAGTAATATTATAATTGGATGAATGTACCGATATAACTCCCATGTCAGAATGTATGATATTTGTATGTTACATAGCAATACATCTATAAAAGATGAGTTCCTTTTATGTAAACAAATTACAACGATAACTAAAGCAGTTGATGTATTTGATATATTAAATTCATTTTTTATTGCTAACGATTTAGAATGGATTAAATTAATATTACTGATTACTGACGGAACACCAAGTAAGTTAGGCATAACATCAGGATTAATTAAACTTATCAAAGATAAATCACCAGCAGTAATAATCATATAGGTATAGTTACAGCTATAGGTATAGTTATAGCCTACTTTTTAATTTCATTAAGTCGAATTCTTGGATAAATCGGATATTCAAAAAAATGTGTGAAGAAATGGACTCAAACTTTGATAACTTTTTATATTATACTCAGGTCCGATGAATTTCAAAATGTAGAGTTTTAAAGAGGGAGTATTCTCTTAAATTAAGGATGAAATTATTATTTGTCTTCAAGAACAAAATATAATTAAACTAGCAATGAAATGGGAAGAACATAAGGAAATTAAATTAATCTTGCAGATGACTTAAAAACATATATTCTAGAAATTGACAATCATCTTTATAATATAGCACTTCATTCCTTTTATGCTGATATTAAATTATCTAGAAATATAACCTGGAACAAAGTGAACTCATAATGATGAAAATGATATTGGTGTAAATCACGAACTAGGACATTTTTGGATATCTGTGAAAATATCCTATCCACATTTTTTTTAATTTGATAATTAAATATTTTTGAACTTTTGCAAGCACATATCTATGTGAAAGGACCTTCTCAGTTTTTTTCAATTTGAAAATAAAAAATAAATAAATTAGAAATCGAACCAGACATGAGGTACACTTTATCAGAAACATAAACAGATATTTATAAATTAGTACCAAGAATGCAAATACACAACATTTAAAAATAATATATTACATATTTTATATATTTTTAATACATTTATTTAAAAAAGTTAACTTCTTTTTTTAAATATTTTATTTAAAATAAATTATACTTAGGGGTCGTTTTATAAAAATTAATCCAATCTAATAAATATACTAAATATAAATAGATATAGGTATACACATAGGTATAGTAATATATATATATATATATATATATATATATATATATATATATATATATATATATATATATATATATATATATATATATATATATATAGGTTTAGGTACAGGTATAGCTATATTTATTATTTATTATTTCTATTTTGGTGGAGTCCTTTCCTCCCACTCTGCAATATAGCTGTAATTGTTACTATAACCAAGCGGATACATTATCTCCATTTAGTGTATCACATTGCATAACATTTCATCACATTGCATCACCTATTGCATCACCTATTACATCACCAGTATACGTCGCTTTATACGTGGCTATATGCATACGTTAATGTGTATTCGTTTTTCTCGTGCATAAGTGCATGTTAATGAGGTAAGTGCACCATTACATGAGCAATTACTTGATAAGCATTTACCTATAATTACCCTGACAATGCCCACATCTGATAATATCATATGTTATTAATATGTCTGTAATATGTCTGTAATATGCCTGTAATATGTCTGTAATATGCCTGTAATATTCCTGTAATAAGCCTGTAATATATATGTAATATGCCTGTAATATGTCTGTAATATGTCTGTAATATGCCTGTAATATGCCTGTAATATGCCTGTAATATGCCTGTAATATGCCTGTAATATGCCTGTAATATGCCTGTAATATGCCTGTAATATGTCTGTAGTATTCCTGTAATATGTCTGTAATATACCTGTAATATGTCTGTAATATGTCTGTAATATGCCTGTAATATGCCTGTAATATGCCTGTAATATGCCTGTAATAAGCCTGTAATATATATGTAATATGCCTGTAATATGTCTGTAATATGCCTGTAATATGTCTGTAATATGCCTGTAATATGCCTGTAATATGCCTGTAATATGCCTGTAATATGCCTGTAATAAGCCTGTAATATATATGTAATATGCCTGTAATATGTCTGTAATATGCCTGTAATATGTCTGTAATATACCTGTAATATGTCTGTAATATGTCTGTAATATGCCTGTAATATGCCTGTAATATGCCTGTAATATGCCTGTAATAAGCCTGTAATATATATGTAATATGCCTGTAATATGTCTGTAATATGCCTGTAATATGTCTGTAATATGCCTGTAATATGCCTGTAATATGCCTGTAATAAGCCTGTAATATATATGTAATATGCCTGTAATATGTCTGTAATATGCCTGTAATATGTCTGTAATATGCCTGTAATATGCCTGTAATATGCCTGTAATATGACTGTAATATGTCTGTAATATGACTGTAATATATATGTAATATGCCTGTAATATGTCTGTAATATGCCTGTAATATGCCTGTAATATGCCTGTAATAAGCCTGTAATATATATGTAATATGCCTGTAATATGTCTGTAATATGTCTGTAATATGTCTGTAATATGCCTGTAATATGCCTGTAATATGCCTGTAATATGCCTGTAATATGACTGTAATATGTCTGTAATATGACTGTAATATATATGTAATATGCCTGTAATATGTCTGTAATATGCCTGTAATATGCCTGTAATATGCCTGTAATAAGCCTGTAATATATATGTAATATGCCTGTAATATGTCTGTAATATGTCTGTAATATGTCTGTAATATGCCTGTAATATGACTGTAATATGCCTGTAATATGCCTGTAATATGACTGTAATATGTCTGTAATATGACTGTAATATGCCTGTAATATGACTGTAATATGTTTGTACTTGAGTACATGCGTTTCCTCATACACATTTGCCTGAGATATGTTTGTGATATTCGTGTACTATGCATGTAATATTTAATATTACATGCGTATATTATGCATGTGATATGCCTGGATGCCACAGGCAAGAGGTAAATACATTAGTTTTTCAACACGCCATATAATAGGCATATCACTGGCATATTACACTATTCTTGCGATATTCCTTTACTATGCATGTGATATGGCTATAATACGCCTATAATACGCTAATAATACGCCTATAATACGCCTATAATATGCCTATAATACGCCTATAATATGGCGTGTTGATAGAACTAATGTATTTACCGCGCTCACTTAATTACCACGTACATACGCACGTGTACGCATACACATATGTAAACACACGCACGTACATACGTGTGTAAACATATATGAACGTGCTTCGGTGGCAGGCATGGGTGTATACATTAATATAGTAATGCTAATTGAAAACAAAATCCGAAAAAAAATTATATCCACGCATAATTCACCGAGCGTTTTTGTTTCTATAAAATTAGTATTTGATATATACAAATGTTAACAAGGGGTTATGAAGTAATTTGAATTGTGCATTAATAAGTTTGTATACACCATATTTTAATCAAAACACATATTCGTTATATTTATATGTTAAAATGTTAAAATATTTCCTGGATTTTTTGTGTGAAAATTTTAGAAATATTTAAAAAATTATGATTTATGTTTTTTTTACTGAGACTTTTACAAAACATTACCGAGTTGAAATGATGCTTTTTTGAAATTACATTTTAATACTAATTGTTATATATTTCACATTTACATCAATATAAAAAAAAAATCTGCGCCAACTTCGTGATTCAGTGAATAATAATGTAAATTTTATCTATTGGTGTAAATAATAACGAGCTTTTTGATGCCGAGCCGAGACTTTCATTTTCGGAAAAAAAACGAGCCAGAGCTGAGCCGAGACTCTAACAAAACGAACCCGAGCCGAGTTTAGACTTTAGGTAACTTAGACTGAGACTGCATCATGCTTTAGATTTGAGCATCATTTACATAACTAGTATATACTATACATACTAATACTGCACATTAATAAATTAGATCACTGTATATGGAGCTAAATACCATACTCTATAATATAGAATAATATTATAGAATATAATATGTTTATTTTGATTACCTACATTTATTGAACATGTATTTTCTATTTCAAATTGTTAATTTATCTTTGATTTCAATTGATTCACATTAATATATTAATATATATATATATATATATATATATATATATATATATATATATTAATGTAACTTTTATAAAAATTATATCTAAAAATATCGACTTCATCATTTAAACAATACAAAAATAAGAAATACAGTTTAAATGATTAATGAATATTATAGCAACTATCTCATAACATGAATATTACTGGATTTAATTTTAAATAATGTGAAATATATAATAAATACTTAAAATATGTATATATATATATATATATATATATATATATTGGTATAGCACTATTCTATAGAACATTATATTGGATAATGAAAATAAACATATGTAACATATAAACATAAACACATGTTTAATATATAAATTCGACAAAATTACTAGGCATTTATGATTAATTTATCTATAGATTATGTTATTGATTGTAATTTTATTTTAATGTGTACGAAAATATTCATATGTGTCCATGGAAAAATCTGTGCACAGAGCTAAACATAATGTCCCTCGAAAGTGCACATACAGTAGATTCTGAACGTAGAATAAATGTGCTTTTCTTAAATAATTTAATTCGCGTTTTCGTTAAATAATAATATTAATAAATAATGTATAAGGTTGCATCGATTATAATTGTTAGGATGTTACCGTGGAATACGTGTGACGATAGTTGACGGAGATGGGAGATGGGAGTGTTAATGTTTGTGCAAGAAAAACAAGGATTAATGATCAGTAATCATTCCTAGATAACACCGGCACTCAATCAATATTGTATGTACCTATGTGTAAATACTTTTTTGGGGAATTTCGAAGTATGTGCATTATCATTGTTTGCTATTCAAGTTATATATATATACATATTATCTTAGCCATAATACATGTTGAAACATTAATACTAATACTTAATAAACATCAGATGATAAAGCTTTGTGATATAAGTATCCACTGCGCATGTCCAACGCGCATGTCCGAATACGCATTCGTGAGTGCATTCGTGGGTGGGTGTTGTTATATTTCATAAGTTATAAAAATGATAATTGCATTCATATTTAATAGAATCACACACTGTTACGCGATCAAGTTCTACTTCAGCTACGGTATACGCTAGCTTATAAGGTGATGCTATTAATAGACTACCTAAGTGAAACGTACCTGGATAATAAGAAATCAATAACAGTTATTCACCTCGGAACTATCACCCGATATAAGATCGAATCGATAGGCTACTAAAAAATCGAAAATAACAACTTCCACTCCAATTGGTTCACATTAATAATAGCCTAACATCGTATACCCTATACGAATACTTATATATATATATATATATATACGTATATATATATATGTATACGCCCCCTATACGCATAGGCAATAGGTGCACCTGTGTCACTTAATACATTAAGCCTATAGGCAAACAGTGGTTACAGCGCGTATTGATGGGGTTACATTGTATCAAAACAAAGAAAATCTATAAATTAATTATACATATGGTAACGTAATAATAGTATGCTGGGAATATTGCGCTGATTGAAATAGAAGACGATAGATATGTGAATAAGATACGTTATCACAATATTGGTGATAATTCAGGGGAGCAAAGCTAATGGAAACACGTGTTATGATAAGTTAGGGAAAACTAGAAATTATAATGTGACTAAATATTTATAAAAAGGGAAACACACTTGGATTGTTCGCGACTATTATTTATATATGATTAATATACTAAATAATAGTACATCTGTGAGGTTATGGTTATAGCACGATGCGCAATATATGACTATAACCATCATCTAGTTTATATATATATATAGTAAGCTATTTATACCATTATGTAATTTGTATAATTGTTTTAATTAAGTCAGCTAATTAAATTAATAATAACATTATTGATATTCTATTTGTATTAAATGGGGAATACGTGCATGGTATGTTGTATTAACAATACATATCATGCGTGTGCTTCATGTTTCAGTAGAACACACATGATTATGAGACGTAAGATTACATCTATTACCAGGAAATTGTATCCAATTATAATTCACCCATGTATTCGAAATATACATGGGCACACACACACACATACACACATACACATACACACACATATATATATATATATATATCAATTATATATCATCTAAAATAATACATTATCAATTTAAATTTTCATTAAATATATATATATATATATATATATATATATATATATATATATATATCTCTTTAGAATTCTATAGAATTATCGTATAATACATACCACGTGATCAGCACAACACGTGAGTATTGCTTCGCGTAATTATTACATCACGTGATTATTACCATATCCTACGTAAACATTGACACGCGTTCGTATACCTGTTTTATTGGTCGTATATAATAATCTAAAGTAGAAGCACATGTTACAGCACTTATTACGCGATACCGGGACGGATGTTTATATAGGCGCCGGCGCCTTTGTCAAGGTCACGCCGAGGTCATCGAGGTCGTAACGCTACGGATGATGATCTGTAGGCTAGTATCGCAACCACAGAAAGCGATCCCCCCCCCTAAGTAACGTGATTCGAGTAATATAGGCTCCTATGTTCGTTACCGTTGTAAGTCTGTGGAGAGTTATGCGACCGGATACTGCGGTATCTACATGTCACGTGTACTCGAAGGCTATAGCCTATTATAGCCTATACGGATGTATACATCCGTAAGTAAGTAAGTAAGTAAGTTAGTACGTAGATATATATCCTAGAATATTGTGTCTAAACAAATAATTTAGTATCAGTACTATATATAGTATACTGTATATAGTACTATCGGGGAGTAATATATTACTAAATATAATATAGTATAGTATTACTTACCACTATATATATATATATATATAAATTGTATATATATAAATATATATATATATATATATATATATATTTTACTATATAAACTATAAAGTCTGTAATTATAATATTATACTTAAGTAGGGTACTCATTTATTTAAAAACACACTTAAATTGTGAAAGATCACACTTGTTGAGAATATATATTAAATAATGTTAACTACTTAAATTAAATTGTTAACAAATAAAGTCTGTGTAACCTCTGCTTTCACATGTAATGACTCCTAATGCATCGTGTTGCAATACTTTGTCCTACAATGATATATTCGCTTTATCGCTTTATACTGTACACAAGTTAGTACATTAATAAATTAGATTAAGATATAATGATAATAAGAGTTACATTTTCATTATAATGGGATACTATAGGGATTGAAAATAAGTAACGATATTATATATATATTATAGTTGACCTATCTCTGTAGTATCGTTACCTGTTTTCAATCCTAGATATAGCTATAGTATCCCATTATAATGAAAATGTAACTCTTATTATCATTATATCTTAATTTAATTTATTAATCTACTAACTTGTGTACAGTATACTGTATACATATATGTAGTACATATAGTTAGTACCTACATGTACTACCTATATGTATATAATTATTATCATTATGATTCATTATTATAAATATATAAATTCATTATTTTTTATTTAGTAATTTATGTATTATCGTTCACCATGAAGAAGGTAAACAGCAGATATTTGTTGTGATTACGTCATTAAATGATAAGTACTGAAATACACGTGTGTACCGACGTAATATGGTAGTGACGTAATTCACTTAGTTATTACGTAGATTATGTTACGTAATAGGCTCTAATCGATATCGAAATATTTATTGATAGGCAGTTTCATCAAAATATATGTGCCCGTGTTTATGCATATGTATTGGAACTAATTTACCTCCATTTATATCACGTATACCCTTTAAACACTTGAATCGTTATTAGTCATCATATATTTATAGCTTACTAGTAAATAGTAAAATACAAATCTATATAAGGTAAACACCATTCACAATACACTGGGGAGGGGAGGGAGACATGATGTTGTTAATGATGAACGTACGTATAACGTGATACATTCGATATTTAATGCGGATATTCTGACGATATTATGTGATGTAATTGTATAAAATGATATTCTGAGAATGTCCTGAGGATGTCCTGAGGATGTTCTGAGGATGTTCTGATGATATCGGTTATCACTGTATACATTTACTGAAGGGGTAAAGATAAACGTTCTAACGTGAACCTCAACATTTATGTATGTGTGTATGACTTATCATAGTAAGATATATATTGAATATCAAGTGAAACTTGTTATTTAAGAACTGTGCTTGCTTGCGATGCCTATTCTCCGATCATGCAAACTATGCAACTTAACATTAGTGACATTATTCAAAGACGAGTGATCAGCTACATTTGTGTAAAATATATATATATATATAATAATAATAATATTTATTTATTGAAATTTCATATATTTATATATATATTGAATACAATACAAATAGCGGATACAAATGGAATATATATATATATATATATATATATATATATATATATATATATATATATATATATATATATATAATATATACACTGTATATATATATAAATATATTACATGTTATGCATTACTTCCAAGCTAAAGGATCTAACGAGACATATATATTATATAGGCACTATATGAATTCTAATTATAACATATTGACTAAATACATTACATCTTCGATTATATTCTGCTCCCCACTTCGAACTATGTATAATAACTATAAGTATTACATTGTCATACATTTGTTATTTGTCGACAGTGTAATATTATTATTATTATTATTATTATTATTATTATTATTATTATTATTATTATTATTATTATTATTATTATTATTATTATTATTATTATTATTATTATTATTATTATTATTATTATTATTATTATTATTATTATTATTATTATTATTATTATTATTATTATTATTATTATTATTATTATTATTATTATTATTATTATTATTATTATTATTATTATTATTATTATTATTATTATTATTATTATTATTATTATTATTATTATTGTCATCACTATATATAATATGTATTTATATACAAATGGGAGTTAATTGCTTATTTATGTGTAAATAACATAAAATCAATCAATCAATAACATGGCCTACTAAATACTATCATACATAACATCCTTAATCCCTAATCCCACTATACCATATTTATAAGGCTTATTTGTTATATGATTTATCACTAAAAAGAACATGATCATTATGATAAAGGCACGTATATATATATATATATATAAATAGAGCGATTTATTTTGTTAATGGTTATAAGTAAAAACATTATATATTTACCTCAAATGGAAGAAAGGACACTTTAAAATAATAATATCAATACAAATAATATGTATATATAAATATAATTAATTATTAATAATAATAATGTCGCTTCACTCTATTCACTCCTTCCTTATTAAACATTGAACTATGGCCTATATAGTTGAAACCACGTGTTTGCATTGTGTATTGATATGATGATGCCACCAACATATACTTATATAGCTATAGCATTATAGCTTCTAATATTAGCATCATATATGTGTTTAAATATCTGATAAATTAATTATATATTTGATATCTATAATTAACTTGTGAATAATCGATATTAAAGCTCGACAATAAATACACACACACATAGATATATATATATATATATATATATATATATATATATATATATATATATATATATATATATACTATAGTATATACTATAGTATAATATTTAATATATCTCTCTAGTTCGTATTAATTCCTAATTAATAAATGAAACTAGTTTAACTTAATAATTTAATTAGTAACGTATTAATTTTCGACATATTTAATGTATTATATTTATATTTAAAATATTAATATGGTTATTGTATTATTAAGAATGCATTTAGGTAGTGATCTAACACATCAAGTATAATTCTGTTATGCATTATACTTTAATTATACTTTATCATTATACTTTAATTTATAGTTATTTTGACATTCACAAACAATCATCAATATCTTAATTTTCATATATACACAAACACATACACTCTATCCTATCGTCAAAAAATTATATTATTATCCTCCTTTCTCTCTCTCTATCCTTCTCACTCTCCCCTCCCTCTCACTCTCTCTAACGACCTTTCCTCCTAAATATATCTCCATCTCATTCTTCCCTCTCATTCTCTATATATATATATCTATATCACCATCTCCCTCTCTATCTCCACCCATATTTCCCTCGCTTTTTCTTTCTGGCCCTCTCTATCTCTATCTATCTGTGTTTCTTTCACTCTTACCATATCTCTCTATCTCTTTTAATATCTATCTCCCTCGCTATTTCTCTATCTCGTATTCGAGTGCATGCATTATTAAGCAGAGGCCACACCTGCAGTTATTCGCGTGAAATAGCGTATTTGCGGATAATCGCGTGATGATGTCAATATGTAGTCCTTGAAAACCGCGATTATTATTCTCAAATAGTAGCGAATATTCTCAAATAATAACAATATTATCTACGTTTTTATATAATTAAATACAATCAATACATCAAATATCCCTATATCCCTATCTCCCAATAGTTTCAACGGGTCACATCTGGTATCGTTAAATATATGGACATGCGTATACGTGTATAGAGTATGCGTATCAGTGTATACACTGAACTCGATAATTATCGATTATAATCGGTGTAATAGCTTGGCCGTCCGGTAGGTGGCAGTGCGCGCGCGTGCGTATTATTAATGATAATGGCGATAAAGTGGTTACATCACACGGGAGGTAATTAACGCGCTCCAACTGGTGGTGATTCGTTGCTAAGGACGCTAATTCATTAGAACGATATTAGTGAGGGTTTCGGTCGCTAGGGCTAACGAATACGTCGTCGTCGCAGAGGTTATGTGATGATCGGCTCGATGACCTATAGACCTATAGCTATAGCGACTATATGACAGATCGACATATATGTATGTATCAAATGTGTTTATAATGAAATATATAACACACACGAAATCGTGTAATGCGATTTTGTACGCAAAAATTAACAGCGCCACCTACATAGGTTTAATTTTCTGAACTATGTTTAGTTTATGATGTAAATTCGTTTACAATTATACACTTTTAATATGTAAAATAATATATTTTTAATTATTAATTTGATGAAAACTAAGTGTTCATTACAAATATATAATAAAGCAATAGAATATATTGGTTTTAAATGATATACACACACATATATATGGCGAGTAAAAGCTAATTTATATTGCATGTAATTTAATATATCAATACAATATTGTTGAATAGAAACCACGCCAAATACAAATCTATTTCAGTGATTTCGATATTACTGCAGGGAGCGGGTATTAATTACGATTCGTGTATAGGGATTCCTGTATTTTTATTTCTCAAAATATGTGTAGGTATATATATATGTAGCAGACTAACGTATTTTGTATTTAAATTAGTTGTTTTTAATTGTGTATTATATATTTTTAATTATTTAATTTTTGGTTTTGTATTATGTAATAATTATAAAAAGTATAAATGTTATTTTCGTATATATTTTGTGTTTTTTATTTAATGTTATTTATTATATATTTATAGAATGTGTTAGACCAATGAACTGTCGCGTAGCAATATTATAATCTGAATTATAATAAATTTTATAATATGTTTACTTTTTTTATTATACCTTGACACGTGGAGAATATTAATGTGTGGTTTTGTTGACTTATATTTAATAAAAGTTTAATAAATACAAAAAACTATACATTAATATTTTCCACAGAATAAACTCCTTGATTTATACTTAATAAAAGTGTAATAAATACAACAGATCAATCTATCATTTTGAGTGGTTTCTTATCTTTCTTTTCTTATTCAGTTTCTACCTCTCATTATTACAGTTGACGACAGAGGTTGGGTCTATAGACCTACAGACCTATATCTACAATACTGTACATAAGAGTGCGACGTATATTCCTCAATATTCATCTACATTACTAGAGTTCAATTCTGTAGTGCTGGCAGTAGGTCAGCGATTTAGTCATTATATGATAGGTAGCCTCTGCGAGGTTATAACAGATAATCATTATTATGCATTATCTTATATATATATATATATATATATATATATATATATATTCTACTTAGAAACATAGTGCTGTAGAGATAAGAGGTACGAATAAACTAGTTTATAAACTTACTATTAAGTTTAGACCATGGAAAGAGAATAGTAGAACATATGCATTATCTAGGCTAAGACCTGTATATGGAGGTATACCTGTATACGTATACGTGTAAGGAGGACTATAGGGTTTGTTTAGCAGCAGTAGAATTTGATAAGATTCTTATCAGCCTCGAGGCTGGGGGTGAGATTATTTGATGATATAGGTAATGATGAGTTAAGTAGTAGACAGAGGGAGGAACCAGTATTAGTGGGTGATAATATATCGTTTTAAGGGTGGAATAGGAAATACATTAGGTAACATACTGATATGTAGGGTATTGATAGAGAACAAAATCCAGGGTACAGATGAACATAGGTAAAGATGGACATAGGGCAATGGTACCGACATAATTAGTAGGGACATTATTGAAGGGGGTGCACGATAACAACGGGCATCAAGGAGTTCATAAATATATTACACGTGTTCACTTGAAGTTTAATTGGCCGGAGAAGTATAGGGATGTTAGAAGTCATGTAAGATCGTGTGAACTATGTAATACGTGTACATTGGGAGATGGGAAAGTTGAATTGGGGAGGTTAAGAGCAGATAAACCTTTATATTTAATGTGTATCTATTATTTACCAGTAAATAAGTAAACAGATAGAAGGAAATATATTTCAGTCATTAAATATTATTATACAAAATTCTCAAAAGCAATACCGAATAGAAGTTAGTTAACAACTGTAACAAAGAACTGTGGCGAACATATTAATGAATGAATGATTTTTTCATTTTGGTATATATTCGGAATACATTCGGATATGGGTAGGAATCTTGTGTCCCGATTGGGGATAAATCTATTGTAGTTTTGGTATTAAACGTAGTACAACGACTCCATACCATGGGTTAAAATGTTCAAGTCGAAAGGTTCATTAGAATACTATTGGGGTTGATTAGAAAGTTATATAGGGAATAAAGGGGAAAATGGCCAATATATTTGAATAAGTTGATACATTCCTATGATACTATGCCGCATACATCGACAGGTTATAGTCCATTGTGTATAATGCTTAATAGAGAATATACCAACTGAGGAAACATTATTACGACACGGGTATTAATGACAGATTTGGTCAGAGATGTAAATAAGAAATATAGGGAAGTTAGAAACAAAGTAAATAAATCATTAGAAGAGGCGTGGAATAGGGTGCATACCGGTAGAGAGAGAGCGGTAACGTTAGAAAGTTGGGGTTAACCTACTTAGGTGGGGATTAATGAGAGAGTGTTAAGTCAAAGAACATTATCTAGATTATAATCATGCTATGTATCTCACTATGACACGTGATGTTGGTGAACGTTAAACAGGAGATTCCTGTGGGATATACGTATACTTGTAATACGAATGTGTGATTATATCGGCTTGTTTACAATATTTAATTATTATATATAAATAAATAAATATATATATATATATATATATATATATATATATATATATATATATATATGTCTTGGGTCTATAGCTCAGTGGGAAAACCAAAAATTAGTAAGCCAGAGGTCCCGGTTTGACTCCAGGCAGTTCTTGTTTTTCTCTTGTGTTTATCAAGAACTTAATAAACGATTAATCAAAACACAAGACAAAAATGTTTCTATTTGTATTATATTGTCCGTGGCCACTCACAGTTATTTATAACATGTACAAGTTTATGACTTCTTGAGGGGTCCATTTGTATCCGCTATTTGTATTGTATTCAATATATATATATATATATATATATATATATATATATATATATATATATATATATATTAATTAAATACACATACTATGTATTTTGTATTAATTTAATATATATATTAATATACCTATAGGTGATTAACTTATATACATTATACATGATGTAGTCTAATACTTACATTCTAAATACGCATGTTTTAATATTATATATCTAAAGGGGTATCCCACTATAGTGGTATACCAGTAATATTTTAATTTTAAAACGATTTTCTATCTAGTTGTAATGAGATACTCCCTTTAAAGTTAACTAAAATTTTAATGGGATACCTCCTTACTTTCCGGTAACTTGCCTGGAGTATAGTAACTTTAAATGGTATATATCACATTACAACTTGATAGAAAATCGTTTTAATGTTACTATATTTCCGGAAAGTTGCCGGAAATACTGATAGTGGGATCCCCCTTTATAAAAAAAGTAATATACATATATCAATAATTCGTTGTAATACTATCACTTATCATATACGTATATTTGATAATACATGTATTTTATATAACTGCAGGTATATCTATCTAAACGATATAATTGATCAATTACACGTAGCCAATACACGTTCATCAATGCAAATGTCCACTGCCGCACTCATGCCACACACTAATGGACACCGACACCTATGTTATACGTACTTAATATATCATATAAGCAAGGAAATATCCTTGATAAGTATATATACATATATTTATAATACACATTTCAAAGATAAAAGTTCGTGAATACATTTGAAATATTGTGGATATTCGTTATTTAGCTAGCAATTTATTAGATCTTATTTTATGTTATTATACTTTACTATTATTATTATTATAATTTATTATAATTTACTATGCTTATTATACTGTTTTATAATGTTTTATACTTTCATCGTTGTTCGAATAAAATGTAAAGATGTGGTGACCGCTAGATAAGGGGCGGTACTATTTGCAGATCTGCTGAGATATTCAAATAAAAGTATACTAGTTAAATTTTCTTATTATTAATATCATTAATGAATACAAAATATTCATTAATAAAATGTAAAAGAAAATTATAAATTTAATATTAAAAATACAAAAAGTTAATGTATTGTATACGTTCACACTCCTATATGCGTTCACACTCTTAGTGTATATTGATAGCCTTACTCGCCTTAATATATTACTACCGTCGCATTAACACACAACTCTCGATGCGTACCATTAACAGCTCCGTATTAGATAACAACGAACCCGGCTATAACTCCGGAAATTAAGAACTAGAACCGACTGTCAATCATATTAAATGGGCGTGTTTTATCTCTCGCGTGTGATTATCGGCGACCACGACGAGGAGAGAATATCATCAGCGGGTCATCGGCGAGGCCCACAGTGTTATATAATATTAATTACGTAATAGTCTATGGATAGATGTGTGCTGGTGCGCGTGTGCGGTTATGTGTGCGAGTGCGTGCGCGAGTAAATAATGCCAATCGTCGCCTGTATAGCGTACGCAACGCATAGGATATCACGTGATGTTATTACAATAGGCGTGTTATTAACGTAACGTCAACTCCCACTAACTCGGAGTTTTTATGAATTATATTTTGTTTTGTACCTATTTAAATACAGTAAAAACATACTTCGATATTTCAGAAACTCGATATATCGGACACTTCGAGTTGGCTTATTCGGGAGGTCACTTTGTATAGATTGTGTAGTGGTAGATTATGTGTGGGTGTGTATGTGGTTACTTATGTAGAGAATTCTACGAATTCAGCTTTATGTGCGGCGATGAAATTAGATATTAGCGTGGTCTGTGCGATGTGGTATAATTATGTAGTCCTTATTACATGTGTAGCATATGATTTAGCGTACATTATGTATATATATATATATATATATATATATATTTATATTTAAAAAAATGTTATATGTATATATAGAAATAGAATTGAGATTATATTTGTGAAATCGTAAATATTTAATCAAAATAAACGTAATACATTTGATAATCAACTGCTACTCGTATGGTGTTTATTTAATATACTGTAGTCCCCTCTCTCTATGCCATTCTCTCGAATATATAATATATATACTGTATACTGTATAATCGTATACTAGTTTTTTTACCTTGGAAGGCTTCTAAGTAAAGCATATGCGTGTAATTTTGTAAGTACCAATCATTGCATAATAAGAAATAAGTTTAAATTGATTACACCCATATATAGAGTTTTAAACATGTAAACTTATCATATACATGCACGTATAGAACATGAGAGATAGTGGAGATTGGGTGCTTCATGGATAAAGATAAAGGAAAACTTATATGAGATAAAGTGATAGATTTAAACAATATATTAACATATTAAACAATCGTTATATTCAATTATCGGTTATGTATTATTAGAGAACGAATAACGAATAATATATACTATAATATGACATATATGTGATTCATCCGCACTTCATTATTGGCATAGTAGACATAGGCGCTTCTATATATATAGGTGAATATGCACATGCGAGTCGTTAATAATACAGACATCGTGGTTGTGTACGTATGCTATCGTAGTGTGTGCTTTATTATGGCGAACAGGTCGGGGTTATTCCCTCGATATACCGCCACTATATATCGTCTAACGAAGAGTAAAACTTACTATTATTATATAAAGTGGCGTAATAGTTGTAGGTTAACCTATTGTTTATTAACAATTGTTATTGCGAAATGACCAGTGAAATGTGACCGGTGACATGTGACCAGTGACATGTTACCAGTGTGTATATTTCACGAGGAAGTGGGTGTTAAATATACTATATGTATACATAGGTATATATGTAATGTATGATAATTAAGAGTATTTAACATATAATATATAGAATGATATATAATTAAATTTATGTAATATACTCATATTTATATTTACAATATAATAACTTTATTTAATTATAGCGAATTTGGGGTTAACGAATCAACATGCTAGAATTATATTAATCTAATTAGAACTATAGCCTAATTAGAACTATAGTTCTATAGTGTATACACTGTCGCCACCTATATGTTAACCACCACCACCACTGTGTTATTGCTTTCTTTTGGTAACATTTGTCCTCATTTATATATATATATATATATATATATATATTATTCCTATGTATGTATGTATTCGTGTACACTATATATTGCGGTTGATATTAAAATATATTAATTACTTTTACACGTGTACACTTAATATATTTATATATATATATAGTATATACATCACATATCGTATAAGAATACCTTATTAGCGACGTATCGTATGCGGTATATTAAGTTACACAAAAGTCTATTCTATAAATTAATTCATATCCAAATATAATCTATATATATTACAGAAGCGATAACCGTTATTCCTAAATCTAAGGTAAATGTTGAGATTTTTCAAGGAGATATTCATATTTCAATCACTAATAAAATAAATAGTCAAATAGTTAAATATTAACATTTTATTTTATTTTATTTATTTTTATTCAACTTTTAGTATACTTTTCTCCTCATAATTATGACACTTAAGACCTTTAGTCCTAGTCCTTTAGGAAAGTTTAACAGGTAAACGACTAGATAAGCATAGCGTATTTACCATGGTCATGCCTACATACTGATATTATTATATATATATATATATATATATATATATATATATATCAAATATTATTATTACTTTATGTTCGTATCCAGATGCATGAAGTAAAACAATGTGTCTATTATTAACATGTTAACAATGGGTTAACGATGTACCTTGCCTGTACTCCATGGCAGTCGCTATACGCCTACATTAGAGGCCGAAGGCGTGCAAATATATATATATATATATATATATATATATATATTATGCAATTATATTAATGTAAATAGCCGTTAATTTACATTATGATGTGTTTACCCTAACATAGCCTATGTGATATGTTAGAGGTATACAATGTAGTGTAATAGAGTGCTAAGGTACAGTATTCGTGTAAAGTGCATCACGTTAGTAAACTATCCTCGCTTACTATCTATAGATAATTAAAGTTAACTGTCAACGAATGAATGATTGTCGGTGAACGAATCATACGGATTGAGAAGCAGGTGTAAGTTTAGATTACACACTGCGAGGGATAGTATCATTATTGTAGAACTACAGTAATGGGTGTATACTGTACACCCATTACTGTAGTTGCACGATAATGATACTGTACACTGTGCACTGTACACCGTACAATGTTAACTAGGTAACACCGAAGCGCTACGTTAAGGGCGTTGGGTATACCCTATAGGTGATATGTTAGAGGTATACATTAGTGAAATATAGTGTTGAGGTATACGTAATTCTCTGTTTAGGTTACCTATACGTTACGTGGTATTAGGTAATACCTACGTAACCTATTAGGCAACCTAATACGCAACCTCTAACATAGAGTTACGTAATAGCAGTAGGTCACGAGGTCATCACTAGAGGTGTGATCACGTGACAACACTTGTAAGTGTGTGTTGCGTGTGTTATTACTGCGCTGCTTGTTGTATACAACACGCAACACGCAACACGCAACACAATAGCAGCGTGTATAGTGGTGTCTAATCTGACACCTACAGGGGTATCACGTGTCAACGTGTGACAGATACCCTTTAAGCCTTCCTGATAGGTTAGGTAAACATGCTTATATTAACGCATACTACGTTTACTATCATATATCTTTATATATATATATATATATATATTTATTCTCTCCATATATATAAACGGAATAATGTTAATATCATCCATGGTACCATCTCTTGAAATCCTCGCGAACTCCTGTATAAAGTTTGAATACATTTGAATACCCCTATATATGGAATAATCTCATATATTAAAAAGGAAGATTTTGCAACCTATAATCACTTGCTCACTAATACATAACTTACTTACCCTATAGGGTATAACCTATAGTAGACTTACCCCATACTATACTATAGCAGTTATGTAGTAAACTAATACACTACAACGTAACTCCACTAGCTTATATAAACATTACAACCACTTATTAGTATACTAATACTTATTAGCACTATTAGCACGATGTACACACCGCTAGCATCAAACACGTCGATTTGTTACTGCATTTGTTAGTAATTATAAATACTATTACTAAGTATACTATCTTGTTAAAAAGTTGTTACTGCAGTTGATGCTCGCTATAAATTATTATTGGTGTTCAGATAGCGAGCATCAAGTACTATGAGTGCGGTGACTTGTTACTGGGTATATTTATCATAATGGAACGTGTTGAATTTGACGGCGACTTGTTACCAGAGCTCGGCGACTTGTTACTGCGCTTGTTACCGAGCAAATTAGCTGTTCACATAGCTAGCATCAAGCACCGGCGACTTGTTACTAGAAAATAGAACTTTTCATAGATTTTAGGCGGCGACTTGTTACTGCGCTTGATGCTAGAGGTGTGTAAATGCTTTTACTAACTACATCATACATATACTTATAGTTATACATTATTTACATACAACATATATAGTGTTGTATTCTATTATCTTATCATAGTTAATTATCTCCATGTAATAACGTATGTATTGTTATATACTAACAATATGCTCCCATTGTATTGTAATTATTATTTATAGTGATTATTCGCACTATTAACAGTTATCACGGTTTTGAACACTCGTTATTCCGTATTTATACGTGTGTATAAATATAATAAAATACAATAAAATACACACATAAAAATACACATAATTAATTCCAAGATATATCTTGTATGTATAGATAATTAATATAGGAAAAAAAATAAAAAGAAAAAAATAACGGAAAAAAATAATAAGAAAAAAAATAACGGAAAAAAAATAATAAGAAAAAAAAAAATAACAGGAAAAAAAATAACAAAGAAAAATTATCCAATATATATATATATTTTATTAATTTTAAAGCATTTATTTTTTTGCACCCTGATATTTCCATTGATATTATTAGAATTTGTATACAATATATTATTTCCTTATTATATATTATGATAAGTACACGCTTTTAAAGCTCATTTAGGGATGTAATGCAGGTAAAAAAAATAATCAACACAAAACCAAACCAATAAAACCAAACAAACCCAAAATACCAATCCGTAATATATACATATATATAAGGACATCATATATCGCAGAAATTTCTGTTATACATTTTCAAAATTTATATAAAATGGGAAAATTTATTCTAATTTAAAAAAAAACAAATATCAGAATAGTTATTTCATATATTTTTTTTATTATTTATTAAATTACATATTTTATATTTTTTTCTGTTAATTTTGTCCGTTATTTTTTGTCCGTTATTTTTTTTTCGTTATTTTTATTCTGTTATTTTTGTCCTGTTTTATTTTCTATTATTTTTTTTCCGTTATTTATTTTCCGATTAACATGTATATTATATTATAACATATATTTTATTTTATGTATTATTTGTTAATTCATAAATAAACATAATTTGATTAATTCAAGGGTTATTGATTAACTGTATGAGATGTAATGTTACTAATTTGGGAAATTTTATATAATATATATATATGACATATATAATAATGTATATATATATATATATATATATATATACAATGTACAGTGTACAATATACATCCTACTCCATTGGTTATATTACTTGCTAGTCACGTGTTCTCTGAACATGGATTACAATTATTATTTTTTTAATTTAATTTTAATAAAGATATACGCACACTTTCTTTCGAAATACGAACATATTATGCTATTGTATATTAGGTAGGTGTATATCTATAGGAATATAAGAATATTTCTATTAAAGTGAGACAAAAGTAATATATATATATATATATATATATATATATTCATTTATAAATAAATAAAATATGTATAATATAAAATTACTAACTTTTAATAAACTTTAATGAACATTTTTTGAGTCTAATTTTCGTCTAGATTTTAATAAATATATATATGAAAAATATAAATATATATAAACTAATTCATGTGTATATTATAATGGCGTCGGAACCTTTTTCTCGAGGTAGCGTTCTTCTGTTTCAGAGATTCCGACTTGGAGGATTGTAAGGCGTCACTGCAAGTCCACGTCAGGCACTGCAGTACTAGCTGTACGCAGCACCATGTCACGTGTCGGGTTGAGGAGGTTGAGGAGGAGGTTGAGGAGGAGGAGGAGGAGAAAATACGCATCTCTACTGACGGAGATACTAGGTGGAACCGCGAGAGAGAAGATAAACCTGTCCGGATTAGCGAGGATCTGGGTTCGCGTGCGTCGAGATATGTACGCGTGCGTCGCTAGCCTGGATGTAGGGCCTCGAGCTAAGCTATGTACGCACGCAGTACTAGTTACCGTAAGCGCGCTGATGAGTAATGGCGTGCGTTCTCGAAGAGACGAAGGGGCGTGTCCGTAAAGTAAAGTATATTTGCGATCGCGTTCGAATATAGTTAACGCATACATAAACTTTGTCTCGATGACTCATTTTGTTACAGAAATGTTACGATTACCCAAAATTAGTAACATTACTCATATAATCATTTATTAAACAATTATAATATTAATTTGATGTGTGAATTTGTTTTCTTGATACTAAATTTTAAATATTCGGTGAATCCCCTTTTGATATCAACTTGTTGCTCGCTTTTGATTTTATAAGCAGTATACTTATATAATTTCGTACATTCGCTTTTAATTTTTTCGCTTAAACAGGTTATTAACAGTAATATTTAAATATTTTAATTTAAATTTTACTTATTTTTGGATATTGCCCTAGATTGATTAGAAATTTAAAATATGTTGTTCTTACTTTTTAAATAGATCTTTAAATAGACAGCTGTAGTATTTGTTAAACTTATAAAATCGTTTTGAATTTCATGAGAAATAAATACAAAATAGTGCTGAATGATTTCCTTGCAAATATTATGTGATATGTATCTATGTCAAGAATATAACATTTAAGTTTGGCATGTATGGAAATAAGATGATCTTTAATATTGCAAGTAGGGGAAAGTAACCAAATACGGACACTTTAACAATAAATGGTCTTAACTTTTTATGACTCATTATTTTTATTCAAAAATTACAATATATTAATATTATATGATTATAGATATTATTGTAATTTTAAACTTTTATTTAATATTTTAATTACATAGATAACGGGGGTGTCCGTATTCAGTACCCATGTCCGAATACGGACATCCTGTGTTATAATACGGACACCCTATATACCACTAGATAAACTATATATTATTGATGAACCAATCAGACAAATTACAATTACGTTATTTATAATTAATTTTATAAAAAATATATTGAAATTTAATTAGTTAATAATTTATTTATTTTTATTATTTTTTAATTAATAATACAATTTAAGTATCTAAATAATAATTTTTTTAGAATTAACTTTATTGGTGGTATTAATATTATAATACACGCGATTTTTATGAAAATCAGAATTGTTCATACGCTGCGCGCTGATTGGTTATAGGGTGTCCGTATTAAGACATTTAGAGTGTCCGTATTAGGAACTTATATGACCTCTAGATATATGCTTATAACTTAATGAATATTTGATAACAAATATAGAAATTAAAAATACAATTTTTAGAATGCTTTTTTTAAAATTAATATAGTGTTATATTTTATATCGATACATTTGTATAATCTTGAGAAGGTTTTAAGTTGACATTTTTTTTCATCAATTTAAAAACGTAATAAAAAAATCAGTTTATTGGATATATTAGCAATATTTTTAATAATTCAATAATAAAAAAATACTTTTTTAGACTATTTTTATAATTATGAATATTTTATTCATTAACATTTTTTTTGTAGGATTTATGGTTTCTGAGATACCGAGAGTGTCCGTATTCGGGCACTGTCCGTATTCGGTTACTTTCCCCTAAGTTCTTTTTCAATATGACTATCACCGATAATATCTGCTAATCTCGGAAAGCAAGATATATGATTTTACTCTAGGTTCTTCTCACATGTAATTGTATCTATAAAATATTATATGAATCTTATGTAATATGTATGTATTATTATTCTAATTATAATATTATTAGGAACCATTTATTCTGAGAAAATAAATTATTATAAAATTATACTAGGATAATCCTTGGTTATTTCATTACAGTATTTTATGTAATATTTTAATAATAGAATCGGGCGACAGCATAGAAAAGATATTGATCTTTATCTGAAGTCCTTTAGAGGAAATAATAACATAAATAATTATATATTTCATACGAAAAAAAATGTACAATTTAAAACTTCTAATAAATATTTGGTTTAATTAATATAGATTAAGTGAAATTCGGAAATAAGGTACTTACGAAATACAAACAAATGAAGGGCATATACTGCACTACATTGGCAATGAAAACGGCACATAAACCGAGTTGGTTTTCTCATAAACAAAGAAAATGTGAAAATGATAATGAACTTTAATCCAAACAATGAAAGGGTAGCAACCATACGTCTTCATGCCACACCATTCAATGTGACAATAATACAAGTATACGCGCCAACCACAGATCATTCAGATGAAGAAATTGAACATTTTTACAACATACTACAATCAACTATATCAGAAATTGACAAACGTGATATTATAGTCATACAAGGTGACTGGAACGCAAAAATTAGAAAGAATGCTAGCTTATATTGGGAAAATGTATCTGGTAAATATTGTAATGAAAATACAAACGAAAGAGAACAAAAGCTAATTGAATTCATGAATATAAATAGTCTAATCGCTACCAACACATTTATCCACATGCAAAATCTAGGATTAACACATGGCATAGTCCTGGAGGCTTACACCATAATCAAATAGATTATATTTTAACGCAGAAAAGATTCGCCACAAGTGTTAATATAAACAAAACACGATATTTTCCTGGAGCCGACATAGGAAGCGACCATGATCTAGTAATGATGACATTCAATCTACGTCTTAGAAGCCCAAAGGAAAATAAATTTGTTAGACTACATTTAATCTGGATAAATTAAAAAATACAGAAACTGAAAAAATGTTTAAAAAGCAAATTAATTGATCTAAAACTGGAAGAACTAAATAGTACTGACGAAATAGTAAAAAAACTAAATTCAGTGATTACTGATTCTGCAAATGATATCCTCGGAAAGTATCGACAAAAAAAACAAAGATAGATCACAGACGAATTACTCAACATGTGTGACCTCAGAAGAAAATTAAAATAAAACAAATTCGAAACAAGAAGTACGTACAAGATAATTAACTCTCAAATCAAGTGAGACATGAAGAAGGCAAAAGAAGACTGGGTTAATCGTAAATGTAAGGAAATTGACACTTGTTTTACGCATAATAATACAAAGAAAGCCTATCAAATCGTTAAAGATTTAACAAAACCTAAACAGAGAGCTTCAACTTATATTCAAAATAAATATGTTAATTGCATTAATGATAAAAAAAAGGGCGTGATTATAAGATGGACGGAATACTGCTTAGAGTTGTACAATTTCAATAACGATAAGGATACGTCTATACTGAATGCGACAGAACCTACATATAATGACAATTCTCATATTTTAAGAAGCGAAGTTGTATCAGCTATACAGTCACTAAAAAGTGGCAAATCACCGGGAGTAGATAATATAACCGGAGAATTATTGAAATCTAGAGGTGAAAATATGATCTCAGTGATAACAAATGAATGCAATAAAATATGGAACTCTGGGGATTGGCACATGGTTTGGACCCAATCCTTAATTATATGTATACATAAAAAAGGAAATATTCAGAAGTGTGAGAACTATAGAACCATAAGTCTCATTTCACATATGAGTAAAATAATGCTGAAAGTTATCCTGAGAAGACTGCAAACAATTGCCGAAGAACTATTGTCAGAAGAACAAGCATGTTTTATAGCTGGTAGAAGCACTAATGAACACATCTTCAACTTAAGAATAATTCAAGAAAAATACACCGAACATCAAAAACCGCTGTATCATATATTCATCGACTTTAAAAAAGCTTTCGATAGGATATGGCATGCAGCACTTTGGGATACACTGAAAAGATTCAATATAAATGCCAGACTCATAAAAGTAATACAATGCCTCTACGAAAAAGCAATAAGCGCAATATACTATGAAGGTAAAGTCGGATAATGGTTCACCACAAGAACCGGTGTACGCCAAGGATGTATATTATCCCCCACATTATTCAATATAATGCTGGAGCAAATAATGAATCAAGATCTACTAGACCACAAATGTACAGTATCTATTGGAGGAAGAGTAATTACAAATCTAAGATTTGCGGATGATATCGACGGTCTAGCAGGAAGTAAATGCGAACTTGTTAATCCTATGAACAAAATAGATTATACTTCTAGAACTTATGGCATGGAAATCAATACAAACAAGACAAAAATCATGAAAAACTGTGAAGGGCACTTCAATAATAATATCTCCTTACATGGCGAAATAATTGAATCAGTCGATACTTTTAAATACTTAGGCTCCATATTATATGATAATGGCTCGACAAAGGAAATCCTTTCAAGAATTGCCCAAACAACAACCTCATTAACACAACTTAATCCAATTTAGAACGATAGAAACTTAACGTTAAACTCTAAAATTCTTCTCTTACATTCACTTGTAAGTTCAATCTTTTTATATGCATGTGAAACATGGACAATCAGCAAAGAACTTCAAAGAAGAATGATTTCAGATGTCAAAGAAGATTACTCAAAATATCATATAAAGACAGAATTACAACTAAGGAAGTCAGAAACAGAGTTTTAATGATAATCGGAAATCACAAAGACCTACTAACAAAAGTGAAAGAGAGAAAGCTACGGTGGTATGGTCATATCATTCGCGACGATTACTCCATGTCAAAAATATTCCTTCAAGGTACTGTAAATGGCACAAGAAAGAGAGGTCGTCCGAGACTGAAATAGTCCGACAACATATACGAGTGGATAGGACTAAATGTATGTGACGCCATGAGAGCAGCAACAGATAGAAAAGAGTAGAGGATAATTGTGAGCGATTCATCAGCGCCCCTATGGCTCAACGCTACGGGATAGGTAACCAGGTAAATAAATATGTATTATTATTATTATTATTATTATAAGTTAATTATAGAGCAATTTATTTTCTCGGATCAACTTAGCCATGTTCCTTGCATTTGCAGGTTAAGCAATGATAGTATGTAGATATATTTGGTAGGTTACACCTTCGAATGTATTAATGGATACATATTCTATCACATTTCCTCGGCGACTTGTTACTGAGCTTGTTACCGAACGAATTACGTGTTCATATATATATATATACATTACACTCGAATATTACTGTAAACATATTTAAAACCGTATTTACTCAGATTTTGCGAATCAAAGATATAATTCTATTGTTAACAATCCCTATCTACGCAACGTAATTAATATCTGACCCATGCCGCTGCTAGCAATAGTATGGCCATTGAAATAGATTTAGGTTTCACGCTGTTTTTATACAACACTGTAACTCTACATTTCCCTACGTTTTCGAGCTTGGTCAAGGCTAATATTTTCTCCCCAATCCTTGCTAAAAGTTATGGTTTAGATCAAGAATTGGAAATAATTGAACCTAGATATTAGAAGTTATTGTTAATACATAATGGTTTATTATTCACTTTTACGTTTACAATTGTAAATTCTACTTCATAAATTTCCATTATTTCTACATTCATTTCACTTTCATAATCTCTTGTCGTTTGATTTATTTGATAAGAAGCATTCTAGAAAGTTCTGCTTCACTGCCTGCGAGTTCAAGTATATCTACATCTTAAAGTTGATATATTATTCTCCTACGTATTACCGTACCTATTATTAATTATCATATCATCTTTGTCATGATATTACAGCGTATAGGGAGTATTAAACAACAATGTCTAACCATGTAGCTGTTCAGTACTATTCACCTATTTTCCCTTTGAAATAAGCATAGTAAGATGCTTTCGAGATATGATACCACAATAAAATAATACATATAATAACAAAATAACAAACACAAAAGAAATATGATAATTAACTTAAGTATAATAATAAATGATAATATCTATAATACAATTAAGTTACATAGTGAATTAAATAGGTTAATCTGATGCGCCGTAAGTAGGGGAGAGCGGGGCAGGTTGACCATAGGGGCAGGTTGAGCCATCTCAATTATTTCTGCTATTAATAAATATCTTAATGCAATTTTTAATACATGTATACACAATTATATTTAGCATTAGTATAACAACTAACAAATTATTTATTTTAACTAATTAAAATATTATTTAATTATTAATATTTTATGAAAATCTCGTTAGTGGGACAGTAAGTTTAACTTTGATATTATTATATATTTTGTAATAACATAGCAGTATTAATGGTATATAAATAAAGTATATTTAATATACTATATATTATAAAATAAATAATTAAAAAATTATCACTCACAAATTAATTATATTACTTTTATATATACTAGTGATATGGGGCAGGTTGACCATAGTAAAACGGGGCAGGTTGACCATAGGGTAAATCTGCCCCGTTTATCATTAAACATATTTATGTATTAATTTATTTAATTAATTAATGACTTATTTAAATAATAATAATAATCTAATTAATTAAATATATAATTGAGTAATTATTTTAAATAATTAAATAATTAGTTTATATGCTGGATTAAAACATAGAGAATCTAACCTCTCTCCTAATAAAACCTCTCGCCTTAAAAGTTTCATTAGTTTTGATATTAATATTGGTGCATATACTTATTAAATAACTAATAAATATAAATATATAACTTTAACTATGTTTATTTGTTAAATATATCTTTAATTTTGCATTTTTTCTACCTGGCTCAACCTGCCCCGTCTAATGGGGCAGGTTGAGCCAAATTAAAAAAAAAATAAAATGTAATTATATAATTAATTATTTATCATTACACTGATTTATGAATGTTTTTAATTGATCATAAACTATATTTATCTTATGCACTTTATTTTATTAAAATATATTCATAACATTATAAGATACATGTGTTTTTATAAAAACCGGCTCAACCTGCCCCGCTCTCCCCTACCTTTAAGTACCTTACGGTTCAATAGAATGTATTCCTTAATTCATGTTATACACATATTTTCATGTTCTATAATGCTAATGTGGCTATATCCGTAGCATCAACTTAGTACATACACTGTATACAAATATATACAGATATATATATATATATATATATATATATATATATATATATATATATCATGCAGCCATATCTAACCTTACAATCGATATTTAATTAAATGTTCTTTAGTTGATATGGTTGATATTAACGTGGATATCGCTACTGGAGAATCAGCTAATTATTGGAAAATGCTCGTGAATTACTGAGGAATGATGATGACGATGAAGATGAGAATACACATAGTTAAGATGGCGATAAATCATTCTATTGTTTCTTCTCAACCATGTAACAGCATATTGCATTAGTAAGTGTAGTCGTATATTTCAAGAAGCTATTACTAATTCCCAATCTATGTAACGTAATATTTTACATATCTCTATCATTTATAACCGATGTTATGTGAATTATATAATTTTATAATATACATATATTTATATTATAATACAAATATACAATATGCAATCATAATATTTTTGAATTTATTAATAATAATCAATGAATTTCACGTGGAACTGTAATTACTAAAACGAAATCACCTATAAAATATTGTATGTTAGGTATTATAAAATAATATTATTTTCAAAATTAGAATAAACAATTATGTGTACACGTATGACTATCTTCATAAATATATTGAAGTTGTTAGAATACTCAATTAATTGCAAATGTAATTATTATTATTAAAAAACATAATATAATTACACAATTAGTTATAGATTTAAATAAATTTATTAAATTATATAATTTTATTAATTTAAAAAATAGAATTAAAAAAATAATTTGTTATATTTGTAATGCATATCCTTAACTTGTTACTCAATTGAAACACTTATTTGAGGTCCTCAGATGGTATAAATATATCAGTTGTTACTGTATGTAATAACATAAAAGTTATATAGGGCATATAGCCTTATGAATAGATTAATAGATAATAATAATATCAGATTCAGTTGATGACCGAGATCAAAAACCCAGGTATGGTATAGAAGTTCTATTGAACTTATCGAGATACCAACCTGTCTTGGTAATGAGAGAATTAATACAAAAACGAATAAATATAAATAAATATTTTACAATCCTATTGTTCATTCGTGTTCTGTCTCATAAAAAAAGTAATACAATAAAATTCAATATATCTCTCAATAACAAGAAATCATCATGTATATAACAATACAAAAATAATAAAATATAATAAAAATATATAATAAAATATTTAAAAATGTAAAAATCTACTAAAATAATAAGTAAGTTAAACTATACAAAATCAAAGAAAACTAAAGACCAAAGTAAGGCTACAGAGATAAAAAATATGTATACAATACGAATAATTTAAAAGAGCTAAAAAGAAGAAAAGATGACCATGTAAATAAAATAACAGACAATACAGATAAGGTGTAAGTGATTAAATATAATTATTTAAAAGCATGTATTTAATATGCATTGTAAAGGTATTCAAATTCGTCAAAATTTATATGGTTGTATTTAAAGAATTCCATAAATATGTGCCTTTGTAACGAATATTAAATTTGTCATGATCAAATCTTATTTTTGGTATTAAGAATGTTCTATTTAACCGAAAAGTAAATAAGGAGCTATTATAGGTAAATAACTTACAAATTGAACTATATAAATTATTCTTGTTAAATATTCTAAACATATATTTATAAATAGATATATTTATTATATCTTTAAATTTAAGAATGTTATGTCTTAAAAAAATGTAATCAATATTGGTTTTGTTATCAAGTTTATATATTGCTCTCATACATTTATTTTGTAAAATTTGAATGCATTTTATATTGCTATGGTAAGTACTTCCCCATATAATAGAACAATAATTAATATGACTATGAAAAAATTAAAAATATAGCATAACTAAAGTATTAATATTAAATGTATATGTATATCTATGTAGTAAACTAAGTCCATAGTAAAGTTTATTTTTAATATTATTTATTTGCATTTTCAAATGACGATTTTCGTCAATTAAAATGCCTAGGGATTTAAAATTAGTTGATTGTTTTATGGCTATATTATTTATGTTGATGTTCAATTTATGTTTAACTCTTGTGCGATGGAATAAAATTAATTTTGTTTTATCAATTAAGAACTAGCTTATTGCCGTAAAGCCAGTCACATATTAAAACTAGAGTTGAATTTATTTAATTTTCTAGATCATATAAATTATCAGACTTAAATGTTAAAGTGGTATCGTCAGCAAAAAGAGTAAAATTGCATTTATTAGTTATATTAGGTAAATCATTTATGTACATTACAAATAATACTGATCCCAAAACTGAACCTTACTTATTGAAAAACAGGTATTCAACACTTACGTATTGATACCTGTTTGTCAAATAGCTTTTTAATAATGACAAAGTGATACCTCTGAAACCATATATATAATTTGTTTAATAAAATTTCATGATTAATAGTGTCGAAAGCCTTTTTTAAATCAATCGATATTGTGGATATGAATACTTTATAATTTATATTCAAGTAATCAATATACTTTATCAAAGCATTACATGTTGATATAGATTTTTGAAATCCAAATTGAGAATTGTTTATTAAAGAATTTGTATCTAAAAATGAAAACATTCTTACTTTTAAAATTTTTTCAAACATTTTTGAAAATTGTGATGTTAATGATATTGGCCTATAATTCGAGCAATCATTTTTATTTCCTTTTTTATATAAAATTATAACTTTATATGTTTTAAGTACATCAGGGTAAACACCATTTTCAATGCATTTATTAAATAAAATTGATAAAATATTACTAATGGATAAAATAATGTTAGGTATTAAAAAAAAGTTAAAATCATGGGAATCAGTACTATATTTTGAATCACAATTATAAACATATTTTCAATTTCTATTGATGAAATAGGCTTTATAAAAATGTAACTCTTATTACTAGTAATATTTTCATATATATTTTTATTAGAGTATTGTATATTTTTATTTAATTCAACTACTATATTTAAAAAATATGAATTGAACATATTAGCATTTTGTGAATCTGTTAATTTATTATCAATAATAGTTCCTGATTTTTTATTATTTCCTATAACTTTATTTAAAGTACGCTATTTAAAGTATTTATAATATTATTATTTTTTATTTTATTTTCATAATATTTTTTCTCTGTATATTTTAATATTTTCATTGAGCAATTTTTATAATTTTTATATATATATTTATTAGTGAATGATTATTTAAAGATTTTTTATACATTTTATTCTTTTACCTATACATTTAATGATGGAAGGTGTTAGCCATGGTTTATCAAAAACTCCAGATTTAATTTTAACTTTTTTTAATGGACAATATATATTATATGAATTAGTTAATGTAGAAATACAATTTTTAAAATATATATGAATATCAGATTGAGTTAAAATGAAAGACCAATTTATATTAGTCAGATTATTAAAATTTAAAATATGTTAATCTGAATGATCCCTAACATATTTATAAGAGTTTTTCGTTTTTGAATTAATATATTTTTTTTAAATACAGAATATCGGTAAATGATCACTGATATCAGTCAATAGAACGCCATTAAAAAGTGGGAAAGATAAAAAATGTGTGTAAATATTATCGATAATAGAATTTGTTTGATTAGTTATATGGGTTGGTTTTGTGATTATCGCTATTAAATTTAGGGAATAAAGAGTATCAATATGTAGTGGGAATTATGATTATTTATATTTATATTGAATCGCCTGTTAATATTAATGATTTATTTAGATAACGATTAAATGTATTATATATAATATCAGTAAATTCAATTATATTAAATATAGGTGCTTTATATATACCCGATAGTAAAGAATTAATATGTTCGTATATAAATGAGATGGTAACCATATCATAAGCATCATTGACAGATAATGATAAATTATCAATTAATTTATATTAAATATTATTATTAATATAAATGGAAACTCCACCTCCACGCTTATTGTTTCTTAATATATATATAATGAACATATATGTTCAGATGAATACTTAGGAATATTAAATAAGTGTTTATTATATGTAGTTAGCCATGATTCAGTTATTACAATAATCATAAAGTTTATTTTTAAATATAAAAGGTAATCAGTAATAGAATCAACATTTTTTGGAATAGGTATACCTACTCCGAGCATTAAAATGAATAATAGATAATTTACGACATATATTTAAATTTGATAAATTATCATTTTATTTACACTATAAAAAAAGTTTTATTTATATTATCGATTATATTAGAATCGCATTTTAGTTAGTCAGGTATGTAATTATAAGTTAATACTTTATTAATTGATGGTGAATTAAATTGCATTACTAATATATAATAGAGAAGAAAAAGATGTGTAAAAAGGACAATGGAAGCTAAACAAATAAATTAAATAAAACTAAACTAAAAGATATATAGGATGATGATGAAATGGTGAAAAAATGCAATACTGAATAAGCCTGAAATGTATAAAATAAACCTGAATTGAATAAAATAAAAACTATAAAAACTATATACTTTTAAATTGTAATACTGTAATTGTAAATGCAATAAAATGTAAATTGTATTATATAATATTGGTAAAAATGTAATACGGAATAAACCTGAAATGACTGACAAATAAATAAAACTATAAAAACAGTATAAACTTTTATTACTTGTATATGTAATTAATGTTATGTGTTATTATATAATATTGTTAAAAATGTAATACTGAATAAGCCTGAATTTAGTTAAAGATTATGTTTACAAATACCTATAAATTTTATAAATTAAATATAAAGTATAAATGCATAATATTAATGAAGAGAAAAATAAATATAGACAATATATTTTAATTTGATTAATCCAATTGATTAATATTATTAATTTATATTATTGATTTTAAATCTTCTTTATTTGTATCAATATAAACAGTATCTTTATAAATCCAAGTTTTATTTATTTTTCCTACTTTTCTTAATTAGAATTTTATTTTAATGAGTTACTATTATCCTTTTTTTGTTGGTATTTTGTTTTCGATTCTTTAGAATATATTCTATAGTACCACTATATTTACCTTGAACATTAATAAATTTAAACATATATCTACAAATAGATAAAAATAACGAGTTGTTTGAGGTAACATTTATCTAATTAAAATATGTTTATAAACTATAGTTTAAATTATTAATATATAATTATTTATATATAATATTAAATTAACCCAAACATTATTAGATTTTATATATTAGTATAAAACCTACACATAAATATAACCTATATACATTTATTACCCGAGGTACCTTTTCTATTAATTTTTTTTCCCGGACAAATTTTAAAAATATATATATATGTAATCTATTTTGAATTTATATAAATGAATTAAAAAATATATATTATTATATTCTATTATACACTTAAACTTAAACTTAAACTATAGGGCTATAGCAATAGTGTATTTTATTTAGGTGTTAGATATTTATGTGTTAGATATGTAAGTGTTAGATATGTAGGTGTTAATGGTAATGTTAATGATATGTATATTAAATTTTGGAATTATGGCAATAAATAATGTGGTTATTTTATATTTTATTTATAATTATATTAAACATAAAAAACAGGGTGTCTGTAATAGGATACATGTGCGTAATAACGATCCTCTTCTCCTGTTACCGACCCCCTAAATACGCGTAGTAGAAATAATTGTAGTATTATAAAATCCGATGAAAATAGCCGATGACATAAATATATTTATGAATTACATAACGCACTTATTTTATTTAAATTTTAATATTTATATTAAATTTAAATTTAAATGTTATAGACTTTATAAATATAACTATCTATTATATTAAAATTGTATATATTATTATTATTAAGTATTTATTATAAATGACTGGAATACTTAATACTGATTCTATATAAATGATACATACATAATTACGATACATTTGAAAGTAAATCATGAATATATTTTTATTGGATATAAATCACATTCAGTCGGTGTTAAGGTAATTTAAGGGTCGGTAATATGAACATCATATAGGTCGCTATAATTAAGATATCTTGGTTAATACATATTAAAATTAAATAATTTTTATGAATATTTAGTTAACCTACAATAGTATACTATTATACATATATGCATAGAATTACGTTTTCTTTTAATTTAAAAAAGTTATTATTCAAATATTTAAAAGGTATAACCAGGATATTATATTTTATAAAATAACAATTGTAGGATTGAAAAATTTGAAAAACAAAATACTTATTCATATTTACCATTACATTTCTAGAATTTCTTGTATATATCCTTTTTTATATCTATTGTAGTAAATGAGATACGAGTGGGTCGGTATTTGGAGACGTTCCCCTAATATACATTATTAAATCATATTTATAAAACACAACACTTTAGAAGCTTCTTATAAGCTAGCTTACATCTCGGTATATTGTTTACACAATTTATGATGTTTGGAAGCTTTCACCGTTTGAACTATTCGATAATTCATTATACAATTTTCAGAGTTTATAAGTAATATATATATAGAAGATGTTATATAGTTTATTTTCAAAATATAAATATATTGTTTTGATACACTTGTAATAAAAATCATATCTAGTTTAGTAACAAATATTAGGCTATATTGGCATACTATACTGTGATAGACGTGCTTGTTAATTGAATAAAACATTTAGTTTTAATAAAGTCCCAAACCATAACCTATATTAAATAATAATAGACTTTTTTAAATGATAACAAATTCATTATTATTTCAGATTTTAAAGTGGGAAGTATTACTTTCTTTTTGTTCGTTCTGTATTATATTTATATATATATGTTTCAAATTTATTATATTATTAAAATAAAATATTAATAATTTACTACTATTTCAGATTATATTGATAGTATTATATGATTTTGATAAGTATTACATTATATGTTTGTTTCATTCTAATATTGGTCTATTTGATTTTTAACATGTTCTGTTTATAATATATTTAAAATTTACCATTTAAATATTATTTCCATGCCACTTACAAAATAATGTATTTTATTTATATTTACGATATATTTTATTTCTATTTTCGATCATTTTTTGTTTATTTTTAATATATAATTTATTTATATTTTCGATTATTTATGGTAACTGTAAAACGTTTTAATTTCGTATTATTCTTTTTTTATTTCTATAACGTATTTTATCGTTAGCAAATATTTATACTATATACTTTCGATTAAATATTTAGAATATATATTTGCTTAAATAAACTATCAATCAATCAATATTAAAAATATTTATTATAATTAGAAATGTTTTATAAGTTTATCAGTGAAAAATTATAATAAAAACAAAATATAACCAGAAATAAAGATAAACCTAGAAGAGAACTATTAACTTATACATAAACATATGAATATCAGAATTATATATATATATATTCATAAACAAGGGTAAGTTAAGCAGATAATTAATAGCATAATCATAAGTAGATATATGTGAATTAGAATATATCAAAATCATAGTTTATTGTTATTAATTTCAATGAATCTAAAGTTGGCTAAAAGAGATTACATGGCCAAGTAGAAAGCACTAGACGAAGAAGAAGACCAATAAATAACCGGATGACGACTAATAATCAATGGACAATCCAACTAGCGAATTATCAAGAAGTGTCTAGAACAATGAAGACGATTTGTTGTACATGCGAGCAAGATGATCCCCCATACGATACGCGAGTCACGTAGGTAAATGTAACAGTAAGTTAAGTTTAAACAATGATTATAATAATATTATACTATATTTATGTTGAACATCTGACTATTTGTATAAGTTATATTTACATTAATTAGAATTAAATTAATCACTAATATATTAATATTTTTAATTTTTAGATACAAATTATACTTATGGACATCTTTTTAAAGAACTATGACTTAACTAAGTACACGCGCCCATATATGTACTATAGTACACGCATATACGCGCGTGTATCACCAGCTAGTATCCACTAGTGCAATGGAGAACAATTAAAGAAGAAGTCGCGATCGATAGGTGATCTATACACGTCGCGTATGAAAGCCACGCCCTTTATTACGAATTATAGAACTTCAAGAACAGTTCTCTGCGAGCGTCATTCTTACGTTCTTCGTCCTCCTCCTCTTGAGATCTTCCTCCACCGGTGCCAGCAGTTCCTTGTCTGGTTCCGGTGCCACTAGTTGCGGTTCTGGTGCCGGTTCCACTAGTGCCGGTTCTGGTGCCGGTGCTGTGTTGGCTGGTAGAGTTACCCCTGGCAGCGGTTAACCCTCTCCGAGTTACCTGTTCCTCGTATCTAGACCACTTGTCGGCATCCCTTGCAGCCGGACCGTTGACCCCTTCGACGGGGATACGAGCTAACCCCTCCAGGATCTCCATGGGGCATGCCGGGTACCCTGTAGGGTAATGACACATGGTTACTCGGTTATCACGCGAGCGCCGCACGTATCGTATAGGTATAGTGTGAATACAATAGTATATCGTAATACTATACAATAGGATACTATTTTATATATATATATATATATATATATATATATATATATATATATATATATATACATATGTATATGTATATACATATGTATATGTAGCAGTGTTAATCCTAGGTTTTAGGGCAGCTACCAACAAAAATGTTTATTGGGCATTTAAATATATTTTAAAATAGTAATTACTAAGTAAAATATAGGATGACATATTTGGGTAATTTTGCCATGTATTTATAAATTCATTTATGATAAATGATATATTAGATGGACGATTATACCCTGAGGCAATTTAAACCTGTAACAAGTGTTACTTACAAAAGCTACTTAAGTTTAAGTTTAGCTTTTTAAGCTTTCTGAATTAGAGATGTAAATAAATTGCAAATAAGTATTCGATTCGATTACTTATTATTCGTTTACAATTAAATGATTTACAAATTGTAATTCTAATACATTTATATCAAATAATTCTTTTTATATTCAATCTCCTCAACATTTGATTCATGAGATATTCAGATATTAAAAATGTGATCGTCGAGTATTTATAATATTGAAAATTAGGTTGTCGATATGTTTTAATATTGAATATTAGGTAGTCTAAAAGTTAAAATATTGAAAATTATGTAGTCTAAAAGTTATAATATTGATATATAATATATCATACTTATAAATAATTTAAAATACTTATAGGTAGGTATATAAAAATATACACAAATACCTATATCTATATTAATATTATTATATTATACTGGTACACATTATTATATATAATTTATATAAGATATTTTAATGGCATAATATAAAGAATTAATTAGAATGTATATTATAATTTTATTGATTATTAAAATATAATAATTTGTTTGCACATTTTTGTTAATAACTTTTGTTTAAATATAAATTTAAAAAGACATAATATGAATAGTATTATATAACGTAATTGGCTTTCCAGTGATACCAATTTTATCATAATAAAATCAATATAAAATATGTCATGCTCATGCAGTACGTACTCCGTATGGTTGATTTTAAATTCAATATATATACTAACTAATAAGTAGTATAATACATGATATTTATGACTTTATCTTTTAAACATTATATATTATATATAGGAATAATAATTAATGTTGATTAATAATAAGTATGATAATTAATATAATAATATAATATTATTAAATATTGAATATTAATGTCATAATAATATTAAATTTAAAAATTAAATTATAATAAATTTAAAAAGTATACCATTTAATTATTATGAATATAAAAAACAGTGAACTTATTAATAATATTGGTGATTAAATGTTTCATTGTTTTTATATTTTCATGGTTTTTAATATCTCTAATATCACTTTAATATTACGATTTAAAATAGGATTTTGAATAAATATATTAAAATTACGAATTTTAAACAAAACAATCACGTTATTTATATATATTGGGATAAAAAGAATTGGAATAAAAATAATTATTGAATTCATTTTCATATATCACTATAAATATAAATTGGTAGCAAATTCACTACCCAATATTTAAAGTTTGCTACCCAGTTTTCATTTTGGGTAGTGAATTTGCTACCCAATCTAAAAATAGATTATTCTAAATATATTTCAAGCAGTTTATTATCATATTTCATATTTAAATTGTATTTGAATCTAAATTGTTTGTTTATATAAAATATTTAACGGATATAACAAAGGAAAAATAGTATATATTCGCCATTATTTGAAAAATAATATATTTATCCTAATGTTATGACATAAGTTATTCATATTCTCCATTATTTTAATACTTAAATAATAATATAATAATAACACATTTAATCGTCATTTTATAAATATTCATTGGAAAACTGACATTTATTAAATAATATATTCCTGTAATCAGAGATATAACACTTTTAATTCATGATATTACAATTATATTAATAAGAACTTAATAATTAAACGTAATCCATATACTCATATATCTAGGGCAGCTACCCACAAAATGATGGCACTTCCCAATTTGGGTATCTGGGTAGCTCTAGAATGAACACTGGTATGTATGTATATATATATATATATATATATATATATGTGTGTATGTATATATGGATCCGCTATTAATTTTTAATAGCGTATGTATAATAATAATAATATGTATATATATATATATATATATGTGTGTGTGTGTGTGCATATGTATGTATTTGTGTGTGTTCGTTTGTTAGTTTGTAGCTGAGTGTATACATATATGTTTGCTTACATCTTGATACTTCAATGTCTTCACACGTATTATAATGTACGATATATTTAGGATGTAGTGTTGTATCATGTACAGATGTACACTGTACATTAAGGTGGTTTGGTTGTGGATATATTACATATTTTTTGATCGGGCTCATCAAAGGGCTCATCAAAGTATTGGTAATGCAAATTATAATTAAAAAAAAAAAAAAATTTGACAATTTTTAGTACTGCCGTATTGCCCTTGAAATTTAACATGGAGAACATAGGAATTTTAACATGGAGATATAGGAATAGTAATTAACTTCACTAATTAACATACTAATACTGCTTTAATAATAATCAAACTTTAAACACATATTAATATATTATAATTATATAATAATTTCCTATCACAATATTTAAAAAAAAATTATTCCTGGAATTCTTGGAATTTAAACAAAAAAAAATTTAAATTCAAATTTATTTGACTATTATTCAATAATATTTAAAAATAATATATACATAGTATTATATAGATCTATAGTAATTACCATATCATAAGAATTGAACATAACTATCTTATTATAGAAAATATGCCACGTTAATTGAATTTTTCATGAAAAAAAAGTATAAAATATTAATGTAAAATTTCACTAAAAATAATTTGCATAATACATTTTTTTTTTCTTTCTTATGTTCAAAATCATTTATATCAACTAAAAAAAAAGTTTGAAAAAATTCGAAACATAGGCAAATAAATTATCGATGAAATATGAAAAAAAAAATTACAATTTATTTATCAACTTGGTATATACTTTATTATAGTACTCTTCCTAGTTGATTACATTATTATTATACTACTACTAGAATAAATGTGTTACAAATTAATTTAACATTTTTTATTAGTTTGGTTTAGTTATACATACATATATAATTTAAGACTACATTATATATTAGTTATACCTAACTATATAATAAATAAAACATTTATTTATGTCTTGTAAAATAATTTATTAAAATAATTCATTTAAAATACGTATATAAAGTTATGATACATGAGTAACATTTTTTTTAGAGTTGAATGTTTTGGGCATTATTTTTTTTGCTGCTAAATAATTCCTAATTCGGGCATCACGATCATCGGGGTCAGAAAACATTGTTGCAGTTTGTGATATTAGCATAATACTTCGTTCCACTGCTTGTGTATGCGATGGGAAATCTTTGAAAGTAAAACATGGAGTTGAACATAGAGAATACCCTTCGAGTATATCGGTAGAAATATGTTTTGTGAGTATCGGCTCCAACCATCGCTGCTCAACTGGATTATACTTGGTTAGCTGGTAATAATCATCAGCGTTAAAGTCATACGTGAACAAAGACATGTTGCGATCACGAATTACATCTTCGCGTTCCTTTCGTGCTTCAAGGATACGTTGAACTGCGGTGAAGCGTATATTTGGTCGGCTATCAACTAACATACTGGCGAGCAAATTTTCAGGATAGAGGCAATATGCATTCCGTGATATTATTTTTAAAGTTTCATCTTCGAGTTGTTTATCAGATAACTTTTTAACTGCAGTGATCATGTTGAATAGATGGATTGGTGCATTTGTGAATAAATGTTTAGCTCTTATTCCAAACCAGCATGCAGTCTAAACATGGAGCGTGAATTGCACTATCCGTTTGAAGTTTACGGTTGGTAATTCAGTTGAAACATATAATCGCAAGATACGGTTAGCAGTTGTCAACCATCTTGCATAGCATAATTTTCCCGGAGAGCGTCGTTTCATTTGATCTGAGACATAACCCATATCAATGGCAAGTATTATGTCTCTTAAATATCGTTGATCAGAACTGATGTCAGTGACCAATGAAAGTCGTTCCTTAAAAATATGATCAATAGGCAGGGGTTCAAAGCATGAAATGTCCAGTTTTACAGTGTACAGGTGTATCTGCGCAATGTAGGTCAACTGGCTCTACACGTGTAGCAAACTTTCCTGCTACAAAATACACTCCTTTGTTGTCTACTTAGTTTTCTACTTAGTTGTCTACCTTAGTTGTATATTTACTTATCTACTTTAGTTGTCTACCTTAGTTGTCTACTAGTAAAACAAGAATATTACTATTTATAAAAAAATTATTGTAGGATTGAATATTTTGGAAAACAAAATACTTATTCGTATTTATCGTTAAATTACTAATATGTTATGTAATTATCATTTTTTGATATTTCTTATAGTTACTGAGATACAATAGGGTCGGTATTTGGGGTTGGTCGGTAATTGGAGAATTTCCATTATGTAATTAATAATTTATGTTTTATTAATTATATAAAAATATAACGTATTTGAATAATAATCAATTATAATAGAGATTAATATCCTATAGGATATTTTTATTAAGGTAATGTTATGTACTTTAAACTTTAATCTATGTTATACAAAATATATATTTTGTTTTTATATTTTAGATCTTATTTTCTTATTTTATGTTTATTTCATTATAATCTAAGATTATATAATGTATATATATATATATATATATATATATATATATATATATATATATATATATATGTATACATATATGTATATATATATTTAAAAATATTTATATTGTTTAACAATTTAAAAAAGTAATCTATATGAATATACATTTATAGTAACATTTGAACTATTTTATATTGTGTTTTTTTTTGGTGACGGAGTGGCTGATGTTTTTGTAATTGTGTGGTATGGTACGTGTCATGGAAAGGGATATACTTTTACTGAGAGAAAAGTATTGCCAGTGTTCTTATTATAATAATTATTGGCACAAATAGGTTCCCTAAGGTATTGGAACTGACGAACCCATACCCCTGAAGTTGATACACCATATATCCTCATTAGTTTCAATTACTGTTGGCTACTCTGGTTATAATTTTAATGATTAAATATATCGTATTTTTAAGTGTATTATTCTAATAGATTACTAAATAATTAAATTGTATTTATAATTTGTTTTTTAACATATATTTTTTGTATATATTTTGTGTATATATTTTATATACATATATATTTCTTTTACTAACTTTAACTCTTAATATTTTATTTATTTTATTTTACTTTTACTATAATTTTCTCCTCATAATTGTCCTATAGTAAAGTGAAATGACTAGATAAGCATAGCGCTTCTTCGTTTACCATGGTCATACCTAAATTCTGATTATTATTATTATTATTATATATATATATATATATATATATTAATAATTTAGAAATATAAAATATAATATAGGATATTGGTAATAATTAAAATGTTTGCAATATTTCATTATCTATAGATAATCAAATCATACAATTACTATCTAGAGATTATCAAATACTAAATATTATAATTAAATATTAAAATATCGTATGTGTTTGAAAATTTCAAAATTCGTTTCACATTCGATAATAAAATACAAAGTTAGATTCTATCCTATCTGAAATAAAAAATTATTAAATAGTTTGAAATTATAATATATTAAATGAATTTTACGTTTTTTTCACTTTTGTATTTGCATAGTCTTTTGGTTTTATTTATATTTTTAGTTTTTTGTACGTTTTTTTTATATTTCATTTTTTTTAGATTTTGTTTTTTTTATTTTTTGGATTTTTATATATTTTTGCATTTTTAGATTTTTTGGTTTTTTTAGATTTTTGGAAAAATATCATTTTAATTTCATATTAGGATTAATATAGTAATTAGTTATTAATTATAATTATAATATTAATTATAATTATAATATTAGTATGTGAGTAATACTCACTGAATATACTGTGTAAAATAATATATACATATATATATATATATCAAATCTCAAACAAAACTACATATTATAGTACTACAGTATATAGTATATATATATATATATATATATATATATATATATATCACATATGTTAAATACTATATATATTATATTGTTATTGTTATTATTTTATATATATAATGCGAGCATTGTTCGCCGAACAATTAAGAGGCGATATATCTGGACCATAGTTCATCACGATCGCGATATTAGTAAACTAGGTCACTAGACCAACACGAATTATATATCTATATATAAAGCACAGCTAAACAATTACTATATATGTGTATATGTATTATAAATAGTTTCATATCATCGGCGTTTTAAAGAAATGTGTTATATATTATATATTATATATAATAACTTATTATATATAAGATAATCGCATATATCGCATACTATTACATATTATTATCATAATTAGTACGTATGTCAATGCCTACAATTTAATTATCCTATTGATTATATTTACCCGACTTTAAATCCACAACCCGATCTAATCATAGATATCATCATTAGTATGGTGTAATACTCGACTCGCTATATACTAACACTGAATTAAACACCTAGTTACTACATAAAGTATATGTAATACTGTAACCTCTATTATCTTAGAAGTCATTATATATATATATATATATATATATATATATATATATATATATATATATATATATATATATATATATATAGTGTGTATAGGATATAAAACTAAACTATATATAATAATTTAAATAGTAATTTCTAATAAATAAATGTCATAATCAAACATAGTACCATGAAATAATGCATATAAATATTATAAATTATACACAAAATCTAAAATGTACCTAACATAAGGAATGACTTGTAACAACTATGTTGTTGGTTTGTATTTGTATTGATATACGAGCACTGTTATTACATTTGTAAATGTCATTCTTACTCTACAAATCATGATATATATTTCGATAAATGTAATACTTTTATAATATAATATTTTATAATACAGTATTACCATTTTAAATTAATTACATATTTTTAAATTAATTAATCGTATAAAATATAACAATTCCTATATTAAATTTATGTGTTTATATTATAATTTACTATTTTAATAATATATGTGTATATATATATCATGACTTCTAGGCTAATTATAATACAAGTTTATAAAAATATATGTATAACACATTATAAGTTATATAATGATTATAACACATTTATGTTAATTTAGGTTATAATACACACACACACACACATACACACACACATATATATATATATATATATATATATATATATATATATATATATATATTTATATATATATATATATATTAATTTAGTTTATAACCGTTCATATTCTGAACTTTAGTGAATGCTGAAAACGAAATTTGGTCCTTAGCTTCTCTCGATAAATTCATATTTACTGGCTTATTGTTTCGATTTTTGCTTTCAGAAAAATCGTCTAAAAGTTGACGTTTCTTTACTGGAACATGCCTTTTAAATTTGCTGTCCGGTTGAGACGGATTGTTATTACACGAAGAGCTAGGTTTAGCTGGTGTTTTCTCCATTTTGTAAGTGAATTATATGAAAGTAATATTTATTTATATTTCGCTCCTAAATTTAGTAACTATAGTAATATTATTGTTTACTCTTTTATTATTTTTTATTTTTATAAATTTACATGAGTGAGATCATTTAATTTATTACAAATACCATATATACCATTGTAGAAGTATTATCTCATGAATGTATATCCTACATATTAATAAATGTATTCGTTTAATATTTAAATCAGATAATTAAATCAATATAAATAATATATAAAAATAATATATTTATCAATAATAATGAGTGAAAAAAACGATGGTCTTTGATTTACGGTACCAATTCTAATCAATTTGGAGCGAAAAAATATATGCGATATAAATATGTGTGTATGTATGTGTAGCCGTGTGCATGTGTGTATGTATGCGTATGTATGCATAAATATGTGTATGTATGTATATGTATGCGTATTTACATGGACTATAGTCATCTACAATCAGGTAATATGAATTAATACATTTAAATATGTACTATTTTTAGGAATATCCTAGTTTGGATCTAATAAATTATTTTTATAATAAATATAATAGTTATATTAATATGATATATATAGATACCTAATACACATATAAATATATATATATATACTACATTTTATATATATTAAAATAATTTTAACAGGATCATGTTTTAATAGCTAATTCAAAACAGTTTTTATAAAGTAATTGTACCCGAATATAAATCAACTAAACACATCCTGGAATATAATTTAGAAAATCAGCTCATCATCATCATCATCATCATGATTATGAATATTTACCTAAAACCTAAATGATTTCTAAAAAGTGTACTATATAAAATAAAATAATAAAAAATAATGATAATATTTCATACCATGTGCACGTGCACGTAATTCACCGGGAAGAAAAGTAAAGTAATAATGACAAATAAAATAAGTAGAACAGGTTTCAATATGAGATAACTATGTGGATTATATATATATATAATTTCCTATAATAGGACGGGATGGATCTAATAGAGTCTGGGAGTGAATTACATAGCTTAGGTCTAATATATCTAAGACATGAGCATTATTTTTCAGTGACGGATAATAGGGGTAGGATAGAAGAATAGAAACATAGTTTATTATAAGGTATATATCCTACTATCTATTGTGGATAACTCTATTTTATTTTATATAGTACACTTTTTAGAAATCATTTAGGTTTAAGAAAACTAGAAGTAACAACTTGTTACTAACAAGTATAATAACTAGTAGAGTATAATAACTAGTAGGTATACACAATAGATAGTATACTATTCTATAGGATATATACCTGTACGAGAAGTAGATAACTCCTATAGACCCTAGTAGGGTCACCCTACCTATGTATCCAACACCTACATATTCTACACCTACAGATTATACACTTAAATATGACTAACAGATATGTATACTAAGTACAGAAAGCGGAAAGTTATTATTTTAAATAACTATGTATATTTAATAAATATCTATGTACTTAGGTAGGGGAAAGTCGGGTGGTGTGTTCTGGTCGATAATTACGCCTACCCCATGGGGTGTCTATGCATAGTGGATCGAAAAGTAAACTATGTATCAAAAAATGTCATAATGTTGTATACATACTATATGAGCACTTTAATTTAATACCATGTAAACATTATATTTCAACAACAAATGTCTAGCTGGTTAATATGTATTACAAATATATGATACAAAAATAATTGTATCAATAATTTGTAAATTAAAACTCTCATAAAAATGTATATAATGAAAATAATTTAATAATGTTTATATATATATATACATAATGTTATTGTTGTTGTTATTGTTATTTTTATTTGGTGGAGTCCTTTCATCCCATCCAGGAACTTAGATGAAGTTTTTCACTTATAACCATATATGGCTCTATATAGCTATATAACTATTATAATGTCTCTTCGAAGCCGCTCTCATGTTAAGGCATCCATGGGTTTAACGTGAGCCGATCATTTATGTATATAATGTAATATATCTATTATAATATATTAAAGATATATTCCTATACAAATATTGAAAAAATAAAGTATAATAAATCTATAATAGTATATTTTAAAATGTACCTAAAATAGATACTAGATGCCCAGACAAAGGCGGACAATGAACGCCATAGCATGTGCTATAGTGATACCTATGATGAACGCATCCCAACAAATGTTTGTGTTTTTTGTCCGTTTTTAACTCGTGTAAAAGTCCGACGTTTTACACGATTTGTGAAATTTTACACGGTAGAAATTTAAAACATAATTATTAAATAATAATTAACTATAGTTAATATATGATATATATATATATATATATATATATAGCTATAGAAATTAATCTTTATTTAGATATAACAATTTATTTACATTAGTTTTATAAAAAAAAATTGTTTTATATAAATATTAATTAATTTGTAAGGTGGCTAATGTACGTGTTTTACACAGACTAAATATCCGTGTTTAACATGGTCAAATGTCCGTGTATTA
>OZ025239.1:36259921-36324921 GCA_964019155.1 Osedax fenrisi
GTATTCGATACCCATGTCTGAATACGGACACCATGTGTTATAATACGGACACCCTATATACCATTAGATAAACTATATATTATTGAAGAATCAATCAGAAAAATTACAATTACATTATTTATAATTAATTTTATAAATAATTTATTCTAATTTAATTAGTTAATAATTTATTTATTTTTATTATTATTTTAATTAATAATACATTTTGAGTATCTAAATAATACAAATTTTAGATTTAGCTTTATTGGTGGTATTACTATTATAACGCACGCTATTTTTATGAAAATCAGAATAGTTCATACGCTGCGCGCTGATTGGTTATAGGGTGTCCGTATTAAGACATCTATAGTGTCCGTATTAGGGACTTATATGACCTCTAAATATATGCTTATAACTTAATGAATATTTGATAAAAAATATAGAAATTATATATATATATATATAATCTTTAGAATGCCTTATTTTTTAATAATATAGTGTTATATTTTATATCGATACATTTGTATATTCTTGAGAAGGTTTTAACTTGAAATTTTATTCATAAATTTAAAAACGTAACAAAAAATTAGTTTATTGGACATAATATATCATCAATATTTTGAATAATTAAAAAATAAAAAAAACTTTTTTAGACTATTTATATAATTATGAATATTTTATTTATTAACAAGTTTTTTGTAGGATTTATGGTTTCTGAAATACCGAGAGTGTCCGTATTCGGGCACTGCCCGTATTCGGTTACTTTCCCATACTATGATCAACCTTAATGTATACATGTCTCAGAATAGTATGTTTCACTCTGCAAATAAATTACATATATATTTAAAATATAGTGTCATTTTCTTTTTTTTTATTCGATTATGTGTTGGCATTTCCCTGGCCATTTGAAAATTGGCAAAAAAAATGAAAAAAAAATCCTACTATTTTATATATAAATCTCATGTTAATGTCGCTAATTTTTATAATTTATTTATGTCTATAATTTGTTAATATAATCAAGAAATAATTGTGTTCAATTACTAACAATTATCAATAATAATAATCAATTTCTTATGTTATAAATATAAAATATTTTGTTGAAAATAATATATATGTACACATTTTTATTTTGAAAATTAGTAATTTTCTTTGGTAGCATTGGTGTAACATATATTAGGTATAAAGATTATATAAACAAATTTTTTTAAAATCATCGGCAAAAAATGTTATTGATGATTTATAAATTAAAATGTGTTCATCAAAATAATCAATAAAATCTGATTTTTTATTCTTTCATTTTATTTTCAAATTAATAAAATAAATAAAATATGTGTATATATATATGTATGTAACTATATACTTATACATAATATAATGAATTTTAAATAGAATTTTAAAATTGTTAACTTTTAAAAAAAAAATCTAAAAATAGATAATATTATCAGGAATTCTAAGGAAAATTAAAAAAAATTTAAAACTTTTTTTATAACAGATAGGTGTATAATTAATAACATGTTAAACATTTTTATAATAAAATAAATATAAATATTATTAATATGGATTTATATATTTATATTAATAGCCCATATTAAATTTGTAGCTCTGCAATGTTTCATTTAAACTTCCTGCGAAGCAATTAAAAATTTAAAAAAAAATGTTTAATTTAACTTTATTGAATATATAGGTAGATATATATTTTGAGACAGCTTTCTATTAAATGTCACTGTGACACTTGTCGTACGAAGTGATAACTTAAGAGTGATGCTTCAGTTGAACATGTGTCCTCAAATATTGGCGAACTATACATTATAATACAGTATAATACAGTATAATACAACATTTTATTCATTTTTGAATATCCTAGGGAGTGCGATAATTTCTAGAAATATATGTTTTTATATATGTCATTATGGAGATAAAATGAAATGTATCAGAAGAATTTCAAAAATTAATAAAAAAAATGACTTTTAACCTACTAATACATTTTTTTTGTATTATGAAATTGTAATGTCATATATAATAAGTATGATAATTATGGAAAATAAACAAAATAAAATTTTTATATTTTTTTCCTATAAATGAAATAAAATTAATGACATTTCTAGGATTTTATAAAATTCAAATATAAAACGAAATTATTTTTTTTTTTACAATTATGTGTATATCTAAAGAATATAAAAGGTAGAATTTAAAAAAAGATATATAATTTATAAATATCTATATAATATTTAAACCATATAAAACGAACAACAATTTTTTTTTCTTACTTTTTATAATTTGTTTTGAAAACAGATATCATATATACTAGAATACAAGCTATGGATACATAATATTAGTAATACATATTTTATTTATTATTGATAATTTAATAAGAATAGGGTCTATTAAATCAAAACCTTGCTATTGAAAGAGTAGTAATATTAAGATTGGAATAAATATGTATATAGAAGTAGGTACAGAGTTAATATAACTGACGGGTTAAGGGATTATCCCACTACAAGATTTTCCGGCAACTTGCAAGAAATATTGTAACTTTAAAACCATTTTCTATCAAGTTGTAATGGGATACTCCCTATAAAGTTATTACATTTCAGGCAAGTTGTCGGAAAGTAGGGGGTTTCACACTAAAATTGTAGTTAACTTGATAGAAAATTGTTTTAAAGTTAAAATACTTATAGTTGGATACCCCCTTTAGATACAATGTACCACTTAACAAGTAGTGATTATTATCCGACTGTCATCTATTGTTATATTTGGTTCCGTTCTATCCAGATTCAACTCATATTCATCAGATAGTTTTCACATATAAACTTAAATGATATTAATTCTAAACCCCGTTATATCACATATGGAATTATTCGAGAATCTATTCTCGGACCTCTACTCAACTCAACATATTAACTACACGCGTGAAATAGTAAAATACACTAATATAGACTATAGTCTTAGTGATACACTCGTATTATGATGTCATACATGTATACTGTACACTGTAACCTGACTTAGATGTACATTATTGCACACATAACGACTGCATTACTATATACATACAGGGCTTACGCATAACCCCTTTAATTCTAAAGTCTTAAAGCGAACCTCTCCGCAGTAAAACATCCCCTACTGTATTCCTTCAACACAAATCACCATCAACAATTATTAAGTATGAAGTTAAGTTAGAAATATTGCCGTATTGACTCCCGCTCGCTTTTCATATGCAGTCAATATATGACCTTGAAGGTCAAGTTAGCACATTCTACACAACCTAACACCTATAAGACATTTAATTAACTTAACTACCATCACATTAATGCCCCATTCCTCATCTTACACCATATTGACTATTGTAACTGCTGTCTATATGACTCCACTTTATTTATTTCAATGTCTCTTCGCGCCCGAGCAATCGAGCGTCGAACGTAACAACTAATTGTATAGCTTAAACAATACAACATAAACGAAAGTAATCTATTCTTCATACGAAGGACATGTCCTTGAGTATACTACAACGCCTCCACAACTAGGCTATCGGATACATTCTCCACATACCTAAACATTGTAAACAACATGTATCCCCTAAAAGTCGTAATGCATCTAGTTGCCCATTAAATACAGTTTTAATATCTGCATTGTCATCGAGATTTAGCTACTAATCGCACCACATCCGACTATTTCGTTAACTTACTTAACAATCGACATAACCATACATTAATAATGACAGATAAACAGTTACAAACTAGCATCTTCGGTGTATATATATATATTGATGTAGGGCTAAATGTAAATCAATTTAAGAAATTGAGAATAAATGTAGAAATAAATAAATACAAGAGCGTACCTGAGTTTAAACACGTCATAGATAGAACATACATTAATAATACACAGTATACAGTGATATTATAAATATTAACTATAAATATTATTAATGCGGGAATATCTACTTTGTGGAAAACTCCAGAAGATGCATAATGAAACTGAATAGAAAGAGATTACCATGTCATATGTAGGGTGGATAAATAGATTCACATTAAACTATAGATACAGTAGATATATTTACAGAAATTGAACTTGGATAACTACAACCTAACACAACTAGTGTAAAGTATTCGTATTACAACGTGATAGGGTAACTAGTAGTTACTAACTACTATATAGGGTAACTGATATAGGTCAAAGTACACAACACGGATAGTTAAAGAATGCTGGAGAATAATTGAATAAAAATAAATGAAAAACAGTAATAATATAGTGGGAGGAGGTACAATACATATTGATATTAACAGTAGCATGTATATTGTACAGTAAGAGTGATCATTCAGCCGAATATGGGTCCGCCAATGTTGAGAAACACAGAACACCTACTTTACAGTATAATAATAAGTCAACAATTTGTTATAATTTTTGACCATCCTAGGGGTGTGATAATTCCTCAAAGTTTAACATTGAGAGAATACGAAATGGAATAAATACAATTATTATCAAATATAGGAGGAGCTACACTAAATAAACAATAAATAGCATTCGTATTGCTCTGTCAATATTTATAACCTTTATTAATTCAGAACACTCTCTTTATTCCTTATTGTTCGTATAAATTAGTTATTTTATTTTTTCGTTTAAGTTCCTAATAATTAGTTTTCGCTTTATTATTTCGCATTATACAATTTTACTTCTATTTTCGACGTTTGATTGCTCTGGCACGAAGTCATTAAACTACATTAAACTATAACCCCCGAGTGAGTGACCCCTGACCTTCACCAGTAGTCCAGTTATATAGTGTGCTACATGTCTGACGGGTAGGTGTGTAGGTAAGTGTACCGATGAACAGAGGTTTGCATCGTAACCATGCAGACGTAGAGAGGCGTATCCATGGTTACGAGTACAACTAGCTAACGTTGGTATCTACTGGTCTATAGGATCTACAGATTTACTCTAGAACAATCTAAACTCAACAGGTGACACGACTGATGACGGGTACTGAGATCTCACGAGCAAAGTTAGTGTTGCTATTCATGTTTAAAGAGTTAGTTAGGGACAATTGTGCTCACCTTAAGGGTAAGGGGTTCACCTTAAGGGGATGGGTTTCACCTTAAGGGGTTCATCTTAAGGGGTAGGGTTCACATTAAGGGGATGGGGTTCACTTTAAGGGGATGTCGCCGCACTCAATGTTAATTTATTATATTACATGTTAATATATTAGGGATTATGTTAATATTAATAGGGAATGCATAGTATTACCAAAGAGCCTTGGTACTACTATAAATATATCCAGTGCTACAATTTTGTGTATATAAATACAATTTTTTTCCTACATAAACTAGAGCTATATTGATATATATGGCATATTTTATTTGAAAATTTCACACAATATAAATAATATAAAACTGAATCTGAATTCGTAAAAATAAATGTAATTATAAAAACCCAAAAATGTCAATATTTATACAGTGCGACACCCCCTTATAACAATGTTTAAGTATATGATTAAAATACATGTTAAGTACAATTATAGTTACTTTACGACATACTATAACATTTTAATATTTTAATAACATTTTTTTTTTTTTTTTAATGATAATATTTAAATGTACCCCTTCTCATAAGGTGGACCGGAAATCTTGAAATATGAAAACTACAAAACTAGGAGATCAATTCGCCATTAACATAAAGAAAGAGAGAATGTTAACATCCTGTCATTCTTACATTCAATATAAGAATTCTTATTGCTATTTAAGACTACGAGATCCTAATCAAGTGAAAGAACGTAACAACTTTTAGCTAGTCACTTTCTCAGTATATCTGTATATATATATAGGTTTAAATTAACTTTTTATAAATAAAATTACATAGATTAAATTAATTAAGATGAATCCATTTTTGTTAACATAATATTAATAAATTATTTTCTAATTATTAAATAGAAATACAGTAAACTCCCGATAAGTAGGACTTGCAAAGGACCGGGAAAAGTGTCCGACTTAGCGAGATGTCCGACTTATCCGAGATTCAGAATATCATGCAAATAAGACATGAAATGCGCAGCGCGAGTTAAATGGTTACCGAAATATGGAATTATGTAACAATCAACAACATAAAATGTTGTATTCAATAATATTACTTACTAAAATTATAATATTCATTATTTAAAGTAAACATTTCTGACAATTTATAAAAAGTCTGACTCATCCAGTATAAAAATCATAAAAATGACTATAATATGTGTCCGACTTATAGAAAAGTCTGACTTATCCGATTAATTTAACGTGGAACTAGATACAAATCCAACCAAACTAACTAAATGTGTCCGACTTATCGAGAAATCCGACTTACAGAGAGTTGACTGTACTAATATACATTTCTAACTACCTCAAACTTTATAGACGATTATACACTAATACACATGTTGTGTATAAAGTGAAGGCAATTTATTATATATTATACATAATCTGTACAAATATCAATAGTTAATTAAGTAAGAATTTATATTGATAATTTATATAATGAATTTAGTTATGAGATTTTATAGTCAAGAAATAGAATATAATGAAATGATTAAGAAGCAATTTAATAAAATTACCATTAGTTAAACAAATTAAAATAAATCTTTAGCTAATAAATTCTATAGGATATATAGAATAATAAATTATTAATAAATTATATATTTAATTGAAATTATAACAATTTTAAACTTAAATTATTCGAGTGAATAATTAAAAAAAAATATTCCCATATGTTTTGGGAAATATAGTGACTATTTATCCTGTGTTTCCTTTAAACATACACAAATACATATATATTATATCAATATCTGAATATGAATTTTTGATGAGAATATATTTTATAAACATATAATGATTATAATATTAAACTTAAAATATATAAAATATATTTTAATTTTCTAAAATTATTAAAAATATATAAATCTTGATATTTCATATATGACTAATATAATATAGTCTATATAATATTTAATAAATAAATTTATAATTTTATAATTTGTATTAATCCAATAATGATACTAAAATTGCAAGTATTGTTTCTATTGAAAGTAGGTAATATAAAAGAGTATTACTATCAGATAGTGAAATATTATTTTAAACAAAATATCAAAATATTTTGGAGCCAAAATTTCAATATTAAATGGTTATATTAGCTATTTAATTTACATTCATTTATATTTACTATTTTAACTCTACAGTATAACCTAAATAAACTTATATATTACTTAACCTACAATTAAATTATAAGAATTATTGTTTCGTTTATAAACATTAAAATTAAACAATAATTAAAAAATAGATTTATTGCAATATAAGTAATAATAACATTAGGGAAATGAAGAGGATGAGGAGGAGGAGGAAGATGAGGAGTAATATGTATATGGCACATGTGTATCGATGTAAAGGGGGCGATGGTGATGGAAGAAGTCGTATGATAGATGATGAATCAAGATGAATCATAATTATGATTCATAATATAATGAATCGCTCAACACGAACACCGGTAATACGTTGCAGTAAACCAACGACATAATCAATACGTCGACGACGCGACAACTTCGGACGGGGCATCGGTCGCTCTCTCGTAATCCGATAGGCCGTTATCCACTATACGAGCGCTGCCCAAACACACGTCGCCGCCTAGCGAGTAGAACACGACGTACTGACCGCGGTTGAGGGCGCGCACGGACTCACCGAGAAGGACACGCAAGGACCCGTCCTCAGCGACCTCGGCGACCCGACACGACGCCAACGGGTGCGTGTGCTGGAACCGGTAGAGGAGGGCGCTACCCGGGTCGGTAGAGTGGAGGCCAGGCGATATCCAGTGGACGGGTTCGGTGCGGAGCTCTCGGAAGAAGAGGGTGGGGTGTCTCGACCCCGGTGCCTGTCGGGTGATGGATACGCGCTCGTTAACTATTTTACGTTGATTTATAAGTATTACAAATATGGTATGAAAGTCTATGGATATTATTCGCGGAGCATTTACGAATTGATCTTACATAACTGTTATATTAAGGATTGCTGGCAGTTTAGCAGTTTTAATCGATTAGCTTTATAATCGGACCTGACCCTCCCTTTCTGGATGCAAGTTATTATTATTAGCTTTATTAAACTAGTTGTATATATATGTGTATTCAGTAAATACTATTGACACTTACTATTCGACAGTAACGTTAATATAACAGTTTACATATTGTTTAGTTATCTTATTATAAAAATATTATCTATTGTTTCTACTTTAAATTAAACGGACTTTCTGAAACTCTATAGATATATTATTTACTTATAATACTAGAATTATAATTAAGTAATTTCTAACATAATAATAATTTATATATATCTGTAGACAAATAATTGATTAGTTCCCTTAATTGAACAGTTTATATAGTGTTGGATAATCTTATTATACAAATATTATTACTGTGTTTTCTTATAATTAAACGGGCTTTCCGAAACTATGTCGTACATATAATATTATTATCATAATTAAATAATTTCTAACTTATATGTGTGAATATAGATATATGGATAAACATAAATTAATATGAATCATCGATATAAAGAAAGAGGATAAGAAATTGACGCACACAATGCATGTAAAAGATAGATACGCGAATGCAGTTTTCTCGATAAATTAACAAAATGGCATTGGCGATATTTATTGGATTAGTCATATTATATAGATAACACAGTAGGAATTTCAAATATTTTCAAATATTAAAACAGTAGGATTTTCGCCGAAATAAAAATAAGAGACTTCTATCTATATTTATGGATTTAGATTATATATGTCAATAAAATAGTATGATATCTACAACTCAAATACATTAAAATACAAATATTATAAAGAATGTTGATATGGTGTATTATATATATAACTATTTTTTTAGTACAGATATTACATTAAATTGATCAGAATTATCAATATAAATATAAATAAATAATATTAATTTGAAATTTATTAGTACCTTATTATGTCTGCAGTACCTCTATCAGTGATAGACTATCACAAAGTGCCATACACAGTATATGATACACTACATACAATGTATTATCCATTTTCTTTACATTGATGATATTAATACATAATAATAATACATGTATGTTTGTGATGTATGTATGTATGTATGCATTCATATTTATATATATATATATATATATGACATCATACATACATATATATATATAGGTATGCACAATGTATTGCACATGTAAAACATACATACATACATACATAGTATGTATACATACACATATAAACACCATCAATGTATATACATTTATTTAAACACACATACACACATATAAATACATATACATAAATATATATATAAATATATATATATATATATATATAAATATATATATATATATATATATATATATATAATTTGAAAAGATTATTCCTAGAAAAAACATTTGCTATATTTATGAATGGGTAATAAAAAAAAGTAAGTGATAATTCTGAATAGAAATATATTATTCCATTCATATAATATGAATAGAATAAAAAAAGTTTAATGTACATTTTGAACAAATAATTCCAATTTGTATTAAAGTGTAGAGTATGTTATTTCAGCATGTTTAAACACTCTAAGATATACATTATACATTTAGGCAGGGTTATATACCATAATATAAAATTTACTTATAAATCTGGTATATTATTTTAATGTGTAATATATATTATATTATATATATATATATCATCAATATAAAGAAAGTGGACCTGTGCAATTGAATGTGGTGTATAGCACTTTGCTAGAGGCACAGTTGCAGCCCACTACTAAATACCTACTAAATTTTAAATTAATATTATTTATTTATACATATATATTGATAATTACTACCAATTTTATTGTACTATCTATACTAAAAATAAAATTATATATTTAAAATACATTATATCAACATTCCTCGTAATGTTATGTATTTAAATTGAAGATATCTTACTATTTTATTGATATTAAAATAATCTAAATCTATTGATATAGATAGAAGTCATTTTGAATCTATTTCGACGAAAAGCCTACTCTTTTAATATTTGATATATATAATATGAATAATATCCAATCAATATCACTGATGCTATTTTGTTAATTTATCGATAAAAGTGCCATCCGCGTATCTATCTTTTACATGCATTGCGTGCGTCAATTTCTTATCCACTTTCTTTACATCGATGATATATATATAAATTTAATATATAATTGTGCGTGTGATTATATTTATATGTTCTCTCACCAGTGTTAGCGTATGTGTATATATTATATATAATATATAGTAATTCTACAATATATATGTATGTTAATACTATTAACTTACTTAATAGTATATTTAATCATATTCAGATATATTCACAAAAGCCAATTTATTTTTAATTTATATGTATAATTAGTCAAAAATATCACAACTAATGATGAAAAGGTTATTTTAGGTATTAATATATATATATATATATATATACATGATGCATGTAATATTATTAATTATAAATTACATACAACATATTAAAGATGGATGTCCGATTATTTTCAATTTAAAAATATATATATATATGTTATAGAGTGGCTATAGTAAAGGTAGTAGGCTCTCACACGCACTTACATTGATACATATACTTATACATATATAGCACGCAATGTTCGCGCATTCCCAGATCCAGTCATCGCACGTTCCCAGAGTAGAACCAATCAGCAACTCGAGTTTTGTCTTTGATTAACCAATTAGCGACATGCACTCGTTAATAAGTATATGCTAATCAGCAGTCCTACCCAATACTTACTAGGCGATAGATCCCCGTTTATGTTATCATACCTATCATAACAACACCCACTTATACCAACACGTATACGCCCAAACATCAACACCCACGTAGCCCACACGGTTCAACTTGGGGAATAATTAACCTAGCTAATTACTTACTGGTCCACGCGACTATATATATATATTATTATTATTGATGTTGTAAATATCTTTTATTATTTTATATTTTATTATTTTTAATATTAAGTTTGCCTTATAAAGAATTATTATTTTTTATTATTAATTAAAACAAAAACAAAAATATCAAAAAATATTATTAATATTAACCATAGTTTTATATATATATTATTTATATATATATATATATATAGATTTGTATTTGGTAAACTATAACAATAAAAATAAATCTATGACATTAACTAACAAATTAAAATTGTAATTATATAATAATATTATATTTATTATTTATGAACATTTTTATATTTTAATTTTATATTTATTTATTATATTTTGTTATATTTTATTAAAATTATGATTATTTAATAAACTAATAATGATAGTAACTTAATAAATTATTGTATATTACTTTATTATTTATTTTAAATATATTATTACCTAAATAAAATAAAAATTAATGAAGTTTAAACTTAATATTTTTTAATATATTAACAACTATTAATTGATTAGGATAGGTAAATTTGAATATGATATGTATATTATTTTTTATAGAAAACGATTACGAAATAACCTGAAACGACTTGTTCAGTAATATCGGATGACTTTATGTAATAGTTAAATATCATTGTTTATAGTAATAATATTATTAATAATATTATCATGGTATATTTTAAATAATACATTTATATTATTTTTTATTTTCATAATATCAGAAATATATGAGATATATTAATATTTTAATATATATATATATATATATATATATATATATATATATATTGTTAATTGCATGAGTATGCTTATGTATCATATGCATTAATAGCATATGTAATAGCATTTCTATTTAATAAGTTTTTATTATGTTAATTGTATTATAAATAATATATTATATTACAAAGTAAAATGAGTATAAAATAAGCTAAATAATGAGTATACTATATTATTATTTATTGAAATTGTTATTTAGATTACACATGTATCTATATTTATAAAGAAACAATATTTTATATGACTACAATTTATAAAATATTGCATTTATCAAGAATAGATAAATGTATTGTGGCGTTCATTTCATTTTTTTTTCAAAATTATTTTACTGTAAAACTAAAATATAATTAATTATCTATAGAATGATGTATAAGTCATTCAAGATTAATTATAAGTTCCTTATCTATGAATTTTCTACAGGAATTTCTTTATAATGCATAATTAAGGCACTTATAGTTACTCTTAAATAACATAATTTTAAAGATAATGAATTATATTTTAATATTTTTCGTAAAATAATTTTTGAACAAAATATGTAACGAACACTTTCCCCTTAAAAGTTATCATAACATACTTTGTAAGTCGTCTCTGATTACTTCGCTATTAATCTCATATAAAATAAAATATTCATATTTACCGTTTAAATCAATTATAAATATTTATCAAAGTCAATATATTGATAAATACTAATACCTATACGAGTTTATTAATAATGTTATTACTATAAGTGCATTATTTAACTATCACTTAAAGTGTTGCCAGGTTACGTGACCATTATTCATCACAGATTACCTATATTCCTATTTGTTCTTATTTTAATTTTATTTGTATATGATAAAGTGTATATGTATTTTTATTTGAATAAAATATTACATAAATATTTGTATTTATCTTTGATTCTTTTTTAAAAATGATTTGTATTTGATTAATGTATTTACCCGATATCTGCTACGTATTAATATCAAAGATTTTGCTAAGCAAAGATATAACACTCCCTATCTGCGCAACGTGATTAGTATTCATACATCCCGCTGCTAGCAGCAGTATCAAAATCGATTTAGGTTTGCCGTGATTTACATACTACAATGTTTTCATTGCTCTATTAAATTACATGCAATATAAATTAGCTTTTACTCACCACATAGATATTTATAGCATTTAAAACCAACATATCCTATTGCTTTGTTATATATTAGTAACAAATATTTTTCTAAGGAAAGATATAACATTTTCGAGAAATCGTGTAATTCGAATTTGTATACAAAATACCCCAGTACAACCTATATAAAGGTTACTTTTAGGAACTATTTGTTGTTTATAATGTAAATTCGTATCAAACTATACACTTTTAAAATTTAAAATGTTTAATAATATGCTTTACATTAGTATTTATATGATGAAAACTAAGTGTTCATTACTAATATATAACAAACAAATATTATATGTATGTTTTAAATGCTATAAGTATATATTTGGTGAGTAAAAGCTAATTTATATTGCATGTAATTTAATAGAGCAATGAAAACATTGTTGTATGAAAACAGAGCCGAACCTAAATCTATTTCAGTGATTCGATGCTACTGCTAGCAGCGGCATCGGGTATTACTAAATCACGTTGCATGCACAGGGAGTGTTATATCTTTGCGTCGAAAAATCTTTGTTAGTAATGAACACTTAGTTTTCATAATAAAAATAATAATTTAAAGCATATTTTTTTTCTTTTAAAAGTGCATAGTTTATAAAAATTTACATTATAAACGACACATAGTTCAGAAAATGTACCCTATATAGGTGGCGTTGTTGGTTTTTGTATACAAAATAGAATTACATGATTTCGCGTGAGTGTTATATCTTTCCTTAGAAAAATCTTTGATAATATACTCTAGGGTACAGTTTGATTATTTGTATGGTACTGATTGTATTTATTCAAATTGTACCCTAGTTAGGGTACGGCTTTGGGGACACAATATACACCCTAAACAAGGTACTCGCTGTACCCTAATGTTTAACGTTTAAAAGTGTAATCACACAATATAGAAACATCATTACTTATGATTGTAATATAGTATTGTTAAGCTGTATATTAACTATCACATTACGGATCTATAAATGATATTTATATGTACATAATATTAAAATTGTTATTAAATATCATTGTTCTTATATTATATTAATAAATCAATATTCAGTTATATACTTTATATTTTATTATAGATATTACAAACGTGTATTATATTTAGTAAGATCATTTCTTTTTATCTGTTTTTTACTGGTTTCTATCGTTTAAAATAATATATTGCTATAAATTAACATGGAATAGATATATGTTTCCCATTTTTGCTCTTTCAAAATATATGTTGGCACAAAAAATATAGGATTTCCCTAATAAATGATTTCCTAGCAATTACTGATTATATAATTTTTAAAAAGCAGATACAATCTCAAGCATATTTTACATAATATATTGATTCTCATTAACAATTATTGTTAATATTTGTAATTTGTAATTTGTTAGTCACATTATTTTTGTTTTTAAATGAAATATTATTAAATATTTACAGACCAGTTTATTGTATATTAAAAATAATAAATGGTATGATTTATTTAACTATATATCCGATCATTCGTTTATTTGAATTAGGGATGTTAATTTTATCTTATTAAATTTTTTTTATTAATTTTGTTATTTTAAATAAACAATATATGAAAATCATCTTTTAAATTATCTTAAAATCATGTTTCTATCCAAAATATAACTTTTAAAATAACACATTAAAACACCAATAATAAAATAAATCATAACAGTATAACGATAATAGTATAATATAACACATATAATATATATTATATTAATTGTTACCGTTTATTCATTTAACTATATATATAATTAAATAAAATAAAACATTAAAATTAATATAAATATATAACATATAATTTAAAGTAGAAAGTAAAATAATAAATAAAAGTTAAATAAAATGTTAAATAGCATTAACTTTTGATTAAATGTATACAGAATGATACTTCTTCACTAATAATGATCTTATTGGATATTTCACATTACAAATATATTAAAATAAATGTATATTTACAATATATAATATTATGTAGGTTCCACCAACACTACAAAGCACTGACCACTACTACTACTGCCACCTATACTACAAAACACTGACCACCACTACTACTACTGCCACCTATACTACAAAGCACTGACCACCACTACTACTGCCACCTATACAACAAAGTACTGACCACTACTACTACTAGTGCCACCTATACTACAAAACACTGACCACTACTACTACTAGTGCCACATATACTACAAAGCACTGACCACCACTACTACTGCCACCTATACAACAAAGTACTGACCACTACTACTACTAGTGCCACCTATACAACAAAGCACTGACCACCACTACTACTAGTGCCACATATACTACAAAACACTGACCACCACTACTACTGCCACCTATACAACAAAGTACTGACCACTACTACTACTAGTGCCACCTATACTACAAAACACTGACCACTACTACTACTAGTGCCACCTATACTACAAAACACTGACCACTACTACTACTAGTGCCACCTATACAACAAAACACTGACAACTACTACTAGTGCCACCTATACTACAAAACACTGACCACTACTACTACTAATGCCACCTATACAACAAAACACTGACAACTACTACTAGTGCCACCTATACAACAAAACACTGACAACTACTACTAGTGCCACCTATCCACAAAGTACTGACCACTAGTATTCTCTGATCCACAGCATTGATGTTGGCTACGTAGTAAGCTGTATTCAGTCCTCCCGCAAGTATCCTTTGTCCTAGCGTCCAGTGGTGTTTACCTGCAGGTGCATTATGGGTAATGATGAGTCACGAGGGGAATGGTGGGTAATGACGATTTGGGGAATATTTACACTTATGAATTATAAATTATAATTACTTCGGTTATGATACATTATATGAATTATATCGTTCGAAAACAGTGAATTATGGGTAACGATTTTGTACCTCTAGTTACCATGCAGTATTAATCATAACGATAGGGGTGGGTGCGAGGGGTTAAGAAATAGTAATTGTAATAGTTTATTTAAATACTTAAATAGATAAGTACATATCTCAATAGTGTATAGACAATGTAATAATAAATAATATTAAATCAATAATCAGCAAACACAGTTTGTGAATATATAGTGATGCTAGGGGTGACTATGACATCATGTGGGAACTTCATCTAGACATCACCACTACTACTACTGATAAGGACATCACCTAGCATTCCTTATACAAGTTAAGCATTACATGTATCAATATTGAATCACGATGAACGGTATTAATACCAGTATTGTATGTGTGAGTATGTTGTTGTTGTTGTTGTTGTTGTTAAAGTATTTATTTAAGCACATCATTAATAATAATAATTCTATAATGTGGATCTAACAATATATATCACATATAGATAAAAATAGCGAATGTATACATTCTATATATATATAATATTATATATATACATATATAATTCGGACGATAAATTACAATGTGAAACGAACATCAATGTTGGGCGATAAGAAATTTTTAAAATTTATTTTTAAAGATATTAATTGATAGATTTTTATTTCTAAGTTGCGGTGATAGATCGTTCCATCTAATTGTTGATGCGGAGCTGAATTTTCTCCTTTCGTATTTGATGCAATCGGTTGGTGTATTATAGTGGAATTGTTATTACGTAAAAGTTTAGTGTTTGGTTTATGTTTTATTTTGTTTCGTAAATTATAGGGTAATTATGAGTAATATTCTTTTTAAATATTGTAAGTATTTTGTAGTTGATAGAGTCTTCAGTGTTTAGCCAGTTAAGTTTGTTACGTAAGTCAGTAATGCTAGTTGTATAGTCAGTCTTCTGTAGTCGGTATATGTTTCTAATTGAACGGTTAATTATTTTGTCTAGTTTGTCTATTTTCAGTTTTTCAGATCCTGAGAATAGTGAGTTGCAGTATTGTAGTCTTGAAAGTATGACAGTCTGAGTCAGTAGTTTACTAGTATTTCTATATAAGTATGGTCGTATTTTTTTAAGATTGAATAGCTGTGCAGTCGTAGATTGAGTAAGTAAGTTGTAATATTTATCTAGATTAAGTTTATTATTGAAGTTGATGCCTAGGTACTTAACAGAATTGGTGGGAATGATTTTGTGTTGATTAATAATAATGTCAGGGAAGTAAGTATTTGGGTCATTAGTGATATTTATGTGTGTTGGTGTGCGTGTGTTTGTGTATGTGTGTTTATGTGTGTGTGTGTGTGTGTGTTGGTGTGTTTATGTGTGTGTGTGTGTGTATGTGTGCATGAGTTGGTGTTGGTGTATGTGTGTGTATGAACAGTGATAATATCAGTAAAGTACGTGAGGAGAGACATTCAAGCAGAGTTTTTGTAACGTACCAACGTCCCATCTTTATTCATCTACATGTAAATTCAGATGTTACGTTGGTACAACTTCTCGCCGTACCATACCAACGTCCCACATATCAATGTACTATGTGAAACGCTCGCAATTTTACATGAAATGAATACAGATCAGGTACGTTTAGGGTTGGCAGAGGTAGGGATTTTTGGGTTTTTGGGTTTAAACCTTTTGATAATTTTAGGGGTTTTTGGGTTTTTTGGAGATTTTTCATTTTTATTTACATTATTATTTCTGGGTTTTAGGATATAATTAATTATTATTATTTAATTATCACATTTAAATTAATTTACAAGTAAGTTAATAATGATATATATATATATATATATATATATATATATATATATATATATATTTATATTGAGGAGTCTATTTATATCTGATATTATTATATGTGATTCAATAAATAAATATTATTATTATATACACTTATATTTAAATATATATTAATTATTTATATTTATATATAATAATATAAATAATTTATTATAATACTTGACATTTTACAATTTACAATGTCATTAACCTTTATAGTATTATATTAATATATATTAAAACACTATTATATTATATAATTTATATAATATATATATTTTTCTTTTATTTTTTTTCTTGATTTTTTTATTTTTAAATTTTAGAAAAAGAAAAACCCCAAAAACACCTGAAAAACCAAAATAACCATAGAAAAACCCACAACAACGCACAAAAACCTCACATATATTTCTTAGATTTTGTGGGGTTTTTGCCAACCCTGGGTACGTTGGTATATCTACGAAAATCGCACCATAATATATCAAGACCTCCTATAACCACAGGCTCGAACACTGAATTAAGATGGCATAGAATCAGGCCGACGATTTTAAAATAAACCCGCCTTTTTAATGTAAATAAACAAAATATTATACTAGATTATCATTTTTATGGATTAATATTGTACATATCGCTATATATTAATATATATACTTTGCTTATAGTTTGTAAATATTATATGCTTAAAAAATTATAAGTTAAAAACATTCAATATCAACGAAATAACGACTTTTATTATACTATTATTCTTAAATATTAATAAAATTAATTTATATTTAAAAAATATTTTAATAAATCATCACGTTTAAGTATTTAAATTAATGGTATAACTATTTATTAATATATATACTTTTAGTAAGTTTATAAAGGTTATATTTAAATAAAAATAATAAGTTAAATATATACAATATCAATGACATAACGTATTTTAATATACTATTATTCTGAAATATTAATAAAATTAATTTATAAATTATTAAATCCTTTAAAAACAATATATATTAAATAAACTGCCTATATTTAATCATTATGATTATCATATCCTACATTTATATTTATTTACTTTCAATAAGTGACTAATTAAATACATTTTAATTATCTGAATAATACAATATATGTTATAACCGTGAGTATTATAAAATGTTGTTATGTCTTAGAGGCGCCATATTTATATTACTAATAAATATTATTTATTTGTTAGATCAACATATTACGTGTTACACTTTTATCACATACATGTACACATGTTTATATACATAGTATATAACCTATATACATACAAGGATAAATTAACATAATAATTATGTTACATACATAATATAAACCCTAGGATATAAACTATATATATACCTATTACGAAATTTTATACATAATTATTTCTCTAGAGCATACGTTCCTTATAAAATAATTCAAATATAATTTGCAATTAATTATGATACACATATAATATAAGTTTAGTATACATATATTTATATATATATATATATATATATATATGTATATATATATATATATATATACCTATATATACCTATATACCTATATATACCTATATACCTATATACCTATATATATATATTGGATTATATCGAAGTTAGCCGCCGAGTTCATATTTAATGTAGACGTGACTAACTATTTAAAGATAATTAAATAAAAACATTGATAATACTGATAACTAATTTATTGTATGAATGTAATAATGATAATCATTATAATAGTATGTATACTATATAATAACTTGCTAATATATTATAATTTTACATTTCTTATTTTAACTTTTTTATATCTTTATGCCTACTTTATTTTAACCTTTAACTTTATTATAATAGTACGAACATTATATTTTAACTTTATTACATCTGTTCGGTTGCTTTATTGTAACCTTTAACTTTATTATAATAGTACGAACATTATATTTTAACTTTATACATCTGTTCGGTTGCTTTATTTTAACCTTTAACTTTATTATAATAGTACGAACATTATATTTTAACTTTATTACATCTGTTCGGTTACTTTTTTTAACCTTTAACTTTATTATAATAGTACGAACATTATATTTTCACTTTATACATCTGTTCGGTTGCTTTATTTTAACCTTTAACTTTATTATAATAGTACGAACATTATATTTTAACTTTATACATCTGTTCGGTTGCTTTATTTTAACCTTTAACTTTATTATAATAGTACGAACATTATATTTTAACTTTATTACATCTGTTCGGTTGCTTTTTTTAACCTTTAACTTTATTATAATAGTACGAACATTATATTTTAACTTTATACATCTGTTCGGTTGCTTTATTTTAACCTTTAACTTTATTATAATAGTACGAACATTATATTTTAACTTTATTACATCTGTTCGGTTGCTTTATTTTAACCTTTAACTTCATTATAATAGTACGAACATTATATTTTAACTTTATTACATCTGTTCGGTTGCTTTTTTTAACCTTTAACTTTATTATAATAGTACGAACATTATATTTTAACTTTATACATCTGTTCGGTTGCTTTATTTTAACCTTTAACTTTATTATAATAGTATAAACATTATATTTTAACTTTATTACATCTGTTCGGTTGCTTTTTTTAACCTTTAACTTTATAATAGTACGAACATTATATTTTAACTTTATACATCTGTTCGATTGCTTTATTTTAACCTTTAACTTTATTATATTAGTACGAACATTATATTTTAACTTTATTACATCTGTTCGGTTGCTTTTTTTAACCTTTAACTTTATAATAGTACGAACATTATATTTTAACTTTATACATCTGTTCGGTTGCTTTATTTTAACCTTTAACTTTATTATAATAGTACGAACATTATATTTTAACTTTAATACATCTGTTCGGTTGCTTTTTTTAACCTTTAACTTTATTATAATAGTACGAACATTATATTTTAACTTTATACATCTGTTCGGTTGCTTTATTTTAACCTTTAACTTTATTATAATAGTACGAACATTATATTTTAACTTTATACATCTGTTCGGTTGCTTTATTTTAACCTTTAACTTTATTATAATAGTAAGAATACTATATTTTAAGTTTATAATCTATTATATTTTTAAGATTATACTTTTCATTAAGATTTCACTATATTATAATAATACGATAACTTTATATTAATCATCTAAGGTATCTAAAAAATAATACTAAGTATCATCTAAGATTTTATTTTGATTTTGAAAATACTGTAGTTTTAAAATAAATAATTATATTAGTCAATTTGCTAAAATATTATTACATACATTATGTAAAATTATGTTACCTCATAAATAAATTAAAAGTTACTGATTGTAATTAGGAATTTATAATAGTTTAAACCCACTCTTAAAACATACACACCCATATATATATATAATATTATTTAATTATTCAGATAAAGGACATACATAATTCTATATATTTGATATTATATTATAGTTATACCAGAATTTGTTGTGAGAATATGAAAAATGTCATTTATAAAAGTTATTCAGCGTGTTATAAATAACATAATGTTAAACCTTTTTCATATTCTCATAATAATTCTGGTACAATATTCAAAGTATATTTATATATATATATATATATATATATATATATCAAATATCATAATTTCGTTGATAAGATATATATTTAATAGATATTTTCTAAATGCAGAACATATATTGACTTAATACTTCTATATATATATTAATATATAGTTATATACTTACTTAATGTAAATCCTTTTAAAATTATGATTTATTATAATTATTTTTTAATATTTTAATAACATTTATATTATAAAGTAATTTTGTTTACAAATCATTGATCACCACGGAACTATTTTAAATAATGTTGGGGCTTTAGATTGTAGGATGCATTTATATATGTTTATTTCCTTAATATAGATGCAAAATAGCGTTAATATGTATAACTATTATATTGGAATAAATCTGTTTAAATAAATTAAAATAATTTTTTTTAAAAATAGGTCAAATGTAACCAATTATCATAGAGATATTGATACATACATTATTGACCAATCAGAATAGTGAAAATAATTTAAAATACTAAAATAAACTTGTTATTAAAGTCTATATTATTGCATTTTAACGATATATTGTATCATTATTTAATCATAATAATGATGATTTCTATTCATTAATTATATATAAATGTATATTAATATAAAAAAGACGTATAAAAGAAGTAATAAATGAAGACAAAAACGGGCCTCTTTGTTTTAAAATTAATATTTTTTGTATTCAGTGTTCGGGCCTGAGGTTATAGGAGGTCTTGAATATATACTATCATTCCAGTGTGTAGATGGGACGTTGGGATGTTTCGTTTTTTGTAACATACCAACGTACCAACGTACCAACAGCATTTACATGTGTATGAATACAGATGGGGCGTAGGTAAGTCGTTATGCTACAAAACACACACCCTCAATCAGTAGGACATGCAATGGTCGGCGGAGATTTTCTAAGTAACATTTGTTTAAATAAAATCAAACTAATTATATTTATAGCTAAAACTGGCATTTATAATGTTATAATTTATAATATGTAATAAATGTTATGAGTAATTATAAATACATAAATACATTAATAAATATACTAATACGTATACATTAACTATAATCATATAGTAAGTTTTGGAAACAATATATATAATGATGTGAGGCGTGAAGTTAAATCAAAATGTTAATATGTTATTTCAACTTTTATGCTGTTGCCATGGCATTGAGGTACAAGCCACGCCCCCATACATACAGCCACCCCCCTCCATGTTAAATCTCAGCCTGGCAGACAATCTCGGATTGACAATATTTGTTAATCTGAGATTTAACACAGGGAGCTGTGTATAGAGATGTGGCCTATAAGATATACTATAGGCAGTAAACAGTAGTTAACCACCATACCACTGCAGCAGTAGTAGATATCTATTATTAGGGGTGAATCTCACACACACTACAGAATGACCTTACACATAGCACACACTACAGAATGACCTTACACGCAGCACAGACTACAGAATCACCTTTACACACACATCACACATTAATAACCATTGTGTTCAGAGATCACCTGGCCGGTCTCTATGTGTACGAATTCACCTGGGTAGTCGTCAATGTACTACAAAGGGTAAAGGGGGTAAGGGTTAACAGGGGAATAATGGTTTGGTAAAGTGGTGAAACTTACACAAGAATTCTATTGTATATGAATATAATGGTTTTACATACACACACACACACACACACACACATGCACACATACATACATGCACACACACAAACACATACACACACACACACATGCACACACACATACATACATGCACACACACACACACACTATGGAATAAGGAGATTGATATATATGACAAGGGTACCATAATCTAAAGCATATCCCATAATGTCCTACTATCCACTGCTTTCTACTTTATTATACTTGACAATTCATTGTTTTCTCATATTATTAATGTAGTAGAGTGGAAATATGATATAGAATTAAGAGGGCGCAATACACGCTTTAAATACAACTCATTAATAATAGGAACTTCTAGATAATACGTTGACGGATAAGGAGTGTACGTGATATATTACTAATAATTGTCACTTGCACTAGTTTGGCTAAGGTAACTATAATGTTTAAATTGTATAACTACGATAATACTTATTCAGGTTTTTTGTTTGCGAATTGCTAATAAAACTATTGAAGCTATACTCGTGCGAACCCCTTCTTGGCCATTCTACATTTGTATAATTAAACCTATGTTATAAATTATTAATAAAGATAATTTTGTTGAAAAATATATATCTTGAAATAAGGGAAGGATGGGTAATACTGTATACAGCAGCCACCCTGCATATACACTTTAACTGCAATCAATAAAACCATGTGTATGCATAAAATATGCTTGATAATTATAAATGTTATTCAAATAAGTAATATTTATCCATTAATAACAAAATTCCATGAAGAAAAATAGATATATAGAAAAAATAGATATATTTAAACTTTAACATATGTGTATATGAAACCACTAATATACCACACACACACACACACACACACACACACACACATGTTTATATTGACACATTAATATTTATTATTAGATAACTATTTAATTAAAACAAAGTAGGATAATATATTAATTTTAATAATAAATATTCATTATTATAGTGTATATAAAGCAATACCTAGAATTGGGTAATACCACCAAGGACAGTCTTTGATATCCTTGATACCACTATCATGTGATTAATGTAAGCCAATCATAATAAAGATATGGTCACATATAAATAATTTGTATACCTAACATGTGTGCATCATTATATGAACATGTTGAATCAGCATCTATTACATGCTATTCATAGTAAGGTTTAGTAAGGTAAACTCTCCAAATGAAGCAATAAGCCATCCACATGTGCTCTAATCGTGGTGCTATCTATTTCTTAACTTCATATTTAGTATATTTAATTATCTGTATAATTTATTAAAATGAATATAATATAATATAATATAATATATATATTTCTATAATATATAATATATTATTATTTTATAATAATTATTTACCTAATAATTAAAGTAATATATCTAATGTTAAATTGCTTCATTAAATTCTATTTTAATGTATTTATATATATATATATATATACTATAAAAGATACTGGAAACGGTCGATAAATTTAAATATTTAGGAGTAACCTTAACTAAAGACAGTAAAAGTAAATCTGAGATAAAGATAAGAATGGCCACTGCTACATCGGCATTAGTAATATTAAAGACTATATGGAAAAGTAATAAAATCTCAATCCAGGCAACAATACACCTATATAAATCACTAGTCCTCTCGATTATGCTGTACGGATGCGAAACGTGGACATTGACAGAAGACCTAGACAGAAGAATAATTGCTTTTGAGACAAAATCATACAGAAATATCCTTGGTATATCATATAGAGAACATAAAACAAATGTATTTGTATACAACACGATAGAAGAAATTGTGGGGAAAATAGAACATATTCTAACGACGATCAAGCGAAGAAAAATGAGCTATTTCGGACATGTGACGAGACATGATTCTCTCCATAAAACTATCCTACAAGGATCACTAAGAGGGAAGAGAAGAAGAGGAAGAACTCGGAAAGATTGGAACAGTAATATTTGTAAATGGTCTGGCATGAGTCAAAGAGAGGTCCTCGATACTGCTCACAACCGGAAAAAATGGAGAAAGGTATGCGTGTCGTCATCAAGTCATGTCCCCCCTACGATCAACAGGTCAAGGGACTAAGTAAGTACTAAGTAATATATATAATTATTTAATTAATATATATATATATATTTATATATATAATATATAAATACATTAAAATAGAATTTAATGAAGCAATTTAACATTAGATGTTAAATAATTACTATAAAATAATAATATATTATAGAAATCAGTTATTATAATATACTAATATATTATAGCAATCAATTATTATAATTAAATAATATATTATATTTTATACATATTTTTTTTTAATATGTATTCAAAGGACTTCATATGCAATTATTATTTAAAACAAATAGTTATAAAGGAGTATAACTATATTGATATCTATACTTGTATCAATGGTATGATTATTTATTATATTGTTATATATATAAATATATATTAAATTATATTTCCTATATATTTAAAAAAATGTGAATTAATACATGTTAGGAACAGTGTAACAAATAAATTAGGGTACATTTTGGTACTATTTAGGGTACATATAATCATTTTTTATCATTTTTTTACACTTAGAATGTGTAGATATATACAGTCAACTCTCGGTAAGTCGGACTACGGATAAGTCGGAATTCTCGATAAGTCGGACACATTTAGCTGGTTTGGTTGGATTTGCATCTAGTTCCATGTTAAATTAATCGGATAAGTCGGATAAGTTTGATTGGATAAGTCGGACTTTTCTATAAGTCAGACACATATTATTGTCATTTTTATGATTTTATAATGGATAAGTCGGACTTTTTATAAATTGTCAGAAATATTTATTTTAAATAATGAATATTATAATTTTAGTAAGTAATATTATTGAATACAACATTTTATGTTGTTGATTGTTGCATAATTCCACATTTCGGTAACCCTTTAACTCGCGCTGCGCATTTCATGTCTTATTTGCATGCTAATCTGAATCTCGGATAAGTCGGACATCTCGCTAAGTCGGACACTATTCCCGGTCCCTTGCGTGTCCGACTTATCGGGAGTTGACTGTATATATATATATATACATGTGTATATGTATATGTATATAAGAGATTTATAAAAGGTTTATAAGAAAATATAAAGAAATAATAAAAATAAATAGTATAAATATATACTTTATATATATATATATATATATATATTATATTCAATTTATTTAATATATAAGTGTGTATATAAGTAAATACAAATACAAACAAACACATGTTATCACTATAACCTCCACAGTGTAAACCCAAGGTTGTAAACTGTACACCCTATAGTATTGGTCTTAAGATAACAAAGATTTCCAGATGGCTGCAAGTTGAACAATGCCTAGCTAATTAACTATTGTTATTTAATAACCCAGTGTCACTCTGTACCTGTATATATTATCATTCTTGTATTCATCTCACATAGCATCTATATACATACACACATACACACATACACACACACACACACACATATATATATATACACACACATAAATATAAATATAATAGTGCTGTAATATTACATGCACTATTTTATGAAATGTAATATTGGTGTATGTCTTGTATATGTGTAAATATATATATATATATATATATATATATAATTATATATTTCATTATATAATTATGATATATATATATTATTATACAAATATTTAAATATAAATAATTTCAAGTATATTCTTAATTTATAAGTCACTGAAATATATAAACTAATAATATAAAATTATTTAATAATTGTAATTAATAAAATATATTATATTTGTATATCTCAATATGTATCTTATAATATATATATATAATAAATATATTAATCAGCATGGTGAGACTACCAAATTAATATTTATTTTTAATCCAATATATATAATGAGAAATTAAAAAAAAAATTATTTATAAATTATATACTTATTATAATTTAATATGTTTAATTATATAAAAAATTATGTGATAACATATATTAAATAAAATATTAAAGTTGATGATGGCAATAATAAAGATTGTCATCTCATTCCGAATATACTATATATATGTAAATATAAATATATTATATAAATATAATATTTACAAACCATAGTTATAGATATAGAGCTATTTACAAACAAACAAACAAATAATGATTCTCACTAAAGTGAATCGTAATCGTAATGAATATCTTTCATCGATATTGATGCAGACTTATCATTGGTTGATAGCGATGAAACACCCGGTATCATTATGTAATGCAAGTAGTACATAACTAATTCTATTCGTGACGGTTAAGTTAACGTAAACAACATTAATAATAAAGATTGACTTACGTCGGAAATGAATTCTGAAAAGTTACGTCTGCCGATGAAACAAATACCGGCGCTCTGAAATTCAAAGTTATGTAATTATTATTAATAGAGTGATAATATTAAATTTGTAGATAAGTTTATTTATATATATGTGTGAATAAGTATGGGAATAACAAATTCTGTGATAGAAATAACATATACTAGAATAAGATATATTGAATTATAATAGAAGATACTCGAACGTATATTTATGAAATTATTAAATTCTGAATTATTATAACTTATTATATGAGAGAGATAGAGATAGAGGGGGAGAGAGAGAGAGAGACAGAGAGAGAGAGATATAGAGATAGAGGGGGAGAGAGAGAGAGAGAGAGATAGAGAGAGAGAGAGTGAGAGAGTGAGAGAGAGGGAGAAAGAGAGAGAAAGAGAGAGAGACACACACACACACAAACTAGATAGAACCTCTTTCTTCTGCAGCACCCTATGCAGGTTAGCGTCTGCAGCGAGCTGTTTAACGTGAGACTTCAGCATGCCCCCTACAGGGAACATAGTGAGACGTAACGCTCGCTGGCTCATCTGGCTCAAGAACAGCGTCTGGTCCTTGGTCGGGTCCACTGCGCTTAGTAGGTTTACGTCTACGGGGGTAAGCGGGGATCATAAGCCCATATAAGGCATCGGACACGCGGGTAGTAGGACACGGGTTCAAACCCCGCATGGACACGTAAAATAGGTCTAAAATAATATTTAGAAGTTATCTCATATAATTGTATATAAAAAAGTATCGGATCTCGTTAAAATCACGGATACATTAACATGAGAGCGGCTTCGAAGGTACATTTGAGCCATATATAGTTGTAAGTGAAAACTTCAACTAAGTTCTTGGATGGGATGAAAGGACTACACCAAAATAAAAATAACACTCTATTTCTAGTTATATTTGTTTTAGAGGCAAATATTTGTATTGTAAAATACAAATATTTACCATATATTAAAGTGAACATTGATAGCTTGATATAATATTATATTATCAGACTGCTCTATATTTAACATTTCATATATCCATAAGATTCGTTAACAAATATTTGAAATTTATTCTAATATACGTTACATTTTTTTAATTTATTTTAACTACACATAATATTAACATAATAGAAAATTAATTATTAATGACATTATCTACAGTGTGGTAGTAATAGTGTTAGTAATTGTACAAGTTTAATGTTACACCATAATAGATCAAATTTAATATATTATAATTAAATAATAAACTGTATATTATACTTACATTAACAAATACTGAATGATCATGATTATGTGAATAATTAAATTTACATTAATGTGATGATTTAATTAAATATTTAGTTAATTTAATTACATAAAATGAAATTATTATATCAAAAGATATAATTGGTGTATTTGTAATCAATGATTGAAGTAGCTAAATATATCATTGATACTTATATATTTCAGAATACAAATCATAATAAAAATATACCTGATTAGCGATAGATAGAGGGCAGATAACGTCATCACATATCCCTTATTATACACTATACACTGTATAGTATACAGTGTATACAGTGTATACTAAATAGATTACAATCAGAACTTTGTTATACAATCAAAATACTCATTTAAATAATAGTTCAAATAAATTCATTTAAACATACAATCATCATATCTAGTAATATAATTACTGACTTTACGCAATATATATATTAGGAAAATAGAGAAAGGATTAACAATATACAACAGAGATTGATATTAGAGCTAATGAATTTAACGATAAAATTAGAAATCTAAATCGAACTTAACGTGAGAATCGCTATACCGCACCTCGCATACGTACACCTGAGCGGGGGCGGTGGAGCTAACGGGGGCTATGGGGCTGGCGGGGGTTATGGGGCTAGCGGGGTTATGTGGCTGGCGGGGGTTATGGGGCTGGCGGGGGTTATGGGGCTCGCGGGGGTTATGGGGCTGGCGGGGGTTATGGGGCTCGCGGGGGTTATGGGGCTGGCGGGGGTTATGTGGCTGGCGGGGGTAATGGGGCTGGCGGGGGTTATGGGGCTAGCGGGGGTTATGGGGCTGGCGGGGGTTATGTGGCTGGTGGGGGTAATGGGGCTGGCGGGGGTTATGGGGCTAGCGGGGGTTATGTGGCTGGCGGGGGTTATGGGGCTGACGGGGCTAAACCTTCATGATCAGAGTACTGGTGGATACGCTGGAGGAAGTTGCCAGCGCTGTTCTGAGCGTAATGTCCCGTAGCTATAGCATCAGCTCCCAACTCTCGTGTGGCGTGCGACAGGAACGCTCCAAACTTCACGTACTTGTTGCACAACACGTCAGGGTTAGGGCTGATACCGCGACCGTAGCCGTCTATCAGATCTCTACGGGGGCGTGGGGGGAGGGGTTGTGCATTACTGAGATGATGTAGGCGTGGGGGCGTGGGGGATATGCATTACTGAGATGAATGTAGGTTTAGGGGGGGAGGTGGTGAGAGTTGCGCATTACTGAGATGAATATAGGTTTGGGGGGGAGGGTTAGGGCTGATCCCGTTGCCATATCCGTCTGTCAGATCTCTACTGGGCTGGGGCGGGAGTTACGCGATACTATGATGAATGCAGCGCGGAGGGTGGGGTTAGAGTTTATACCGTAGTCATAGATCAGATCGCTACGGGGATGGGGGAAGAGCTACGCATTACTGAAGGTGGGGTTACCACTATACTGTGGTGAACGCCGTATGAATTATATCTCGCTATATAACGTTATATATCATTAGTGAGATTAATTAACAATTGATAATATATATCGCGTAATTATATAAAATGTTTACTAGAATAATATATTTTGAACGGCGTAATGGAATCCTAAATGTAATCACTAAGATGTAATATTTGTATTTTGCTCGTGATATTTCATTTTCTATTTTTATAGTAATTGTTTATTTGATTGTATTACATTTAATTATTATAATATATATATCATGAATCATGATTCATGATATATATTTCTCAAATTATTTCTTAGATTTCTATAATAAATTTGGTTACTTATTTGAAATTATCATAATTTATGATACAATAGAAAAAATAAGGAATTAATCATTATTAAATAAAAGGGTAAAATCAGTAAAATAGTGATTATATTAATAATTTTTATAAAAATCTTCATAAATATATAAAATAATAGATTACAAATTTATAATATAAATATGTATACAATACAATTTTAATATTAAAAAGAAGGCTATTTAAAATATGATCAAAATATATATTTAAAATACAATATTAAAAAATATAATAAAATAAAATAAAAACATCTATATATATATATATATATATATATCGACTATTTTTGAACATATTTCATAATAATTAATAAGATTAATATATAATGAATAATAATAAAACTTATAAATAATTATCAATAAAGATGTATTATATTAAATATAACTATTTTCCTATTTTTCTATTTGATTTCACCTTTTATGAATATTTTCGAAGTAATCATTTAAAATGTAGCTTAAATTCTACTCAATATGAGATATGTAAATATAACAATAATTAAATCATTAAGTACTGTACAATGCTACATCTAATTTCTATAAGTAATATACTAATCAACTATCATTGAATTAATAATGCACCAACGTGAAAACATTATTCCAGTATTCCTTAACGAAATTGACACGGTGCAGTGGAATATCGAGTTTATCGCAAACATAGGTGGCGTGACTGAAATCATCGTCCAATGAACAGTGTCCGATCTCATTAGGAACGTCCCAATTAGTCATGAATACACCGATTACATTGAAACCTGAACACATAGAGAGATAATATATTACTTGCATTCAAAATTAATTTCTTTAATATATATTATATCGTTTACTTATGTATAACGAGTGTTGTATAACAAGTAATATAGTGCTATATTTATCCTACTAACTTCAATTATAAATTACGATATTAATTAAATATGTATAAATATCATATATTTAGCCCTTATTAGTATTATTTTTTAGTTACAAGGACTCTACAAATTTTAATATTTTAAGAATAATTTGTTATGAACATAATGTATCCATTAATATGTAATATTACTTTAATTTTAGATAACGTCATCTAAATTCATTGATATCATTATGTAATGAACATTCTCAGGGATAATATAGTATATCACTGCTGGAATTATATGGTATCTGATTCTTGTATACGTCTAACATTATTATTACTTAGTTCGGTAGACGCATACTCTGTGAGTGACAAAGATACTGATAGTAAATTACTTGTAAATTATCTTGTACCTATAATCATTTATATAATAGTAGTAATAATAATAATATTTACAGGATTAATCATCATAATTTATCATGGAAATATATCATGAATATAATCTATGGATCAACCGAATTATTGGTCCACAGGTCAATTTCACGGTCAATTCTACGGACATTATATGACCGCAATACGGTCATTTCTAAGGTCATAACTACTGGTCCACCGGTCAATTCGATTTTTAATATATAATATATAGTCACTATAATAGTGAATTTAGTTTATTGTTATTTATTATATTGTGTTGGTTTTGTTTTAGTGTTATATCTTATTATAATATACACCCGTGTGTCATTTACTAGTTATTATTTTTATATTATATTATTACTTTAATTTATTATTATATATTATATATTTGCTTATTCAACTATCAATTATCATTTAATAAAACTCTAAATATTAAATATCATTGTTTTTATCAGTTAATAATTTAATTATTAACAAATTATTAATAAATATTATAATATATAGTGAAATTATAAAAATAATGGTTTAGTTAGACTAGAATATAAGTATTATATAAAATCCAAATATAATACTTATATTCTAGTCTAACTAAACCATTATTTTTATAATTTCACTATATATTATAATATTTATTATTATATAATAATTATATAATAAAATCGAATTGACCAGTGGACCAATTGTTCTGACCGTAGAAATGACCGTATTGCAGTCATACAATGACCGTGGAATTGACCGTAAAGTTGACCAGTGGACCAATAGTTCGGTTGATCCTAATCTATTACTCACTGAGTAACTCGGTAATAGTCTATTAAATAGATTAAATTGAATTTAAAATTCATTTTTAACATGATCATCATCATGATGATCATGATCATCATCATGATGATGATGTTTAACATGTTTAACATAACATGATGTTATGTTTAATCATGTAAATATTATTATTAATACTACTGTTATAAGTACAAGATAATTACACTTTTTAAGTAAATATTTAAATAAACGTCGTTATTATAACTAAAACCTCGTTGTTTAAGTAAGAGTGCAGATACAGCACTGTCGACCCCGCCAGAAATTGCACAAGCAATAGTCTTTAACTTAGACATTTCACATTTTTAAATATATCATGTGTATTAAAATATTCACAATAGATTTAATAAAGTCGTTTATTATTAATTAAATTAAGCACTTGCTTAAAATATATTTAAATTGTATAAAACATTAATAATTATAATTAAATATATTTAAAATTTTAACTTTGAATTATTTAAATATTACAAGCACAAATCATAGAATTATATTAACAAAATAAGAAAACAAAATATTAATGGATTAAATCAATCTATATCATAGCCTCCTTTAACTTGAATCCACATCTAATTAAGAGCGTTTCTATGCCTAATTTTAGAATTAAGGTTTACATAATTAAAAACTTACCAATATTTGCATATTCTACCTAAATCAATATGCATAACTAAATAAGTTTCCATTAAAATTTGTAATGCTATTTTTATATAATTTGTAATTTATGATACTTCTATTATCAATACCTCCTATATCCTCGTTATAGGAGGTCTTGCCATTATGTTTCTATTATAATAATATCAACATAATATCAGAATAATATACTTTTAATGGTAACATAATGGCAGCATAATAGTACAATGTATATATGTGAGGATATTATTTATATATCATGCTGCTATTATGAGGCTATTACTGTTATATATGGGATACTGCTAGGGATATTAAAATATTCGAATAAGATTGTCCATAAAGAATAATTTTTTTAGTGAACATATATACTATTTTCCTGATAACTGTGATGACTAAACAGTAATGTGAGCGCTTTCCTTTATATATGTCGACAATGAAAAATATATACCAAGGAAACGTAAATATTAACATCCTAGTTGAATATAAATGGAGTATAAAAAGGGATATAGGAGAATGGAATGTTCACATAGAAGAAAATAATTGAAATGTTCTTTTAATTAATGATCATTATAATATTAAATCTGTACATTATTATTTCATATCATTCTATATTAAAATATACCAAATGCTATTGAAATAAATTAATTATATTTACGTTAATTTTCTATATTTTTCATATTTTTTTAATATTTCACAACTTTTCGAAGATAAATAAAATAATCTTTATCTAAACTGAAAAAAAAATAATTACATATTTGAAATCAGTGAATATTATTTATTAAATTAATAAACAAAATAAGATACAAAATGTAATGAAATATGTATGAAATATTCTATCATGTTTTAAAAAATAGCCTATTTTCATTATTTTATCAAATTATAAACTGATTTCTCCATTCCCCATAGAATCATTAACTGCTCATAATAGCTAGCATAGCCTAAATCTAACTTGTGAATACTTATATTTAATAGTTTATAAACCTACAGTTACTTAACATGTTTTACCCTAGTTACAATGTATACCTTATAACTCATCTCGAGTGCCCTATTAATATTTTGATTTATAATAAATAATAATGATAATATAGTATATGAAAAATTAATAGATGATGATCAAAAATAAGTGTTATAACATAATGTATAATCATGTTTTTACTAGAAAATACCATTAAAATAAGTTTATAAAATTATAATTGTTAATAATTATAATTATAATATATTATTATAATTGTTTATAGACAGTTATAATATAATTATTAACAATTTTATAATTATATTTAATAGTAGGTCCTATGTATGTGTCTGTAGTTCGGATACTAGCATGTCAACTTTTGTAGATTATACATAATTACGTATAATTACGTATCGTAGGGATATTACTATAGTAATATCCCCGATGTCAGTTATCGTTAATTACGAGTGAAAGTAGCGCTTGAAGCTACACGCTGCCATTTTAATCGGATTATAATATTAGTAATTTAAATTACATAATTATGTATATAAAATTTAATTCAAAAATAATCGCTAAATTTCCACTAAAGTATAATTAATTCTTGCGCGTTTCTAAACTTTAGACACTTATGTATATGATTATAGGTCTTGTCTGGTGTCTGGTGTCTGATATATGACAATGAACACACGCGTAAAGTTAACTAAAATGTATAAGATACATATACATATAAGACGATTAAATTCTATTCAAATAAATTATATTAAATTAAATCTTTTTCATACATGTTCTTTGACACAATTTTTAAGAAAAATATTTAAATATGCCGATAATATATAGTTAGTTAATTTATATATTTGAAAGCCATTAACGATTTTATTTCACAATATTTATATATATATATTTAGGCATGACATTTATACATTTATATTAGCATATTTAAATCAAGTACATTATTTCATTTGCATACATTTAGTAAAAATATTAAATTAAAACAATACTAAATAAGTAAATAATAACGTTACTATAGTTACTAAATTAAATAAATATAGTTATTTGTTTTCAAATATAAATTTAAAATGGAGAAATATTCTAAAACATCCTTCAAACCTACTTGTTCATATAAAACTAATCCTCAGATCGTTAGCAATGTCAATCCGCTACAATCTAAACCAAAACCAGTTGCAAAACGTGATAGCCTAGACGAGTTCAAATACAAACTAGCAGGTATAAAGCTAAAGAAAATTCAAATTGATCACAAATGTTACAAAAAGTTCTCAGAGATACAAAATGATTATGGTCAGTCTACGATAATCTAGAGTAATAAGTAACAAACTTATTATAGGCAGAGTATTAATTAAACATCTTTTTATATAAGTTCCATCTTAACTTATTTTAGTAGAAGTTAACCTATTTTTATATATATATAATATATATAATATATATATATATATATATATATATTAAAATATATTTATTATATCATAATAATTATAATGTATCTATTAAGCCTATGTACATTTCGTAATACATTATTAGCATGCGTATTTTATGGAAAGTTAACTACACCAATTGTCTTTATTATATAAAATAACAAACAAAATAAACTTTACATAATTTTTACTATTTTATTATTTAATATTTATTGATTATATTAATTTTTTTATGAAATCGGTTTAATTAATACAAATAAAATATAAATATAATCTATTGTTGCAAGCTGATTTAAAAAAAAACAGTTCGATATCATCGAACATAAAAAAGGCAGTTTCGGTATGAACCATAGAGCTTTCTCTCTAACTCTATGGTATGAACGGCTATAATTACAGGCTGCTATCGGACAGGCGACACGGCGTGCGTCGCGAGCTTTATGCGTGCGTTTATTTATATTATCAAATCTTAACCACCAACATACTGACTAGTGACTAGTAAATGTTTTAAAATGAATAATTTAAGCAGCCGATATCGGGTTATAGCCCGTTATATATAACAATACGGCTGTTTTTAGTGTGAAAGCAGCTGCGTTATACAACAATGTAACATATGCTATGCCTATTACTTTTAGAACACACTATTGCTATATATATATATATATATCGATACCTATATTACTTAATATACCAATCAATAGCAAGCTATTTGAAATTAAAACTTGGATTTAAATTGCGTGTGTCTTAAAAGTTACCTATATTGACGTGTCATTGTTAACATTGTTAATTAAGTCTATAGATAGGAATATATGGGAAAAGTAACCTAATACGGACAATTTAACAATACATTGTCTTAACATTGTATGACTCATTATTTGTATTCAAAAATTACAATATATTAATATTATATGCATAATCATAATCATATTATAGGTAGGTAATATTATTCTGATTTTAAAATTTTATTTAATCTTTTAATTCCATAGATAACGGGGGTGTCCGTATTCGGTACCCATGTCCGAATACGGAAACCCTATATTCATTAGATAAACTATATATCATTGATAAATCAATCAGACAAATTACAATTACATTATTTATAATTAATTTTATGAACAATTTATTCTAATTTAATTAGTTAATAATTTATTTATTTTTATTATTTTTTAATTAATAATACACTTTAAGTATCTAAATAATAAAAAAATTAGATTTAGTTTTATTGGTTGTATTAATATTATAACGCACGCGATTTATATGAAAATCAGAATAGTTCATACGCTGCGCGCTGATTGGTTATATGGTATCCGTATTAAGACACCTAGAGTGTCCGTATTAGGAACTGTTATGACCTCTAGATATATGCTTATAACTTAATGAATATTTGATAGAAAATATAAAAATTATATTTATAATTTTTAGAATGCTTTATTTTTTAATAATATAATGTTATATTTTATATCGATATATTTGTATATTCTTGAGAAGGTTTTAAGTTGACATTTTTTTTCATAATTTAAAAGTAATAAAAAAATCAATTTATTGGATATATCAGCACTATTTTGAATAATTAAAAAATAAAAAATACTTTTTTTTAGACTATTTATATAATTATGAATATTTTATTCATTACATTTTTGTGTAGGATTTATGGTTTCTGAGATACAGAGAGTGTTCGTATTCGGGCATTGTCCGTATTCGGTTACTTTACCCTACAAAGCTATACTAATATAGATTTTATAATACATTAATATATTCTAACAACAATTATATATATTAAAATATATTAAATGTTCTCATTTCGTAAGTTATATAGATACTATTAATATGAATACATTTATTTAAAACTTATTTAAATTGCGTGAGTTATTAGGATACATTTATCAAGTGATGGCTACTATTTGTGTCGGGCGATTTTTTTTACCGTATCGGTATTTGTAAAAAAGCTCGAAATTTAGAATTAGGTCACAAATACCGACACCCCTATTCATTAAAATAGCAATTAATCAATCAGCAATAAACAATAATAATGCATTATTAGATTTTTGATTCAGTAAACTTATAATATAAATTGTAGGACTACAGCTACAGTTATTATATTTATTACCATATTGACGCATGTGTGTTATATATATATATATATATATATATATATATATATATATACATAAACCTATATGTACCATCGATATAAATAAAGTTTCAAAATCTTTCTGTATATCGATGACCTATATATATATATATATATATATATATATATATATATATATATATATATATATATATATATATATATATATATATATCTATATATATATATATATATATATATGCATAGTTAAATTGAGTTAATGATAGTTCATGAGATATGAACACACTTTAACTACGAGTTTAAAACCCTTATCATGCATGTTATGATAACTTAATCTCCTATGTTATCTCAATAATATGTATACAAATAAGTTGTAAACTGTATATTATACACCTCACTTAATTATTAATTAGAATATCTATACCTACATTTATTATATTATAAATGACTAAATCCTCGTACAAAGGTTATCCTCCATGCCCTCTGGACATACTTCACGGTCTAACTACTAAAGAGATGGACGGAGGAATTCATGACCCTAGAAACCTGGCCAAGTGGATCAAGTATGCCGAAAAAGTCGCCCTACTGGACAACGACTGTAACGAAACGCGTAGAACGCTGTTCATGAAGGTGGTGAATTCAGATTCGTGACGCAATAAAATGTCTTAAACTCGAGAGATCTCCGGTTGTTATTTAATATTCAAAATTAAATAAAATACGCGTGCATCACGTAATTTGGAGTAAACAATACCTTTATTTAAAACTCCCTGTGTAGCTTAGTTGGCTAAGGCGTCGGACAAACAAATAATGAGACGGGGGTTAAAGTCCTGCCCATTAAAATAGGTCTTAAAATAATATATTTAGAAGTGATTTTATATAATGGTATATACATAAATTATCAGCTGGTTAAAACTTTGAATGCCTTAAATTTACATCTTCGAAGAGAAATTAGAGCCATGTGGATATAAGTATAAAACTTCATCTAAGTTCCTGGATGAGATGAAATAAATCCACCAAAATAAAATAACAATAATAGGGGGAATATCAGGGAATATTAGGGAATATCCTACTATCAGGAATATTTCGCTTTCTTTCTCTTATACATAATATTTGTTAGCATCCTAATACCTACAACTTATGATGGTTTTCTCTTTCTCCCTCGGTCGTTTAATAGTTGAAATACGTGTACACTAATCTAGATAATGCATTCAACTTAATAACAAAGATCCCGAGGCATTGATTTTAGAATCAATATCCTAATATATATCCCTATTCATCTTTTCCAACTTCGTGATCGTTCTATTATTATACGTTATATGTTAATACTCTTTAACAATCTTCTTAATTTCAGAGAATTGTGGTTTACGTAAATATAAATTTCTATTATTTAGGAGTTAACCCGCTAACAGTCCTACTTCTATAGGCGTTTAACGATACTCTAGAATAATATCTGGATCAGTAGTTATATGTGATAATAGTTTAAACGTATGGACTTTCATTGCTGCTATTCTATTTCCCCGTGGATATTTTACGTAATATAATTTAACTTTTAACACCGCAAAAATTCTTAAAATCCATCTGAGAACATTGAGCCTACTTTATCCGAGATAACGTATCTGTTGTTATGTGTCTAATAATGAATTATCAAATAGAATATACATTATTTAATGAATGAGCAATTTTGATCTATACTCTTTTTTAAATCTTATTAATTTTAACTTAAGTCATGTAACATACGTTTACAATATATTTAAATATATTATCTTAAATATATTAAACTTAAATAAAAACTAATATTTATTTTAATATTTGATCTTACATCTAAACTGAACTTACACGAAACACTCAAGTTTGCTACGTGACCCTCTGCATCCGAGGATTTTATAATTACATGTCACCCAGTTCCGAATATTTGTGTTTTTTATAAATATGTATGCACGTTTTTAATAAATGAAAATGTGGATATAAATATAAAGTAGAACTTATGATTGCAACTTAAGTTAGGTATATATAATATAAGTTTATAATATATATATATATTATATATATATAATATTTAATTATATAGTTTTAAAACGTATAGTTAACTTAAGTTGATTATAGTAAGTTAAACACACATGCTTAAATTTATATTAATATAAAAACTTAGATCATATCTTAGGTGCAACTTAATTTTCTATGTAAGTTACTACTATGTTTTAACTGTATTATGTGTTTTAATTAACATCTTCAGTTAGGTATGAGACTGAAATTCAAAGAGAAAGTTGTATATGGTACAATGATGTATATGGTGTAGTGCCTTATTCACTATATAATATATATTATGAGCTCTTTCGGCTTTCTTATCATATATAGGTAATATATACATATGTGTTTAATTTCATGAACCGGAGTATACATATTTGTATTTTCATTGGAACACTTTCCGTATACGTAATTATTATATTATATGTTATTACCTATCCCGTAGCGTTGAGCCGTAGGGGCACTGATGGTTTTCTCACAACTTTTCTACACTTTATTCTGTCGTTTGATGCTAGCATGGATTCACAAGGATTGAGGCATGTCTAATATTGTATGTTATCAGACCATTTCATCCTTGTACGTCCTCTTCTTCTTGTGCCATTTACGGTACCTTGAAATATGACTTTCGACATACATATCCAATGGACATTGTCCATACCATCGTAACTTCCTCTCCTTAACTTTCGTTAGTAGGTCGTTATGTGGGCCGATAGCTCAGAGTATTCTGTTTCTCACTTCAATATAGGTTATTATGTATTTATGATCTTAAGAATTTTTCTAAAACATCTATAGCCCATCGCTGATATTATTTTTTGAAGTTCTTTAGTGATTATCCATGTCTCACATGCGTATAGGAATATCGAACTCACGAGTGAATGTAGCATTCAGATTTTTGATTTCAGCATTAGATTCCTGTCGTTCCATATCACACTGAGATTTGTTAATACTGATGTGGTTTGACCTATTCTTGAAATAATTTCTTTATTTGAACCTTTATCATCTATAATAGAATCTAGGTATTTAAAAGTTTTTACTTCTTTTATTTCTTCGCCATGCAAGAAAATACCAGTCGTGAAGTGCCCTTTATAATTTGTCATAACTTGTGTTTTCCCTTTATTAATCTCCATGTCATAAGTTCTTGAGGTAGCATCTATTTTGTTGATGAGATTACTGAGTTCACTTTCACTCCCTGCTAAGCCATCTATGTCATAAGAAAACCATAACTTTGTAATTTATCTTCCTCCTATGAATATGTTACCCTCGTGGTCTAGTAGAGCTTTATTCATTGCATGATATTGAATAAGGTTGGAGATAGTAAGCATCCTTGGCATATACCGGTTTTCATGGCAAACCATTCACCAACTTTACCTTCTGAGTATATTGCGTTTATTGCTTTCTCGTAAAGGCCTCGTATAACTTTTATAAGTTTAGCGTTGACATTGAAACTTTTCATCGCATCATATAGGGTCATATTCTATCAAACGCTTTATTAAAGTCAATGAATACATGTTAGAGTAGTTTTTGGTGTTCAGTATATTTTTCTGATATTATTCTTAAATTGAAAATGTGTTCATTTGTGATTCTTCCAGCCCTGAATCCGGCTTGTTCTTCTGGCATTACTTCTTCAGCAATCGGTTGCAATCTTCTCAGGATAAATTTTATAATTATTTTACTCATGTGAGATATTAATCTTATTGTTCTGTAGTTTTCTCAATTTTGGATGTTACATTTCTTATGAAGATATATAATCAAGGATTGAGTCCAGGTTGAGGGCCATTCTCCTGAATCCCATATTGATTGCATATGTCTATTATTACTGTAATCATATGTTCACCTCCAGATTTCAGTAATGCTCCTGCTATATTATCTATTCCCGGCGATTTGACATTATTAAGCGACAATATAGCGGCTTCTACTTCGCCTATCAGGATAGGGTAATTGTCAACACCTGGTGGTTCGGGTGCATTTAGTATTTACGTATCTTTTTCAGCATTGTTGTTGTATACCTTTGAGCAGTAGACATTCCATCTTGCGAGTACATCATTTTAATCATTTATGCAATTTCCATCATTATCTTCAATATTCATAGAAGCGCTATGTTTCGATTTTGTTAGATCTTTAACGATTTGATAGGATTTCTTTGTATTATTATGGATAAAACAATTATAGATTTTATTACATTTCCGATTACATACCATGTCTTCCTTTGCTTTCTTCATGTCTTTTTTAATTCTCGAGTTAATTTCTTTGTAATGCTTCCATCTTCGTATCTGTTTTTCTTTAATTTTCTTCTGAGATCACACATGTAGGTTCAGTTGTGATCCTACAGTAGTTCATTTGTGATCCAGCTTTGTTTTTTTTGTCGATACTTACCGAGGTTCTCGATTGCTGAACTGGTCAATACTGAGTTTAGTTGTTCTACTATCTCCTCGGTACTATAGTGAGTTCTGACAATTTTAGTTCACTTAGTTTGTCATCAATTTGTCTTTTAAACATTTTTTCGGTTTCAGAATTTTAAGTTTATCCAGATTAAACTTTAATCGTACACATTTATTTTTCTTAGTGCTCTTGAGGCGTACGTCGAATTTCATCATTACTAAATCGTGATCGCATATTCAGTTAATCCAATGACGTTACAATTGTATATTTTCATTTCGTGGGTCAATTCCTCTAGTTTTCCATCAGCTCTTAAAGTTCGTACATTCCATGTACCAATATACGTGTCGTGTCGTAATATTATTTGATCACCATGGCGACTGCAGTCGTTAACTTGTCATCATTATCCTGGTGTTTGATAGATGATGCGGACCTTTTTATTCCGGTCGACGTCCGAGCCGGCATGAGTGTTATTTTATATTGTGTGATCATCATTTGCGTATATTGTGCAAATTACAATTTTGCGGAGCCCATCTCTTTCAAAAATCCCCTACATCATTAGCTTACTAGCTGAATAGTGTACCGATTGTTGCACTTGAAGTCTGCGGTTAATGTTGTGCGATGTTAGTAGCTAGGAATGGATACTTGGTAATCAAGCACATATATCAATCCTGAATCATACATTCAACTTACAACCCACCATCACCCCGATTTCAAGATTGTATTAGTGTTTGATATTTTTAAAATAGTATTATATTATTATAATTTATATTATTTGAATGACGTTTAATTAAGTTAATTATTTATTTGTACATTAGCTTTGTTAGTATACTATATGTATACATATATAACATAGTTGATACATCACATACCTGACGTTTGTTATTCCATTACGTAACGGGTAAGTTCAGGCAACATTACATTTTAGATGAAGAGGAGCAGAACTATTGAGTCAGTGGATTGAATAATATATAATATATAATGCCATAAATAAATATACTCAGCAAGCATGGACATCATCTGAACATCATTTTATAAAATTATATTAGTATATGATCATCATTCAATATCATCATTATACTATCATTCAATAATATAATTATATCATCATCATTCAATAATATAATTATATTATAAATATTCAATAACATCATTAAAATATCATCATTCAATAACATCACTATAATATCATCATTCAATAACATCATTATAATATCATCATTCAATAACATCATTATAATATCATTATTTAATAACATCACTATAATATCAACATTATAATATCATTATTAAAAACATCATTATAATATCATCATTCAATAACATCACTATAATATCATCATTCAATAATATCAATATAATATCATCATTCAATAATATCACTATAATATCATCATTCAATAATATCAATATAACATCATCATTCAATATCATCACTATAATATCATCATTCAATAATATCAATATAACATCATCATTCAATATCATCACTATAATATCATCAGACAATAACATCATTATATGATCATCATAAAATCAACACAAAATACCTCATATCTACCAAAGTGCATATCTTCCTTCCAAATCAACAGAAACCGCACTAGCGAAGATATCCAGCGATATTCTCACTAACCTTGATAACAAAAATGGCACAATACTCGCACTACTTGATCTCTCCTCTGCGTTTGACACTATTGACCACACGATTCTCATACACCGTCTTACATCTATAGGTATCACTGGTACTGCACACAAATGGCTATCCTCATTCATAACCAACCGAACTTCCTCAGTTTTAGTTCACTCAACCCGTTCATCTTCCCGTCTTGTAACACACGGTGTTCCCCAAGGGTCAGTCCTTGGACCAATACTCTTTAACATTTACATCATTCCCCTTCTCCACCTTATTTCGAATTCTCCAGTTAGCTTCCATACATATGCAGACGACATCCAACGTTATGTAAAATATACAGAAAACGTTAATTTTGCACCTGACATCCTTTCCTCTACTATTACCACCATCCATAACTGGCTCACAATAAACTCCCTCGTATTTAACCCAATTAAAACCGAGGCTATATTCCTTCACCTTCCACTCCGAAGTAAAACTTTACCAACTCCCCCTCCAATTAACATTAATGGACAGCTCATCACGTACTCAACCCATGTCAATAATCTTGGTGTTATATTTGACAATACTTTTAATTTTTACAGACAACTGTCCCACATAACAAAACTATTAAACTATCAACTACATTCACTACGCCTTATTCGTCATTCAATATCAATATCCACTGCTACTATTATAGCTTCTGCTTACATCCTACCTCTATTCGACTACTGCAATGTTATCCTTTACAATACCCCTCATCGTATATTACTAAACTCCAAATTCTTTAGCTAGGTGTATATTCAACATACCAAAATACTCCCATACTCATATATCTCCATTCCTAGTTAAACTCCACTGGCTACCTGTACGCCATAGAATCCTATATAAAACTGTGTCCAAAAACAGATACAAATATAGTAAATTTTCAATATTTATTTTATGCATAGAAATTGATGATTGTTAGTCAATAATCAACGAATCTAAGTAAAATGTTCACAGTATGTTTGTTATTATATCTTTATTATATAATGAAAATCTATGAAATTAGAATAAGAGATAATTATTTATATTTAAAAATATTTATCAGTTTTTATAAATTTTATTTTTTTTACTTTTTTTTAAATATTAATATTTACAAAACTAATATTCTAATTATTTAAATATTCAATAGAATAATTAACATAATATATCTTAATATTATGTAATTTAAATTATGTAAAAATCATAATTATTTCATGAGATTTTGAATTAAAAAAAAAAATTCCTATCTAATTACATTGAAAGGTAAAGTGAATCCTCTTAATTAATGAAGAGTCAGCAAACTTCTCTCTCTACAATCTCCTATTAAATCAATAAATCGTACAATATATGAACATTCCTGATACAATTATTAAATATAAAACACTTTGATTAGTAAACTTAATGCTAATGCAGCGTATTATATATAAAATTTTATATACTTGTAGATACACAATTAATGGCAAATAAAAGATTAAATTAGTTCTTTACAACTAACCCTTCAACATCAATATGTAAATAAGTATAATTAACTATAGTTATATAATATTTATAGTTATATTAACTACAGCTATAGTATAAATATAATATAGTATACGTATATTAATAGTTAATAATTATAATAATTATAATACACATATTAATAATCATAATAATAAGCTTTCTTTGTTCCATGGCTGATATCTAAGGCAGGATATTTATATTATGAATAACACATATGTTATTAATAGTTTGACTTATATTCTCATAATATATGGTGAGATATAAGATACATAATTTATAAGATTTAAAATTAAATCACAAATTTGTTTTATTCGAACAAAGTTTACTATACTTAGATAACGACTTAGGAGAATCTATAGTTGTTGCATTTCTTAGTAATTCAATAATTCAAAACATACCTTCTCTAATCAAATTTAACTCACTCGTATGGATATTATGGATATTCAATTAAAATATAAAATAAAATTCATGATAAAATTATTTAACCTGTTCAGGTTTATTTGATTTATTTTTTAATAATTAATAAAATCATGTCTCCATTATTTAAGAATATATTGTAATCTTTTGAATAATTAATAGTGTTATTTAATATTTTATTTTAATTTAATTACAAATATATAATATATATTTATATAAATTACATATTTTAATATCATAACATTACTCTAATTGAATACGAATTTATTATGTACAAATGAAGCTGTGACAAAAGTCATAAAGTATAATAAAGTATAATAAATAAAACGATTTCACTATTGAATTAATATATAAATTAATACTTTTTAGGTATAACATTACAATGTAAATGATGTAATATAATAATTTAATATTAAAACACAAATAAAAATATAAGATAACAGATAAAATAAGCGAAAAAATATCACAAAGATAATTAATACTAATATTGCAATTAAAAGTCACTAAAAGAGCTTATAGCTAAGACAAATATTCCAGAACTGAGGTACGCAAAGATCTTAAGATGAGTATAGCAATTGTGTATCACTAATCGTTGAATAATAATTAATAATTTAAACTAGTACAGAGGTGCATGCTTTGAAAACACGTCCCGTACCGTTAGAGTTCCGACAGAACAGCCAATCGGAATCCAGTATTGAGATCACCTGAAGATGGTCGCCATTTCTAAAACTCAAGTGATCGTCGTCTTTAGATTCGTAGTCGCAGTTAGCTTGAACACTGTCGGAGGGGTAGTGGGGTAGTAGGGGTAGGGTTGTGGTGGGGTAGTGGGGGTGGTTGTAGTGGTTGGGGTGGTGTAGTGGTTGTGGTGGGGTAGTTGTTGTGAGGATAGTGGTGGTAATAGTGGTTGCAGTGATAGTTGTGGTAATAGTGGAGGTGGTGGGGTTGTGGTAAAGGTAGTGGTGTTAATAGTGGATGTGATGGTGGTAGTTGTAGTGTATCAATATAAATAAAGTGGATAAGCTATTTAATGTAATGTATGGAACTTTGCGATAGAGGCTCTGCAGTCGAATACATCTAATACATGTTCAAATTATTATTATCAATATTTATATTAGTAATTATGATTAAGTTTAATTCTCTGTATTAAAAATAATAGTTATATATATATAAATACAACATATCAATATTTTTCATATTTTGTCAGTTTCTGTTATCTAAATGTATCTGAATTGTAGATATCATACTATTTTATTGACATATATAATACATCAATAGATATAAAAGTCATTTATTCTATATTTATGAAAATCTCACTCTTTTAATTGACCTATATAATTTGACTAATCAAAATCAAAATCAAAGTTAAAGACTAGGAATACTAACAAGTCGATATCGTTGATGACATCGGGTGTAGAGATGGTCGGTATCAGTCTATCGAACAGGGACATGAAAGAAGAAGAGAAAGCAGAAAGTCCTCGTCGCACCGAGTTCTTGATCACCGGTAGCGAAGCAGTCATATCCGGCGCTATTGCCTCGTTAGCGTCGTCGCTGTCGAAGCCGAGGGGCGTCGACGTTGAAGGTCGTAGCGGTCGGAGAGGCGTTAGAGCATCGAAATCGCGGCAGATCGCTTCTATTTCTGATTCGACGAGCGTTACACCACCACCGCCACTGTCGTTACGGCGGTTGCGGTTCGATCTCGAAAGTGAAGACGAAGACGATGATATTTCACAGAAAGAGTCCGAGTCGATACTCTCTGGTTGACGCAGGATCACGGGGGGCGTGGTCTGCGATGTAGACACGCCTCCTCCTCCCGCTGCTTCAGACGACAGCGAAGTCGTGACAGTAGATCTAGTCAACGACGAGACTCCGTAGCGGATCTGAAAGTCAACCAGAGCTAGAGGTCGTAGGAGAGATGTCAAGGACGCGCACAGTTTGGAGATCAGGGTGTCGGTGACGGCTTGACGGAGATAGCTGTCAGAGCGGTAGTGTTTGATGAGGAGACTGTCCTGCGTCGCTAGGGAGTTCAGCCAGAACGTGAACAGGTGGTGGCTGTAGAGGGTTTGGGGGGTTTATAAGTAAAGAGAGGGTTATAAGTAAAGTGGGGGTTTCAAAGAAACCTTAATGCAAAATAAATAATAATTATAAAATATTATTATCATTGAGATTACAATATTGACATAGAATTACTAATCGCTGCCGGTGAACTGAGCAGTATTATGTAATGATGACATCATAGTACTGTAATCTACATGATCGATATCCGTAATACATTTGTCAAGCAAAAATTATCATCGACACATTATTATAAATATTTTGACATTGATGAATGTACGATTTATAGCAGGGGCCGGCCATACTTGCACACTTGTAAATATTCGCTTCAAACAACCACATTCGAAAATATTTGTTATTATTCGCAAAGATCTAATATGTTTAATCTATAAAAAATCAAAATTCTCAAATTCGATGGAATGAGTCTTCAGCCTAATGGAATGTAAGTGGAAATGGGTAATAGTGAATCAAAGAGATACGCGCGTGTTGATTGACCATTGATCGTGTATGATTATGCAAACCCAGAGCGCTCACACAGCTATGAATACAACTACCCCCGCCCCACTAACTTTAGTAGGGTAACGACGAAAGCTTTGAACTTCTCTTCTGCCGGACTATAGCGATGCGTGTGCAGTTCTTTCAGTAATTTATCCACTAGCTTACCTCTTTTACAATCTACGTGGGGGTGGGGAAGGTTTGTAATGATTTTAGATACTTGTGTAATTGTGGTAGTGGTGGTTGTGGTGATTGTAAGGGTGATGATGGTGGTGTTGGTGGTGGTTGTAGTAGTGATGATGGTGGTGGTGGTAGTGGTGATGGTAGTAGGTGTAGTGGTAGTGGTGGTCATAGTGGTGGTAGTGGTAGATCGATAACGGACCTAAATTAGTGGACTCCTCCGACATGGTCCAGAGGTCGTTGTCAATGATGCCAAAGAGGCTGGTGACCTTGTCGCGGAGACCGTCGAAGATGAGGAGGCAGACAGCAGGGATGAACTCAGTGAACACGATGTGGGACAGGGACTCGTCGAATATTGAGGTAGCGGACGATGGCTGTAGGTGTTTGGTGTGGGAGTGTGTGGTGTGCGTATGGTGTGTATGTGTGTGTGTGGTGTGTGGATGTGATGTGTGTGGTGTGTGGATGTGGTGTGTGTGTGTGTGGATGTGGTGGTGTGTGTGTGTGGATGTGGTGGTGTGTGTGTGTGTAGTGTGTGTGTGATGTGTGTGTGGTGTGGTGTGTGGTGTGTGGTGTGGTGTGGTTGTGTGGTTATGCGTGTGTTTGTGAGTTTACAATAAGTAGCATAATCCTAAGCATTCGTTAAATAAACTTAAACAATTATACTATAGTATTTACGATAGTTAATGAAATAATTTCATAAATATTACATAATACTAATGATACAAATTTTAAATATTTAATAATTTTTATAGGAAATATATCAAAATATCAAATTATTAATTAAAATAGTTTAAATAATATAATGTACTAATTAATAATAAGTTGTATTATTAATACTTATTAATTATTAATAATTACACTTAGTACCGCAGTAATACTATTGCTATTTATTTATTTTCATAATTTATGGATGTAATATTTCAACTGTACATTACTACATTATATATTACTATATCTCTCAATCTCTCTACATTAGGAGCGCTGTTAGCATGTTCAATGCATTGGGTGCAGTTAGGCGGAGATATCCCGCAAGATAACACATGCTGCAATCATACAATTGTGTATTATATGCGATGATTACTAATCAGAATAGGTTCTGTGATCTGTGACATTATTTATGTGAATATAACGGGCACAATGAGAATAATTACTATTATAAACGCATACACAATTATCTTCACATCGATTTAGAATTATAAACTATATAAACTACATAAATAGAAACAATTTGGATAATAAATAATAAAATATTAAATATTTCTAATTCTATTGTGTTGGTGATTTTACAAAATAAAAATAATGTTTATGCCTAGTTTATTGAAATAAATGTACTAAAATTTAATAAATTGCTTATTTAAAGCGATTTTGTAGCAAGTTGTAATGGGATACTTTCAAAGTTAATTTATTTCTGGAAATTTGTTGTAAAGTAAGGGGAATCCCACTACAACTTACTAGAAAATCAATTTCTAGCAAAAATTTAAGGACATTATATCTGTAAATACTGGTAGTGAGATACTCCCTTTATATATGTAAATTGAATGTAATTTTATTAAATAAATTATATAATAATTTACATAATTATTAATACAACATTATATATTCTGTATATATAATTATATATCATATACAATATATTATATTATAAATTTACTAAAATAAATCAATGTTACTAAACTAAAAATAAATTTAAATCATGCAAAATGTTTACAAATTAATATATTTATTAATCTAATCAGAGAAGTATATTTTGAATAAAATAAAAAAGAGTTTACCTATTGAATGAACTTCTTAAAGATCGTTAATTTCACAGTTAAATTCTATTACATATATAGTATACACTATTATACTATAGTATACTGTTATTTATACCCATAACCCATGCTATGTCTTACATGTAAATATTGTATTGGTTCCGTATCCGTCAAGGTATGTATAGAAAATAGCTGTATTAGATTATATGTCTATCATCTCACTATATCCTGTTTTAAATGATAGAAAAGATAATATTTTATTAAAAGATACAAATATAAAAAAACTAAAATATAGAAACATATATTATATTATATTTTAAGGGGATGGCGCACTCTACGGCAATTTCCAGCATATACATGTTAATAGATAGGGAATACACTATTGTAAATATATCCAGTGCTACGATTTTTGGAATATTTATACCATATTTTTCCCTACATAAACTAGACATATATACCTATAAAAACAAAGGAGATCATCTTATCAAATATAATATTATTATATGAAATGTGTTATTTTATTATTAATTTTGATTTTTCTAAAAATGTATCAAAATATGCCTACATATTCATTTATATTATATAACTACATACCCATATTATAAAAAAATGCTTAAAAATGAAAGAGAATATATATATCTTCTTTCTAAATCAAAAAAGAATATTAATATATCTCATAAAATGCAGTTTATCACATGTAATCTCTGATACAAGTTAATAACAGTGGTGGTCGTGAGAAAAAATTTATTTTTAGATAAATGCATTTAAAATATAGGCATAATTTCTAATAATTGATGTTATATATATATATATAAATATATATATATATATATATATATATATATATATATAATTCACTATTATTTCACAATACAATAGAGTGGTCGTGAGAAAAAATTTATTTTTAGATAAATGCATTTAAAATATAGGCATAATTTCTAATAATTGATGTTATATATATATATATAAATATATATATATATATATATATATATATATATATATAATTCACTATTATTTCACAATACAATAGAGTGTATAAACAAAGAGAATTGTATTATATAAATATAAATATATTAAATTATATACAAATATAAATAATATAAATATATAATAGTTAATAAACGGTAACATTTTCTAATATGTTTTAATTATTATCGATTTGATGTTTACCTATCTATAAAAAATATATGTTTTAGAAAACTTAAAAGCATATTTTGATTTGTAAATTTCACACAATATAAATAACATATAACTGAATCTGACTTCGTAAATAAAATAAGATTACACCCGATACCCCTTAAAGTAATCATCAATATTATTGTCTATATAACACTGTCATTGAAACAATACAAACATTTCACTAATCTTAAGGGTTACTTATATTTACATTTCACCATCTATATCATACGTATACATACTTACACTTACATACATAAATATTCTAAATGGATTAGTAATTAATATCATAAGATTGATTGATCAGTTTATTTATGAATATGAATATATAATAATTATTCATTATATAAATAACTCTATTATGAATATATAAATATTTATGATCAATACATTATAATATACATTTCACTGAATTCAAGGCTATAGTTTAATTATTAATAAAATTAAATATAAACCAATGCAATAAATAATTTTATAGTTTACTTCATTTATATACAATATATACTGATATTGTTATAATATGTACACTGTACATTGTACAGTGTACAATGTACTGTACATTATGTAGAGCTGTTTTGAGCAATATTAGTTAATAATATACTATTTGTAATGTATATAGAATATCAAGTATATATATATATATTATTGAATACATAATTTGTTATACAAAATAAAAATATAAAATAGATATAATATTGCAGGTTATATATAATGTGATATATAAAATCTGAAATGCAACTGATAAACAGCGATAAACTGAAAATTAATTAAAACCATATTATGTTGATTCTCCATTGATTCAGAGCAGAAGTTTAGTATACTTTCAGTGGCACGAATAAGTGGTTGTAGCAATTCTGTAATAGTAGTAGTAGTAGTAGTAGTAGTGATAGTGGTACTGGTAGTGGTAGTGATACCGGTAGTGGTAGTGATAGTGGTGTTGATAGTATTAATATTAGTAGTAGTAGTAGTAGTAGTAGTAGTAGTAGTATTAGTAGTAGTATTAGTTGAAACCTTTCTTACGGTGAAGATTAGTTTTATTGCGACAATGAAAGGATGGTGGAGGACTCTGTAGATTGTAAGATCTATCTGAACACATTGATGAGTCACTGCTGAAAGATTTATGCATGATATCCTCGAGTATTGCTGTGTAAGAGGTTTGTTATGAGATCTTCAAATAACAAATTAGATAGGTAATTTTTTAAATAATATAAGTTTTATCATATTAAATATCAGTATAATATAAATGACTTTAAAAATTAATATTTAATATTTATTCTTTAATTAATTAACAATTATACATTAACTAATATTTGACTATATTCAGAATAATAATAATAACAGTACGGGTATTACCCGCTGTATTAACTTATGCCTTAGGCTTATTTTCTAGTCATCACTTATCGAAATACAAGAACTTAAAAATAGAATTAATCAACAAATAATGCTGTAAAACTCACTGTGATATGCTAATATGGTAGTCCCCCCCCCCCCATACATCTACTTGCAGGTAATACGAATAGCTTACTAGTACCACATGCATGTATGATTATTGTGAAGGTGTAGCAATCTCTAATCATATGAAATAAAGAACACTCTTAGACTAATAGATCTATTAAAAGTGTAATGAATCAGCAATCTCCTCATATATTATCACATTTGTTTATTTGATTTAGTTATTTATTTATAAAATTACATTTTTAATTTTTCTACAATACATTTAAAATATGATTTTTTTATATATTAAATAAAAGTTAATATATAATAAAGAACAATACAAATAAATATATATTTATTAGTGATAATTATGTTTATGTTTATGATGAAGAAATATAATAAAACTTAAATTAGGTTATATGAATTATAAACTGATTTATTAAAGTAAACAACAAACAAGGCGTGTGGTGCGATAGAAACCTTTATTGTTGACGTCTGTAGGTATTCGGGTCCACGTAAACCTCTTAGAGGCAGCTATACAAGTGGTAGTGGTAGCGGTGCTGGTGGGGGAGCCACTCTCTCCGTTAGTGGGGGTGCTGACGGGGTCCACACACAGATTCGGAGAGAATGTAACAGACTTACGTTTCACCCCCGCCGCCTCATCGCCCCCCCTCCTCGCCCCCGCCCCCCCCGTAGAGTTACGACGAGTGACCCCGGCGCTGTTCCTACACTCGCCGCACCTACACGCCGAAGGGGGTGCGGCAGTAACCATGGTAACGTTACCTGCCACCACCACTTCACGTTTAGACACGAGACGATAGCGAGTTTGTCCGTTGCCGTCGCTACACTGCATCACCGCAGCCTCCTCCTCATCCCCCTCCTCCTCCTCATCACCTCCATCCTCGTCCTCATCCATCTCGGGGGGAGGGGGTGACCAGCATAGGGGGCGTAGCGACGCAGACCTACGCAGGCAAGACTTCAGCTGTTTACAACGAACGGGTGCGGAGCTGACCCCGCCCCCGACCCCGACCCCATAGGTGTCCACTCCCGGGTCTATCCCCGACGAAGAGCTGGAACAGTTGTACGAACAGTTGGCGGTAGAGGTCCTCTTCTTCTGGGCTGCAAGTTAGGGGTGATGGTGTAACAGTTAATCATAGGCTAATGAAATATCAAGTATCACGTAATAACAAGCACAGTGTTAACATAATGTACTGTGAAATTTGAATGATATATATATATATATATATATATATAATTTTATGGAAAGTAATACTTATAAAGGAATCTATATGACTCATAGTAATATGAATAATTGCAACAACAATAATAATGTAATGCCAGCGTTGCAGATTAACACACAGGGGAAATTAGTAAATTATTCGTATTTGATGATCCATGCGGATTATAAATATATTTCTGAATGCTAAAAAGTTTTATATATTATAAATATAAGATAAGATTATACGATAATACTAGAGGAAAATTATGTGTATTATGATATAGAGTTGAAATAAAATACCAATTCTTAACATTCATTATGAAGAGGAGGAGTTTATAAAGACTTAATATATTCTCATTGAGGTTGCATTGATTTAAATAACATTGATTTATATCATTCAATGAATATCACCATTTATCATTTTTATTTTTATTTTAAATATTAAATGTTATGTTTAATGATATTCTCTAGAACTACAATGACTGGTTATTGTAGCCAATGTTTAAAGTATCATGAAACACATGTGATGTACACATTCACACAAACATGTTTCACATGACGATGACGATGATTGTACACAGATACTGTATTATATTTATCGTATTATATTCAAATATTTACATTGTTTAGAATACGTTGAATAGAATAAATATTAAAAATTGAAAAAAGTAATCAATCTATCGATATATAATTACTATTATTTGCAATGTTAAAAGTATTGATATTCTTAGGTGGAAATGGATAAGCAAGTTCAACTTTAACTATAAATCATCCTCATTTAATATTCACCGTATTTCCAGATTTATTTTACTTTTATGAACATATATCTATAATGTTGTTCAAATATTTACAATGTAAGAATATATTTGTATATCTGTGAAAAGAATTAATCTTTTATTGATTTAATAAATAGTTGATTGTAAATATATGCATAAAAAAATCTATACTCATAAATAACTGTACATTGAACAATTATATGTTATGTATAATCAATATGTATGCACTAACAAATGTAGGATAGCATATATGTTATTAAAAGTGTCTGAGCATTTTGAACATACACATAGAAAGAGAGAAATAATTATTCTGAAAAGAGATTTGAAAATTATTATATTTATATAAATTTATTTTAGTACATTTCATGTATATCTGGTCTATATTTATGTAATTTATATCATATTTGATTATACTTGTTGATAACAAAAATTAAATTTGTATATTATTCTCGTGATTTCATACCATTAATTAAATAGAAAATTTAAAATAATTTTGTTTAATCTAAAATCTGATTTAATCAACAACAAAAAATGTTTATGATTATATAATAAACATTTTGATTTTATATAAAAACTAGAATTGCAAATCTGTAGTAGTAAATACAGTAATGAACGTCGTGCACCCTATTAATGTAGCATGGGGGTGCGGGGTGGTATGGGTAATGGAGCTAACACTTGTAGCCTCGTCGCCGCTTCCTCATGCGTGACAACTCCGAGGTAAGCATGCACAGGCGTCTCATCGTAGTGTTGGAGTAGTCCTGGCGTAGCTCTTCTGTCGCGTGACGGGGGCGGGGGGGCTGATGGGGCTCTTCAGGGTACGGGTCATCGTCGTGGTCAGGGTCGGGCTCAGAGTCAGAGTCGACGGGGGCGACGAGGAGATGGGGAAGACGAGGAATGTTCAGAAAGGAGAGGTCCGGTAGAGGTGCCAACATGGAGAATATGTCATCTGTAGCCACAGCGATGTGCTTCTTCTGTGTGTGTGATGATGATTATAATACTGTGTATAATAATAATACTGATGATGATAATAATAATGATAATAGTGATAATAATAATAATAATATTTTGTATAAGAATTAGTTTGTTTTTTCTGTTTCGTTATCTAGTGTTACAATATTGTTGAGATGCTCTTTCCTCCTAAGGGCTACAATATAAGCTATAGAATATTGTCTATTGTTGTCGCTCATAAATGATGTGCGCATGCCATCATGATGTAGTGAGAAAGTGAATAAGTAATTGAATATAGTGTATGGCATTTTGCGATAGAGGTGCTGCATTCGAATCAAACTAATATAATTTAAAATTATTATTATTATTATTATTTATATTAATAATTATGATATAGTGTAATGTACTAACAAATAATAGTTATATATATGTGAAATACATAGTATTAAAATTTCTCTTATTATTCGGTTTTAGGTATCAAAATATATCTGAATTGAATATATCACACTATTTTATTGACATATTTAATCTAAACCCATAGATAGAGAGAAGTCACTTCTTTCTATATCGATGAATACCACACTTTTTAATTGACCTATATAATATGACTAATTAAAATCGCTGATGTGATTTTGTTAATTATTTTGAGAAAAGTGTCCTTCGCATATCTATCTTTTACATGGCGTGCATCAATTGCACAGGTCCACTTTATTTATATCAATGACGTATATATGAGGTATCAGTATATACGGAAATATAGTGATTACCCATAATGCATTAGTGGTGAAGGTGGTTATTTAATATGGAGGTGATTCATTCACTTTTCGTACCGTTAGAGTAAAAGGAATTACTTTAGAATAGAAAAAACATTTTGTAATAAATTATTATAAGTTGGAAATAGAATCTATTATAATAATAGTAAAGATAATAGAATTATTATACATATATATATATATATATATATATATATATATATATATATATATATATATATATATACATATATAGATACATATATAGATGAGAGTTTGTGAAGCAGCTGCTTTACAAACTATAAATTCGAATGCAAACGTCTTTAAATAGAAATAAATAATAAGGTAAACAAATAGTTATTAAAAAATATACTATCATCATAGTACTAGGATATTATTGTTATAACAAATATAATTATAACGTCTATACGTACAATATATTAATCTATTATTAATATTATGTGTAATTGAAATATAAATATACATTTATTTATATAATTATATAAATATTTCGGATTACAATAATGACAAGATACCACATTGATTATTAATTCTATTTCACAATGAAAGCACAGCAGTGATATTTGAGCAGAGTCACAGACAATCTATACATAGATTAATGATGCAAACAAACAAACAAACTATACAGTGTGGGTGATTAATAGAGAGGCCACAATGGTAATATGCTATAGTAAAGTATTACAGTAATGTATCATCATATGTATTATGACTTTGTGTTATTGTGGTGAAGTTATTGATAATCATTATCATATTGTAAGGTATGTGTGTGTATGTGTATATATATTCCATATTAATATTCGTATATTACATCCTTACTATTATTATTATTATGTTTTCTTATTTTATTATTATTATTTTATCATCAATATATGATATGTTTAATATAAGCTACTTATAGATTCTGAATATCCTTCGGTCTATTATATTTATTATTCGGGACATAAATATTCATTCATATCCGAGTACTTAATAAGAGTAGAATAAAGTGTAACTTGTTGTGTGAACAATGGTCAGTGATACACAGCAAGTTAAGTAACAACAACAACAACAACAACAACAACAATGAGGAGGAGATAAACAAACATTAGATACATCATCAGTAGTCTTCCAAGAGTGCAGATCTTTAACATGTGATTCATCGTCAGTGATCTCTTTGGGGTCGGGGCGCTTCCAATCCAGTGATTGCTCATCATCCTGTGCACGTAGACAGTGGTGACTATTACACACACACATACATACATACATACACACATACATACACTGGTACTATGTTAATACATGTTGCGATAGTGCAAACTGATACTAAGGAGGCAAACTGACCTCCACGTATAGGTGACGTTAATGTTTTAGATTAAATAATACGTTTTTAGTAGTGAAGTAGTTTCTTAAAGTTTTGAGTCTATGGTGCCATACATGGATAGATGGGGAGGAATGTTCCGAAAGATGGTATTGAGGAGTGTATTAAAGTATAGATTATCAGAAGGATGAAATAGAGGTCGTAAGGGTCGTGGTGTTGTCGGTGATACTCCGCAGTTATAGGTTAGGTAACACTGATACTAAAGGTGTGATAAGTTTGTGGAGTGGAAAGTTGTCCAGATGAACAGTCTACCATTGTATCTACACAATGTATCAGTTAACTATCCATCTGACCATGTGACCTGCTACAGTCATCCCTCCCTTAAGCACACCTATAGTGTAATGACTAGGTGACACGAGCATTCGGATATCACCGTGGTACCATAGGCCCTTGTTATTATCACTACACAATCACACACACATGATGGGTTCACGAACAGAAGTGACGGGGGTAGAGTTGAAGGTCGGGGTGGCGTCGATACTGGACATCGACCAGGTAGCGGTCAAGCGTCGGAGAGCCTCGCTTTCGTCGACGCTGGTCGCCAGGTTCGCTAGTTCAGAAGTCATCGATTCGTCGGAGTCTGAGACGGTTACGTCAGCTAATCGGCGGGCTCGGTTAAAGCGACAATATAGGGGGCAGGAGATGTCGTCACAGCTCAGCGATGGCTTAGTGGTGGCGGCGGTAGTGGTGATGGTGGTGGAGGCGGTAGTGGAGGCCGTAGTGGACGACCTACTAGGTGAGGCGAGGGAGGGCATTGATTGACATCTCGATGTTAAAGTGTCTCCTTTCCATAAGGTTCTTTTAGTCTGGTGGTGGTAGCAGTAGCATTAGTAGTAGTAGTAGTAGTAGTAGTAGTAGTAGTAGTAGTAGCAGTAGCATTAATAGTAGCATTAGTAGTAGTAGTAGTAGTAGTAGTAGTAGTAGTAGTAGTAGTAGTAGTAGTAGTAGTAGTAGTAGTAGTAGTAGTAGTAGTAGTAGTAGTAGTAGTAGTAGTAGTAGTAGTAGTAGTAGTAGTAGTAGTAGTAGTAGTAGTAGTAACAGTATTAAATATGGAATTAATAATGTCATTAACAAATACAACAATAATATATTATGTAATATAGTATACTATAATATAATATAGCTGCATACACTGTGCTGTGGTATTATATGGCATGATAATTAATATTTCAATCAATACATGATAACAGCAGAGTAGAGATAGCTGTAGTCTATTGCAGCAATCAATGTTACATAATTAATGTCCAATGTCCTATGTGTAAATCATGGCAGCAGTAGCCAGGACCGGTATTAATCATAATAAAAATAGACTTGAACTTATTCTAGAATTTACACGGAGGGCAAAGTAGGAGGAGTCTAAACGATATAGAATAAGTAGTAGACTGCATGTAAACCATATTACTCGCCGCCTTGTGTGGTGACTCATCGCGTGCGTCGTATGGCGGGCGTCGTTCGTCGGGGAATCGATAGAGATCGTCCTGATCACGTGGGAGATGTTGCGGCGCTGCCTCCTCCGTTGTTCGGTCATGCGTACCGGTTGTCTGAGCACCAATGCTTCCGCTGCTGTTACTACTGCTGACCGCTGCCTGTTCCGCCCAACTGGTACGTTCGGGTAGACGAAGGGGCGGGGCTTCCACCGAACTCAGGGAGCTAGTGTCACTAGTGTAGGCTAAGGTGTAGTGTTTGCCTCGCTGGGGCTCTAGCCACTTCTTGTTCAACTGATGGTGGGGTGGAGAGAGAGGTAGAGATAGAGAGACACTAGGGGGTCGGTAACACTGTACTATCTACAGTACACACAGTGTACACATGTCTATCCTAAACTGTACTATAGTGTACTGCTACTGCTACTGCAGATTGAAAACGAGATAAAAAACGAACATCGGCTGCTGCTGCCGTTCATCTAAACCGATAATGGGCGTGGCTTATATCCATTTCTCGGCTAGCGAGCGTAGTTAAAGGGCCAACGATTTTTTAATAAACATATTACCAGCCTACCCATGTACAGTGTGATTGTTACACACACATATAATGTAATATACGCTGAGAGAGAGATAGAGAGAGATGGTGGTGGTGGTGGTGGTAGAGACTCTATGGGGACTGTATGGGGAGACAACTTTGAGAGAATATTCCCAGGGAAGCAGAGTTATGGGTGTAGGTTTGGCTCATAGGCGCGAATGGAATGTATCAAAAACAATGGGAAAACACATAAATTAGTGGAATTCTCCCTTTATATAATATATACTCAATATATATGATATAATATATATATGCTATAATATATAGACATATATTAGAGTGTTTTTATATTCAACATGTGTGTAAGGTTAATAATGATCAATTATGCAATTAGTAAGTGAGTAACTGTACAGATGTGCTGAATAATGCATTGTTAAATAAGGCATGTATCAGATTAATGGTATATCTGTTAATGATATGTATATCTGAACTAGTACTACTAAAATAATCACTACCACCACTACCATCAGCATTACCAAATACCTATATCACAACCACTATTACCATAATAACATATAATACAATCACTAAAACATATTTACCATTACTACTACTACTACTACTACTACTACTACTACTACTACTACTACTACTACTACTACTACTACTACTACTACTACTACTACTACTACTACTACTACTACTACTACTACTACTACTACTACTACTACTACTACTACTACTACTACTACTACTACTACTACTACTACTACTACTACTACTACTACTACTACTACTACTACTACTACTACTACTACTACTACTACTACTACTACTACTACTACTACTACTACTACTACTACTACTACTACTACTACTACTACTACTACTACTACTACTACTACTACTACTACTACTACTACTACTACTACTACTACTACTACTACTACTACTACTACTACTACTACTACTACTACTACTACTACTACTACTACTACTACTACTACTACTACTACTACTACTACTACTACTACTACTACTACTACTACTACTACTACTACTACTACTACTACTACTACTACTACTACTACTACTACTACTACTACTACTACTACTACTACTACTACTACTACTACTACTACTACTACTACTACTACTACTACTACTACTACTACTACTACTACTACTACTACTACTACTACTACTACTACTACTACTACTACTACTACTACTACTACTACTACTACTACTACTACTACTACTACTACTACTACTACTACTACTACTACTACTACTACTACTACTACTACTACTACTACAACTACTACTACAACTACTACTAATTCTACTACTACTACTAATACTACTACTACTACTACTACTACTACTACTACTGCTACTGCTACTGCTACTGCTACTGCTACTGCTACTGCTACTGCTACTACCATAACTACTACTACCTTAATGCAGATGTTGGTTACTAAGTTACAAGGTATATGAAACACACTCCCTTAGAAAACATGTGAGTGTGTATATGTGTAAACTAACCTTAGATATAATCCCTATAGTCAGTGAGCAACTAGTAAATCTAATCTATACATGCACTAGCACTAGTTATCTATATACTATATACTATATAAATAGTACTTGCACTTTATTATATAATATTACATTTTATTCACACAATTTCAGCAGCATTTATTTCATGACTTGCACTTTAAAGTCAAATAGTAATGGCAATATCAGCTTTATATAGTGGCGCACTGTCCTATACTGATCATAGCTAAACGAGATAAGCTATCACCTTCACCACGACCTTCACCACCTACTATCACCTCCACCCCCAGCACCCCCACAGGGTAAACTAACCGAGATAATCATAGCCTCGCCTGCATCAGTACAGGAGAGGTCAAGCGAGATGGGCATGGGGCCGCGATCGTCCGAGCATGAAGACGAGAACAGTTGACCGTTGTCGCTGTCGCTGTAGGTCTCCGAGTGGTCATCATCGGCTGTATCGCCCCCACCCCCACCACCCCAGGTTAGCGCCCCTATCTCCTCGTCGTCTATGTAGAAGTCCTCATTGTCCATGATCAGAGAGTCGCTGTGAGCCTGTGTGCGATGGTGGGGCGTCGGTGAGTCATAGCAGTCATCATGAGTCAGTGAGTCATCGAATCAGTGAGTCATCGAATCATCATGAGTCATCGAGTCATCTAGTCAGTGAGTCAATGAGTCATCTAGTCAGTGAGTCATCGAGTCACCATACATATATTATGAATCGCACATACAATGGTTTATAATGTAGTATACTAAAGTTTATTTACGTATAGCTTATGTATAAAAACACTATAATATATTGTAGGCCGAGTGTTGTGGTGTGCTTAGTTAGTGTGCTTAGTTATAACATTCTAAAAGTAGGCTATACAATTATTTTAGTTTTTTCTATTCGAAATTCCAGCATTTGTAGAATGCTGAACTTAAAGTTATAATAGCCAACATTACGAATATAATACAATATACTAACTATAATATATATATATATATAAACATTTATAAATGAAATAAGTTATTGTAAAGAAAAAGCCAAATGTGCAATTAGTATTTTAAGATACATCAATATCAATTGTTGAAAAAACAAATTTAGTTTAGAAAATAAAAAAACGAAATACAAATTTAAATTATGGTTAGATAATATAAAATTAAAACTACAAATAAATAAAACAAACATTTTTAATACGACTAAATAATATATTATTGGAAAATATTACTTGTTATAAATTTGTTGTTTTAAATATGGGTAACAAATTTAATTTTTAAACATATATATAATATAATAATAAAAATTGTCAAATTAACATATTTATTAAATAGGATTTTAAAAATTCTTATCACTAACATCTCTAATATCTATATATAATGAAATGTTATAACCTAATTTCATGTTTGGTGTAGAAATTCGAGTAATAAACTATAAAAATAATATTAATATACTTAGTATTTTACAAAAAAAATAATTATAATAATTAATAATAATATATGTATAAAAATATAATAATGTAAGAAAATTGACTAATATTAATATATTATACATACAAAAATAATATAGTAAAACGTGAAGATATTATTGAATATAAAGTTTAAATTGGTATTCATAATATATCCAATAGAAATATAAGAAAATTATATAACATTTATTTTTTAAATGTACAAGCAGAAATTACGAAAATCTATTACACACAATTCAAAAATATAAAACAACTAAAATATCATATAATATAATAATAAATGGACCAAAAATATGGAATAAATGTAATATTACATTAACAATATTTCATTAATAATTACTAGGTTAGTAATTTTACTATTTACTAATTTTAATTAAAATTGTTATTACTATATATATATATATATATATATATATATATATAATAATAAGGTTTATATATATAAATCATAAAGTTTATTATACTAAACTAATTATATAATGATTATAATATAATTTTTAAATAACATATAATACATTATTGGATAATATAATATTTATTATTTTAATTACGTAAATTTTGTAAAATGTTTTAATTTCGTTAATTTTTTAATTTCGTATTTTTTTTTATATATTTCTATAAAGTACGTTATTGTTAATAAATATTTATACTTTATACTTTTTATTATATATTTCTACTATATATTTGCTTAATAATGTTTAATATTATATGTTAATTTAAATAGTTAAATAATATGTTATTTTTAAATAAGTATGTAATGTATTAAGTATTTGTATTAAATAATGAATATGTATATAAATATGTCATTCTCAATATATTATTTTTAAATAATTATATAATTTCGTTAAATCTCTAAAAATCTACTATTTAGACATATTCTATTGGTATAATATAAATGTACTATATGTGTAATATATAGTCACAATGGTTAAATATAAACAAGTTATACTCCTCTATATAAATAATTACATTTAATCCACAAATTCCAACATTCCATGTGATTTAATAAATTTTACAATATATCAATATTTATTAAGATTATTATTATAAATATTGATTATTAATATTATGAAATATTTATTATTGAAATCACTATGGATACACAAATGTACATCTATTTATATAAACAATGGCTAGATGTATAGTTAATTGTAATTAAATAAGAAGTAACATATTATATTACCTTATATATCTTCCCCTCACCCACACCATTTTATAGTTATGTCCTGTCCCTCAATATCTCCCTCTCTATACACACCACATATACACAACACTAATTAACTAATATAGAATATACTTATTAACAAATACAATACTTGTATGTGGTGATATTAATTGTATACCACACATAAAGTAAGTACTTTCTTTACATAGGTGATGTATATTGTTGTCATTGATGTAAAGAACATCTTTGATATCAACACTTTTCTTTATATACAGGATATGATATACATTATTGTAAAATATATGTCTTAAACCACACACACACACACCACCCACCCACACCAACACTCACACCTACACAAACACCCACACACACCCACACACATACACGCACACACAATGAGATGCACTTCGCTATCTAATTACATAACACAAGCAGCACACACTGATTAACAATAGGCCCATGCATTGTGTAATCACATCGCCATTGATGAGAGGACACAACCACTGTATTGTACCACTCTATTGTTATACTGTGATATCTGCGTGTATTAGTCATCTCAACGATCTCAATACAGTATGTTCTTAACACAGTGATGATATTGTATTTCTACAGATAGATAGAAGTTATAAATACCTAATAATGTACGAAATAGGCATCTACAAAGTGTTTATAGGCCTATATATATACATGCACACACTTATACACACACATGCACACCTATACACACACATATATATATAATTAAAATTATATAAAAAGTGTGAATAGATAAACATTACGATGACGCAACATAGATAAGCTAGCTGTGACGTAATTGTGTGTTGCGTCATGGGCAATGACTCATAGTGTGTAGTAATGATGCTGTATTGGGAGATTAGCACACCCACGCGCACACATTCATCTACATAATATCACGTCGTGCGCGCACACACTGGCTGGAGTCACACACACACACACACACACACACACACACACACACACACACACACTGTGATACTGGTGGTGTGTTTAGTGTGCGGTGGGTGCGATTATCAGTGACCGCACCGTAATTATCCATCCATTGATAGATTTACACCAGAGTTCAACAATTACATACACATATATATATATATATATATTATTGAAACTAGCATTACATATACAACGAAGCTCTCTAAACAATACACAATGTAGTCATATATGCATTGTATATACAGTATGTATATCTGTATACATATATTTATTGATAACCTAATGAGTACATTTAAATATGTTGCATACACGTATACAACTTATATATCCTAAACTATACATATGTGTATGCATGTGTATGTGTGTGTGTGTGTGTGTGTGTGTGTGTGTGTGTGTGTGTGTGTGTGTGTGTGTGTGCGTATGTGTGTGTGTATAATATATATATACTATAGTATACTATAATATATTGACTAAATAGCTACCCCAGTTAATATATAGGCCTATATTATAATAATACATAAGCTATTACAATACGGTAAGTGTGGGATACATGATGTGTGTGTGTGTGTGTGTGTGTGTGTGTGTGTGTGCGTGTGTGTGGTATAT
>OZ025239.1:36327421-36454921 GCA_964019155.1 Osedax fenrisi
ATACTGATAAGCAATCGTTAAATACATAAAATGTAGAAATAAAAGCTTATCTAATTACAATTTATTTATAGAAATGTGTGAGAAATAACAATATACACATTATATACACATTATACACGATTGCACTAGTGCACACGGCTATCTCACAACGCTGGGATGAGTGCTTCTATACAGCTATGTGTGTCGCACTCACACACACGTGTGTGTCAAGAAGTGTGTGTGTGTAATAGGTACTACAGGGTAGAGAGCGCTGCTAGTGGTGGGGGTATACCCCTCTATAGAGGTGTGAAGGACACATGTCACATAGGACACATTAGTATACCACCACCATAGTAGTAGTAGTGTGATAGCTATCTAGTTAACGATGACCTCATTAGGGAGCCCAAGTATTAGGTCAGCAGATGAGATATAAATAATAGATAGTGATAGAGATAGAAATAGATCTAGATAGGTAGGTAGAGATATAGAGTGGTATACTGTGGTCAATGCTTGATTTGGAAAAGCTATAATCCAGGCAACACAGATCTCAGCCCGACTGCCATAATTAGACATCGGGCTGTACTTGAACACGTGAGCCGATGTGGGCGTGGCACCCGATAGAAAGAACAGTGTGTGGGCCCCTAGTGTGTACGAACACAGAACTAGAGAGAGAGGGAGGGTAGGTGTTACGTAAGCTGCTGCGTTCGTTGTCACAATCGATTACGTTACAGCACAGGCCGGTCACTGAGGTCGTGGTGGTGGTCAGTAGTGGTCAGTAGTGGTCAGTGGTCTTAGTAGTAGGACCAATACGGTCAGAGGAAACACGCTAGTATGACTTAACCATCGATACGTGTGTGTACGTGTGTGTGTGTGTATGTGTGTGTGTGTGTGTGTGTATGTGTGTGGCTAATATACATGCGCATGTGTAATGATGCATGTGAATATCTCTCTCGCATATCACGTGCAGCACACATAGTATGCATGGGGTGGACAACCGATATACATATTATCCGTGTAATGCAGCATTAGTCATGCAGTATTAGTCATATTATGTTTCAGCACATGCTATATATACATATGATATATATATTTATTTATTTATTATATTGGATATATTAATTTCTATGGTGCATATTTCCCTCACCCACCACCATGCAATATATTACAATATTTGCTTATGTACAACTGTGATATGAAGTTAACATTGCATCAGTAACTGAATACATTACATTATTCAATGACCTTTTCAGTATATTATAGTGTACAATCATATGTACAATCATATGTACATATCTGCTGGTTGTGTAGGGATAACTATATAATCTGCATAATACTTATGTTAGATAGATAATAACATATAACTGATACTGGCATCATGTGATCATGCTAATAATAGGTTCGCTTACCCAGAACACTCAAGCTATGATGTGTATAGATGTGTGTGATGTGTGTGTGATGTGTGTGTGATGTAGAAGTAATCAATAATCAGTGATGTGAAATGAACTCAGTGTTTTATTTCAGAGAAATATTCATCTATAGTTTAATACACACACACACACATAACAAATCTCTATTTATACTCAAATGAAATAGTTGTATCTAAGTTCTATAGAGTCTAAGATAAATAGTCAATCATATGATGAACTCTTGCACGGTATCTTGTACAAGTTTGTGGTCATTGTTTCTTTTTATTGTACTAGTCACATTTTAAAAACATAACATAATATAAATTACAAAAGATGTGCAGTAAATATGAAGTAGGATCTCTTATGTAGATTTCAGTACATAGAGTTGGCATACAGGGGGGATCCTACAGTAACATTAATGTTAATTATATTATCAATAATATTATTTAATAATATATGTATTGTATGTACATTAGCGAGACAAAAAACACATATGATGGACACATGCACACCCTGGGCGGGTGGGGTGGTGGGGTGGAGGTAGGTTAGTGTTCTCTCATGGAATTGGGTTAAGAGTTTGTTTGTTAAAGAAACAGCAGCATGAACAGTAAATGGCTGCTGTTTTAATGAGAGAATATACATATATAATTATATATATATATATATGTATATTATAATGATGTGAACTGTGTATGTTAATATGATGTTGCTATGATATATAGTGAAGTTAGTACATAAACATGAATGCCAGGGTGCTGTGTCCACTATGTTGGTGAAACATATAAATCAGTAGCCCTGTGAACAATAATACACTAGTTATACTAGCACATGAAACACATGAACTTTGCAGCATTACCTACCACTAGGGATGCTACTACACAGAGGCTATTGTTTGCTATAGTTGTTGGTATATATTCTTAATTCTAACACAAATAAAACATTTAGTAAACCTATTTCATAGTAAAATGTAGATATTCAAGTAAATAGCTACAATATACAAGCACTATAAACAGGGATGTTAAACGCCTCGGAAGCCTATCATTTAGTCTATAGATTTTTGTTTATTGTGGTGTTTGTGGTGTATGGGTTTCATTAAGAGGTTTTCTAAGGGTTTTTAGTTGTATTTAACATATACATTTAATTTCATAAAATAATTTAAAATGGTGAACATGTCACATTGCCACTAGATAATTGTAATAAAATAATCATAACTAGATGTAATTCTAGCACTAAAATAACTGAAATTAATTGTTACTAAAATTTCAAAAATAGTTTAAATAACATAAACAATTTTACAAATTTAAAATTTAAATTCACAAATTCCAACTAATACTAAATAAAAACCATTCTACTATATATAAAATCAACTAAAATGTAATGAACCTATAGAAAATTAAATGAATAAATGAAATTATTTTAGTAGCTATAGATGGCATATAATAAATTCATGTAAAATAAATTTTAGTACCATTTTTTACATTTTAGTACTAGATTTGTGTTATTATAGAGCTTATAAAGGAATACTTGTGACATATGAGAAATGCTTTAGTTACACCTCACATTATTTATACAAGTCTCATACATAATACTTACATAATACTTACATATGCGTTACATACAGGGGGGGTTATATCGATTACTAAATAGTGTAGTATTTTACAAATGTGATATCAATCTATAGAGTAGTCGATTACTTTCGAAAATGAATATTCATTTAGCTTTTATGTGTGGACACGTATCCCAAACGTTCGTTAAAATTAATTAAGTACGGCTATCGTAAGGGTGATGAATGTTGCTAAACGACATACGCGCATTACTACGGGCATTACTACGGGCCGGTGTTTTATAGTTATTGCGACTATTTATCACGGGTACCACGTGGGGGCCTCATTAAATACAGCAGCGCGCAGCATTATCAAAAAATAATAATCATAATAATATTTATTAGAATAATGTGGTTTGTTTTCTGTTTGGTTTTCGAGTTTACAATATTAATATGTCCTCCTAAAGTGATTCATAGTAAGAGATATCATATGTTCTATTGCTGTCGTCCAACTAGTGGTATTATTACCTTGGTGCTATGCACTTCCACATCTATCCCTACAACATGGCACTCGTTCACCCACCAGATAGAGCATTCATTATTAGTATATCGTGTCTACAGATAGTATAAGTAGAAGCATAATGTTCGGGTGTCTATAATCTTTGTCAAATATGGCTGGGATATGGTCAAATACTTGTAGCGAATACGACACATATCTGACCCCATCCCTGATATGTGACTATTAAACCAATATATATATATTAACAGAGTGAATACTGGATACATGGGCCTCTGTTTAACTACTATTCTACATAACATCATAACATCATATGACAGAAAACTGTTTGTGCTATTCAGAATGTCTCATAATGTATCTCACGCAACGGTATATATATATATAGATGTACGACTACAATATAAAAGATTGCGTCTTATTTTGAAGTTCTTTAGTAGAAATCATAAAATATTAAATTATAATTACGAAAAAAAGGTGAAAAAAAAGTAAATTTGTCTTCCAATAATTCACATCAAGTACACGTACGCGCTACTAACGGATCTATGCCAGGATGAGTCATACTGCGAGTCGTTGTCGTCGCTGGGGGCCTGTCGGATGAGCAGTTCGGTACCGGGAGAGGGCACAGCGCCAGCACCACCGTTGGGGTAGCGCAGATGTAGGGGAGATGAGGCGAGTTTACAGTCTCGGTTCAGCGTGATCATGGTTGCTGTGGCAACGGTCATGTCTGCGTCTGATTTAGGGGTCGAGACTTTATTCGGCTGCAAGAGGGGCCATGTCATCTCATAGGCCTGCGTAAATATGTGTGTCTATAGGAACGACTGTAATAAATATGTGTAATGTACATATTTATCACAATCATATATGTGACGGTTTAGAGAATACCTTCAATACGTTCATTACTATTATTAAGCGTCTAAATAAACAATTGATTATTATTATTATTAGTGAACGCGCTTGTAGGCGTGTGTAGAACGAACACATGGGGGCGTGTAGAGCGAACACATGGGCGCAATGTTATGGTATACGCCCTATATATGTGTAGGCATGCTTTAGTATGGCGCAACAAATGGTAATAGATTTTTTTACGCATTTATCACGGATATCGTACATCGGGTAAGGTGAATTAGGGACAAATAGGATTTATATAGAATATAATAACTAATAGTTATACTCTGTATGCGAAAGTAAAAGTATATGTTTCATATACATATAACATTAGACGCGGGGTTAGTGATACTGATGGCCCATATCTGATTGTTATGTTATAGCAAGAGTATTATTTCATACGAAAGCTGCATTAATAATAATAATAATAATCAGTTGTGAGTGAATTAATCACTCGACGTTGATATAGAAGCTCTGTAAGAGAGCTCTTCGAGAGATGAAACCTTTGTATTGAGGTAATTTAAATAATTATGAAAGATAAATGTATGATTAATATGCATATGCATTCAATATATCAATATTAATTAGTAGTACTAATTTAGTACGAAGATAAATAATGTCAAAGGGTTACACATATGATAATGCATTACCGTAATCGTGTATATATACACGATCATATATGATATCATATATGATAAACTGATAGGTGTAGTCAATGAGCAAAAGACAAACGTCTTAATGTGAAGCCGTATAACGAAAATAATGAAAATGATAACACGAAAATAAAAGATAAGAAACCAACTATAATTTAATACTTGATAAATAAGTTCAATTCAATACACCACTATAGTGACCGCCTACATCCTGCCTCTAATCGACTACTGCAACTTCATCCTTTACAATACTCCTCTATCATATATTTCTAAGCACAAAGTTCTTCAACATTATATTGCAAAGTGCACATAATTCAAAATACCAAAATACTGCCCTACTGCCACTTATCTGCTAACCGAACTACACTAGCTACCTGTACACCGTAGTCTACTCTATAAAACGATACTACTTCATATGAAGCTATTCACCACCACTCTCCTGACTACCTGACATCCTTACCACCCACATCCTAATCATCAACCACAACATGCTCCACCTATATATTCCTACTCCAGCTACCTTCACTATGGACTACCTACGTAAGCCGCTCTCATTCATCTCGAACATCAAAATCAGGCAGATTCCGTAAATAATTAAAGACTGATATCTGGCAGGTCGACTCACATCTTATGCGTGCGTTTATATGTAAATTAGGTATTATGAAATCTTTAACTTGCACCATATCGAGTAAATATTTTAAAACGAATAATTTTCAACAGTTTATATCGGTTATTAAAATAGGGTCGATATCGGGCTGTTTTTGGTGTGAAGGTAGCTTTACGTTTAAATAATACTCACGCCGGGGTTGTATAGTATACAGTGTACACCGTACTCTCAGAACATTATCCACGAATATATCCATATTAAACCAGCAACTCAAAACTTCAATAAACTACTGAAAACGTATTTATTTAATTTAAAACGTACAACGTATTTATTTAATTTAAAACATTAACTTCACTAATATCGATGGACGATTGCGATATTAGTACAGTTTTCAGTAAAAAATATCAATATACGTATGCCTAAATAGGTGGTATTGAATAATATTAATATCACAAAACGTAACTAATAATATAATAGTTAATTAACTAAAATAATATTATTTAATATATAAACTATTTACTTAAATATTACGATTGAATTATAAATAGTAAGAGATTTATCAATATATATATATATATATAACAATAACAATAACAATATATATATTTATATATATCATTAGTAAATAAACAACAAATTAATTAAAATTAATATAATGCTAAACTTTATAACTAGGTTAGATATTATAGGATACATAAAATAGAGCAAAAATAGAGCAAAAATAGAGCAAAAATAAGCAATTGATCTAAATCCAAAATAATCAAACCATATAATATATGATATATATATAAATATTATATTAGAAATAAGGATATTTTATTTGTGAATTATTATATATTATAAATTAATTATTAATTATTATAGGAATTATGTATTAACTTAAATATTATATATATATATATATATATATATATATATATATATATATATATATATATATATATATATATATATATATATATACATAAAATAACTTGCTGTTTAGTAAACAGTTTACTTAGTTGTTAATAAATGATTTATAAAAATAATTATTATTATAATTATTATATTGATTATAATAATGAATATCATATTATACTGAATAATATTAATAAGTGTATATAAATATGTAAGTTAACTATACATTATTATAAATATAATTATAATATTATAATAATATTTAATATTTATTTGTAATAATTTAATCATCATTTAAAATTGGTTAATAATTCTAGGAAATATTATATATAATAAATATATATGTTGTTTTGATATTTCTTATATTATATATATTAAATACATTATTGAAACTAGAAGTGTACATACTAGATATGTAAGATAATACCAGTTTGTTTGGATAGCAGATCGTGATGCGTATTATTTAGTATACCGTATAGTAAGTATGCCATGAAGACTAGAATTTCTGGGATTTTTATAAAATGCAATTGATTAGATTTCAAATATATTTTATTTTATTTATATTATTGATCGATCTATATATGAGTGGAAACCAACCTTTATAAATGTATTGAAATTATATATTTAGTGAATATAGAAATCATAAAGTGAACTATTCATCTAATCCGTTAGTAAAATCATAAACAGATGTAAGGCTTCCTTATTATTGATTTTGGGAGGCTGTCAGTGGAAACTAGAGCATATATAGGGTATACTAGTATTTATTGTTTAAATTCTTTAGCCCATATTAAGACCTATGATTATTACTTTCTAGATATTATCAAAGGCTTTTATATTATATAACAAATGTTCACTTAAAAAAAATAGTTTTTCTACTTTGTTCTATAATAGTTATTTATTAAATATATATTTTAATATACACTTTTATTGAGGGAATATATAATATTCCGAGACAAATATAAGCATATATATATGCATATATATATATGCTATATATATGCATATATATATGCTATATATATATGCATATATATATATATATATATATATATATACATATCATATATGCTTATAATTATGTAAACTTAAGTTTATAAACTATATAATCCTAGGTATATAATTAGACTGAAGGAGACACCACACTATTGTATATGATGAAATTATATATATATATATATATATATATATATATATATATATATATATATATATATATATATATATATATATATATATATATATGAAATATGTATAGTATACATAGTATACATTGTATACACAATAATATATAAATATATATATATATATATATATATATATATATATATATATATATTTATATTGTGTATTGTTTATAGATAGAAACAGATGAATCCATAACGTATGTAAATATACATTATTACCCAAAGCTCAAAGTACTTTGTTACTATATATTATATAATATATTTTGAAGTATACTTCATTAAAAATGTATACTATAATTAATATAATCTGTCGGGATTATATATATATATAATATACACTATAGACTATAGTGTACTTATTGTATTATAATAAATATAAATTAATATATACCCGTATATCGTGGGTAGGATCAAAGATTTTCCGAAGGTGCTTCGCAAAATCTTTGCTAATTATGCTTCGCAAAATCTTTGTAGGATATTAGCACAGACTTTGAGGTGAGCCCACATAGATTTAGAGTACCACTGGTACTCTAAATATATGGGAGCCCCTATGGTCAAAGTCTATGGATATTAGGTAATCCAAAGATTCTGCGAAGCATTCTTCGGAAAATATTTGGGTAAACCCATAGGTGCAATGCATTGACTTGTATTGGGTTAATAAAAGTCAATGGGTAAACCTATAAAATATTGCAATTAAACGTGTACATAACTTTCTACTATCGTCTCCCTTTTAGACATATATATATATATATATATATATATATATTTAAAATTGTAAGAGTCTAAAATCATCCATAAAGAAGAGTGTTAATATTCTCTGTTATAATCCATTCTCGTATCCTATATAATTCCTAACAATTATATAATAAGTTAATCTATAACTCTTTCGAGAATTATCCTAATAACTTATTATATAATTGTTAGGAATTATATAGGATACGAGAATGGATTATAACAGAGAATATTAACACTCTTCTTTATGGATGATTTTAGACTCTATAGAACGAATTCATATTTAGCAACTCTATAGATCTATAAAAACTGAGTTTTTACTATAGTAAATCTTACTTTACAAAATGACATATGCTATTGTTATAACTGAAGTTATAATCATTATAATTCAATAAATAACTGTTGTTGAGTTAATTATGACAACGATTTTGAAAAGATCGTTCCCTAAGGAAATATTCCTTTATCAATTATTTTCCGAATTCTGAAAATATTTGATTATGATTCGTCGAGTTCGTTTGGATACTTTAAGTTATGTAATCATATCTTCCACCTCTGTGTGATTTTCTGTGATATGAATATTTATGGATCGGGATTACAAATCCCAATCCGAGGATCAGCTGATACTCCACTTCTTAGACGATATGATCACGATCCTGATACTATGTTGTGAGTATATAGTTTTATTGAAAGTCAATATAATTACAATGTTATATTGGTATTATTATTATTTCACATATATTACTTTTATTATATACCTACTATTACCCGTTGGGCTTTGCTACTATTAATACTATAAATACATATTGTAAATAATTTTCTCATACTTTTAAAAGAATTGCAAATAAATTAAGTAGGTTTATCTTAAATTCGTAAATTCATAAGTTATTTCATCTTTAACAAGATACCTATCCTCCATATAGTACCCGCTCTAGATTCCTATCCCTACATTAAAACCTTACAATCTCTAGGACCTATAGTATATATATATACTATATGGTGGCTATACCTACCTGATAGCCGTGATAATCTCGACCACTGATAAAAGCACCATTGTGCTACGCCTTACGACGTGAGGCTCACGTTATGCTCATCATAATATTCAAATGGCTCAATGTTATGTTTAATACATAGTCCGAAAATCTTCATTATTATAATAATAATATTTATTTATTTATTTAAAATGAATATTATAATATTCATATATATAATATATAATATTCATATAGGTTTATATATATACCTATATACAAATAGCGGATATAAATGGACACTAAAGAAGACTTGTAGAAATAACTCTGAGGGGTAAAGGATAATACAAAACAAATATAGGAACTATAACCATTTTGTCTTGTGTTTTCATTTATCATTTATTAAGTTATTGATAAACACAAGGGGACAGATGGGAACATATACCTACCTGTGATCGAACCTCTCGATTTCCACCAATTGTTAAGTTGTTAAACAATTGTTAAATTAAGTAACTGTTATATTGAACCCTATACCTATGTAATTGATTCACCTATTCTTCGTGTAGAATCAATATGCTGATGGTAACAATTATTTAAGTGTATACCCACCGGCCAATCAGACACATGCATCAGGCAGCAGGCATCCTGATGCCTGTGCCTGACAGCTGGCACTCTTACTTTCACTTATCTTCTAATGACTAAGGGCGCTGGAACGATTTTATATATAGGGGGACCAACCAATCAACATACATTAATGTGTGTGATAAAAGTGGAGGGGACCAATACATAGGAGTTTTCCGTAGATTTTAATGTGGGGGGATATGTCCTTATAAGCTTATAAGCCATCCATATCTAATATATTGCATTACATTCCACATATTTCACTTCTACCTACCTCGTGTTTAGGTAATCATAACAACTCTCTCACTCATTTGATCACTTTCCATCTCCTTAGAATATTTCATATATGAAATATTCTGAAGAGATGGGAAGTGATCTTATGAATAGAATTTATTCGATATTGCCTTCATTTAACTCCCTAATAACTAAATAAAGTTAACCTTATTTATAACTGTATCTCATTATTCTACACCTATGCATATTATCTTCAACCAGCATCCCTCAGAATACATTAACATTTTATCTTACAAATACATTAAATTATCTAGGTTATCTATAATATTATCCATTTTCTAGGTTATTCATAAAGCCGTATCTTCTACTCTATTTTCCTCTTTCCCTATCTAACATTGATAGGTACACATACACTAAATTATCATGCATTAAGAATCCTTTATCTACATTCTGTACAAACTCACAATCTATGTATCCACATCGTTCCAATAATTTATTTCTCAGACAGGTGATATGTTACAATTGTTACTTCCCAATCTGACATCAGTCTTTTATAACATCAAGCGAGGTTTACTTATACATCGTTTACAAATGATTGGATTATCTGATACTATTTATTATTGTTCATATCTTATCTTCGAAACAGATATTATTCTATTAAATTTAACAATGAATATTCATCAACAAATTACTTGGTCATGGTGTAACACAAGGTTCAGGACATAGTCCTATATTATTCTCAGTATAATGTTACCCTTGATTACATTTTTCCACCATTTTCCTGATATTAATTATCATCTGCATTCGGACGATTTATATATTTATAACCAACTGCCTTTACATGTTCTTCTTTCAAATGATTATTCTCTGTTGAATTGGTTAAATACCTTAAATAAGTTGTTTTTTACAAAATAATCTAATGTTAAATATGTCTAACCTTTTATTTATTTTTCTCGTTTTTCCTCCAGTATTTTGTATATGGACAAATTATTTCGCATACAATATTGTTTGAAAATTGTTAGAAATCTTGGTTTTATTTTTGATAACAACTTTAATGGATCAGATTTCAAATGAGTGACCTTCATTCTTCAATTTTCACAAAATAAAACAAGTTGACATTTTTAACCCGATAATATTTGTAAGCTCCTTATCGAATCTACAGTTCTATCACATATTGAGTATACTCTAATTCATTATATCTAAATCCTTTATATTTTACATAAATAGAGTTATAAGTTTATCAGCACACAATTGTCCTATAACACTGGTACTTCTGATAAATTATATTGTTTAAAATGGTTATCTGCTAAACGGCGATCAATATATAAAATCATTGATTGTTTATAAAACCTATACATTGAACATCTATATATTTAAAATTAAGATCGTCTTCCAGCAAACTACTTCATTATCATGTGTTAAGGCCGACTAGATATAGCAAGATCTTTTTGTTTTCAGAATCTATGCCATGGAATGGTCTACATCGAAACCAAAGAAGACCGTAGTATCCACCACCGCCAAAGACTAGTGACATCTATAGGATGCTTCGGAAGAACACAAAGATTTTATTATTAGTTATTTTTAATATTCGTATATTTTTATTTTATATAATTGTTTTATGTTTACTTCTATATTATTATTTTTATTAAAACACAAATAAGAACAACTATCTTTATTATATTTATGTATAAATATATCATCTATCTATGTATCTAAACCATCTTATTAAGGTTATTAATATGTATTCGTCCCATGTATAAATTTATTATCTCCACTAGCTGTGTTTACACTATTCAAATATATCCTATTATTTGTATTGTTCATCATTTAGGTGCCATTTCATCCTCTCTATATGATTATTAACATTATTAACTGTCTTGTTATATATCTATATTTGTGTTCAATAAAAGAACATAAAATACATGTATGTATATCAATATATAAATATATAAATATACGTATATATGTATATATGTATAGTATACATTGTATACATGTATATATTTATTAATATGATTAGGATATGTAACAATATATTGTTCTCGATGATTACAAAACGTAATCGTATCGAAATAAACGTAAATAAAGATGCGTAAAGTTCGCGTGACGACGATAACAATGTAGGCTGGGCGGGGAGAACATAGGGGGATGTGTCATGCGTCAATGGGGGGGGGGGGCGGGGGGTGCCGGTAGTAGTTAAAATCTAATACTGAAAGACGTAAGAGAGAGCAGCGATCGTATGAAATAGGTCGCAGTCGTCGGTCATCGGTACATAGGCGAGTAAGGTTGGTCCGCCTGGTGAGCGCTACCAGAACTACTAGTACTACCACCGCTACCGTTAATGGTCTGAGATGGATAGACGGGAACGGAGTAGCTACGGTCGTGAGGGGTCGCCTTGCCGCCGTTGCTTTGACGAGACGACAGTATGGCTTCTATCTCGGACGATCGATCGGCTACGGGTGGCGCCACCTTTCCGGAAGAGCGTCGTTTTCGTCGTTGTAGTATGGACAGCGGGGTATCGACTAGCGGCTGTTTAAACGTGCTGGTGAGGTTGTCGTCATTCTTGTTCGGTGCGGAGAGAGAGCGTGAGTCGTCGAGTATCGGCGTCATAGAGTTATCAGCGGGGGGGATCCACGGGGTGGGGATAGAGTCTTCCTCGACGGGGGGCGGTGGGGCCTGTAATGAAGGGAACGTTGTTCTAGAAGCGAGGTCATCCGACTGATACCGGTACGCCCCCTGTGAGAAACAGTTCCTACCCTCCGAGGCGCCTGGCTTGATCAGCGCCGAGTCCACCAAGAGATCGGCTAACTCGGGTACGTCGAACAGAAGACTTTTATCGCCGGCATCGCCCACCAGGGAGGGGGGTACGCTCGAGTTGGAATGGTCGCCGGCTTCCGGAAAGAGTGCATCTTCGGTGGGGTCGTGAGCCATGATGTCGTGGATGAACTTATCTAGGTTTCCGACGACTAGAGCCGCTTGTTCGGGGTCTTGTTCGGTGAGCTGCTGGTATTGTATGTTCTCGTCAGCCTGAAGCTCGTCGGAGAGAAGGATGTCTCGAGGGGAGGCGAGCGGGGCGCACGCGGGTCTAGCGCCGTTACGGTAGGGATAACCGAGAGTGAGTCTGACGGGGTCGGAACTGAGGGTTCGGTCGGAGGAAGAGGAGGAGGAGAGACGCGAGGAGGAGAACGGTAACGCCATCGGGGAAGGGGATAGGTTAAGGGTGGTGGCGGAGAGTTGGGGTGACGGGGTGCTGTGGTAGGGAGTGGTACGAGGACTGGGGTAGAGCTCCGGAGCTTTCGAGGGAATCGCGACGAACGACGACGATAGGCGATCGAAAGCGCACGTATTCGGGGGTAAAATAGGGCTAATAGAAGTCAGCGGGGGGTCTATGGCGGGGACTAGTTTCAATAGCGTATTGGTACCGTCTAAAGTGGCAGGGGCGGCGGCGGTGGCAGCAGTGGGGGTACCGAATAATAACTTACGAGGCATGCGAACAGGCTGCTGCTCGACTACCAACTTGAGCCTCGCAGGCTGGGGTTGGGGTAGTTGCTTAACTTGACTAAAGGTGGTGACGGCTGAAGGGATGGACACACGCGAGGCTAGCACACGAGGCGCGCTGGCCGGTAGTATATGAGACAAGACCATACGCTGCGCTACGGGAGCGCTTAGACTTACGCCTTCGTAGGAGTTTAGACGGCGACGTTTAGCTATGGGGGTGTTGTCGCGATACACTAATACGGCACCGGTGTTGTTCACTAGGAGGGGTTTCGGGGCGATCGGCATGTTGGCCTTACGTACGACGGGGGGTGGAGGCGGGGCCGCGTTTATTACGTAGAGTTTGCTGCCGTTCTGTAGGATACGGGCGGGGGTGGTGGGGGCGGGCTTAGGTAGAAGGATGGGTTTGTTGCGCGTTACGTAACTGACTTGCGGGTGTAGGGGGCGCATTACGTAATGGGGGGTTAACTGTTGTTGTTGTTGAAGTTGTTGTTGTTGTTGTTTCTGTTTAAGTGGAGATGGATGTTGTCGTTGCTGTTTCTGTTTGAGTGGAGATGATTGAAGCTGTTGTAATTGACGTTGGTGTTGTTGTTGTTGTTTCTGTTTAAGAGGAGAAGACAGTAGTTGTTGTCTGACCTGTTGTTCGTACAGTATCTCTAGTTGCGACTGTTTACTGAGATGGCTATTGCCGGCGCGATGATAAGGAGAGAAACGACTCGATACCAAGGAGGAGGAGGAGGGGGAGGGGTTCGCAACAACTCCGACTGGAGTAGTTTGACAACTGAGGTCGATACCAGCACCACCGCTACCGCAGAGAGAGGTCTGCGAAGAGGTCGTACGGAACACCTGCGGGGCTGCCACCGGGGTTGTAGCGGTGCTGATGGTTCTGGTAAGGGGGGATGCTACTGGAACGACGCGGTGGGAGACAGTTGATTCCGGGGTTTCGGGTCGGGACCGAGCGACTACGACGGGGGTGATAGGGGCGACAGGGGCGGGGGGAGGTGGTGCCGGTGGTGGTGGTACCGCGCGCTGGTTCTCTTCGATGGAGCGTTTCTGAGCTGCGATATTCTCTCGTCTCTCCAACGTGTTTTGTAGTATGGCAGTAACTCTGTTGGTGTTCTTCTGATGTTTCAGGTGAGGGGGGACGGCGGCGACGGGGGGCGGGGCTTGCTTTAGACGACTGCGAGGGGGCGGAGTCTCGTTCACCGCCACGGTTACGGCAGCCACGCTTGATTGATTCACGCAGTTAGAGTTGACGATGTACTCGGCGAGAGAGTCAATGTCAAAGAAGTGTTGGTTGTCTTTGTTGAGCAGGTCTGAAGCCCAGTCGACTATTACGCGGCATCGGGCGCTGGGGACGTCCACACGACTCATCTGTAGACATGGGTGTGGTTAGGGTGGGCGTGGTTAGGGGAGGTGTGGTTAGGGTAGGTGTGGTTAGGATAGGTGTGGTTAGGGTAGGTGTGGTTAGGGTAGGAGTGGTTAGGGTAGGAGTGGTTAGGGTAGGCTTGGTTAGGGTAGGAGTGGTTAGGGTAGGCTTGGTTAGGGTAGGTGTGGTTAGGGTGGTTGTGGTTAGGGTAGGCGTGGTTAGGGTAGGCGTGGTTAGGGTAGGCTTGGTTAGGGTAGGCTTGGTTAGGGTAGGCTTGGTTAGGGTAGGTGTGGTTAGGGTAGGAGTGGTTAGGGTAGGCGTGGTTAGGGTAGGCTTGGTTAGGGTAGGCGTGGTTAGGGTAGGCTTGGTTAGGGTAGGTATGGTTAGGGTAGGCGTGGTTAGGGTAGGCTTGGTTAGGGTAGGTATGGTTAGGGTAGGTGTGGTTAGGGTAGGAGTGGTTAGGGTAGGCTTGGTTAGGGTAGGCTTGGTTAGGGTAGGTGTGGTTATGGTGGGTGTGGTTAGGGTAGGTGTGGTTAGGGTAGGCGTGGTTAGGGTAGGCTTGGTTAGGGTAGGTATGGTTAGGGTAGGCGTGGTTAGGGTAGGAGTGGTTAGGGTAGGTGTGGTTAGGGTAGGTGTGATGAGAACATGGTTAATCGTAGGATAATTGATTATACTTATATGTAGAGTGGGCAGTGTTTAGAAGGGTTGGGAAGTATTTAGAGGAGATGGAAAGTGTTTTAGTGGGGTCATTTAGTGCTATATATAAATAACATATTGCACAATTCTAGAGAGTCTATTCAAGAATATAATTATTATTAGATTTTATATAATTAGTGAACAATAAAATATATATTGTGTTTTCTCTACGATTATAGATATGAATGTCCTTATATATCATTTTGTCTTTTAAATTCAATAAATATATTGTCAGAAACACTCAATATACAGAGGCATGTGATTCCTATCTCTATACATATAATTCAACGAATGGCCGTCCAATGTGGATATCACCTTAAATATCACCTTAAATGAAGGGTGTTATAAATAAATAATCTTATATGGGTTTGTCTTATACATTATAAATAATCTTAAATATTACTTATAACCGAATGGCTCTAATGTCTTTTAACGATATATCGTCAATATATTATACTATAATATACTATATATAGTTGATCTTTATGAATGCACGATTATATAATATCACACCTAAATATTATTTTAGACATATATCATGGGTGCAGATGAGGCTTGAACTCATGACCTACTGCCTGTGTGTCTGACGCCTTATCCCGCTGGGCTACCTACAGCAGTGTGTATTATAGCCAATTTAAATAATCATGATAACTCAACACAAATATTCTTTATTTAGATTTAGAAAATCAATAATGGTGAAATGTTATATATAATGTTTATTATTGATGTTATGTATTACCACATGTATATACCATATATTCATATACATTTATCATATTTATATTTATAGTTTTAATTTATTATAAAGTAGTTATATATTAATTATAACTGCCTGTGTGGCTCAGTAGCTAAGGCGTCAGACACACAAGTGACAGACACAAACATAGGACATGGGTTCGAGCCTCGTCCGGACCATTAATTAATTTTATAAAATGGGTCTTAAGGGTAACCTGTGTTTTTATTTTTTAGGTAAAATTTTTGTATATTGAAATATTAAAATGTAATTCATTATCTTTAAAATTATGTATAATATATCATATAAAATTAAACATAAGTGCCTCAAATACTAAGTTTAATCATACACCTATTCAAAATAATGGGATTTAATAATTAGAAAACATGCAAGTAAAACTTTAGATGCCAATATCTCTGGTGTTTTTTTTGTTGATTTTTGATTTTTTAAATGTCTATATCGTTTGAACTCTTATATGAATCTTTATAAAATTGTCTGAGTATATACCTAATATATGGTTATTATTATATAGGTATGAAAGCTAACCTAAATATAATCTATTAATATAATTATTTGAAAAATAATAAAAAAAATTTGTAATAAATTTATTTTTAAATAATTTTAATATTATAATTAACTTTTCTTTAATTAATAATACATTTATTATTTTATGATGTACCTATATAACTAGAGATGAATATTATCAAGATAATTAGAAAAAAATACTAATAAATAAAAAAGATATAGCCTGTTAAAAAATAGCTAATTTTCCCTATATTTTACATGTAAACGCTGGCAATGTTACGCCGGCCCTTAAAATATTATTTAGAAGTGATCTTATATAATTTTGTATAAATAAATGATCGGCTTCGAAGGGACATTAGAGCCATATATGGTTATAAGTGAAAACTTCATCTAAGTTCCATGATGGGATGAAAGGACTCCACCATATAAAAATAACAATATAAATATATTATAAATATCGTAATATAATTACAGATTTTGGTGTGAATACAGATATAGAAATAACAGCTAGAACATAAATACCATAACCAAATTAATATATTTTAGTCGATGCAAAAATCATAGTTAATAAAAATATTTTTTAATATTTTTTTAAAATTCATCATAAAGAATTGAGACAATGGTGATATTAGCTCATAAATAGAATAAATCATTATTTGTAAGGAATACTAATCATAAATAATTAAATATTTAACATATCTTTATTTATTTAATCTACATTTATACATATATATAATTATGTGTTATTAAAATTTTACTAGTTATTACATTATAATTAATGTAAAGATGAAAAATACAAGATAAATTAAAAATAATCAACAATTTATTATCTTTATACATTTTTTATTAAATTTTATTAAAGCATATTTTTAATGATTACAGTATTAATCATCAAATATTACATAATAACATGTATTATATAATAACATATATCACACACATACACCACAAATTCACCCTGTGTGAGTATTATAATGTTTAGACATTTGAAGATTACAAATTAATTTATATTATTGTACATTTTACAGATATTTCATCACAGATATATATTCATTAATGTTCAAATATTTCTGATTTAATTAAAATATATTTCTCTTACAAATCTAAGAATAAAAGACATATTTTACAATATAATTTAAATGTTTAATGACAATAAGGGAAGATAATTAATTGTAAAAATGTGTAGCTATTCGATAAGCATCTAATATTCAATTACAAAACATTAATTTTAATGGTTAAATTAAAATAATCATATTTGTTATATTTATGAATAATATATATACGTAATGTGTATATAAAATTATTTAAATTTCTCATGGAATTTAGTCATGCAATTTTGTCATACTATACATAAATAGTTTAGCGATAGTTAGCTGTATGGTTATGACATTACATTTCCTCGTAACTTAGTTTGGAAGCATCATATACCAAGTGTTTAGGTTAGATACATTCATACCTTAGATGGGGTTAAATATGGGTTACTCAAACTTAGTAGGTTGAACGTATATGTTGTCACACATTTTAAAATTACAAATAATGATACAGTTAATTACATGTTTAACACTCAGATGAAGTCAAAGTTAATGTTTCTTTTTAATAATTTACTAAAATTCAAATTTTACAAATATTTCAAATTTACTATTTTCAAACAATATAATTTATTTATAATAGTTTCTATTACACTTCATTTAATAACATCTGCAGTTGTCTCTTGCGGATATCACGGCATTATACTATAGGTTATATATTTGCTTATATAAAACAGCTATTGATTATTTAATATTTATAATATAAATTGTATATATGTATATTAAAAATTGATTCCTCAATTTAGTTTATTATAGAAAGTATAACATATTTTTGAATATTTTATTTTAGTAATTAATTACGCTTTTAATTAAAATCTGTTAGATGCCGCCCATTTAATGATACTATTTAATGTAACCAGTGATCTGGTGACAAGTGATCTGCTGTGGTGATCATGTACGTAGTGTATATTCTACTATTCATAAATAATTAGTTATATTAATACGTATTATCATTGCGCACGAGATCACCAATCCGCAAGAGATCAATCCCAACGTGATCACTTCGCACGAGATCACTGGTATCCCTATTTATTATAGATAAACATAAATATCTTTTAAAATATAGATGATAGTGAGGTTAGATAACTATATAGGTGAATGTAAAGCTATATAGTGAATGCAATATTTGGCTTATTCATGTAGTAGATTTTTAAGAATATATAAATGTAGAGTTAAGTTTGAGTAAAGGGGGCGGGGCGGGGGCGGGGCTAACCATTTCAGATACGTTAGGCCCGACACAGATATTGGGCAAGATGGCTACGGAGTAGTGCTGTTTCCAGGTGACACCGCAGTAGTAATGCGTTCAGGTAGGGAGTTAAGGAAGACATGTACGTTGTTAGTATTAACATTACTTATTGCTTATTGATTTAATTAAGCAAATATATAATCTAAATATATAATCGAAAGTATAAAGTTAAAAATTTGCTAACGATAATATACGTTATTATTGTATATTCAATAGAATGTAGCTATTTTGTATACGTCGTATACAAATGGAGCTGAAAGTAGATGAAGCTAAAACAACGAACATGAGCTATAGGGCTGTAGTCTGTAGAGTGTGGTGATCTGAGATATGTGTGTAGAGCATACACTAGTTTTGTATTACATTTAAATTCAACCATAGTCGACGATTATACTTTATAACCTCCTTTAGTATTTTAATACATTAATGGTTTATCTTAAAAAATTACATAAATAATTATATTATTACAGTTTAATTATACGATTACAGTTTAATAATAATAGTAATGCATATAAGATAATTTTTAGATATTTAAAAAGTATAATTGCGTATATTTATTCATCATTTTAAAGTATCTGCATTTATTACGTGGAATTCAGAATTTAATAACAACATATTATAAATATAGAGTCAGTTTTATTCAATCTTAATTTAATTATAATTTTATTTTCAATATATTTTGCATATCATATGATTATAACGATAGTGGGTATACATGAACAGAGGAAGGGGGCAACAGTATAGAGGACATGATTAACGTGAATAATTATGTGAAAGGGGGTGCAGTAATGCCTGTGATTCAAGGAAAAGGGGTGTTATCAACACGAGGGCATTCAGTAGTTTGTATTCAATTTAATTTTAATATTCAACCAGTCACGAATATATTTTTATAATCTCCTTTAATATTTTAATATATCGATGGTTTAGGTTTAAAAAGGGTACCTAAATAATTATATTTTTTAATTAGTGGGTACGATAGACTATAGTTTGGGGTGGTACTAGTAGAGAGTAGGGGCATAGTAGGTGAGAGATAGGGTGGTAGACAGTAGACAAAAAGGATATTTAGATTTGCCTCGTAATCCTAGCCGTCTGGTCTTTGTCTTAGGGAACTCAGAGGTCATGATACGGCCTAGTTCACAGACAGCCACTGATTGGTAGAGGTTTTCATCGCAGAATGTCCTGTTAACGGTGTCGGCATGTTACAGTAATGCAGTGGCAGCATGTTACAGTAACGCAGTGGTGCAGTAATGTAGTGTTACAGTATTGCAGTGGCAGCGCGAAGACATACTTGCGAATATGTGCGCGAATTCAGGAATAATGATCGTACATTTTTATAGATCATTATAGATAATATTCAATAATATTCATAAATGGGGTTTTTAGTTGTAATATTCACCTGAAGCGAGGCATTACAGTTTTAGATGTTGCGACTAATGAACTCACTATTCGCGCGTATATAGAGTCATGTCCATCACAATCATTATAGAATTAAAGCATGACTCATTATGCTCATTTGTCTAAAGTCTAACTTAATCAATATACATTTATATATATTTATAAATATACAATTTCGTAATAAATGTTATTAATATATTAAAAGTGATAACAATTATGGAATATATGATTACTTGAAGCATCTATATAGATATATGGAAAAATATTTAATTTTATTATGCTTATCATTATTAGTGTTAATTATTATTATCATTATAGAGCGTTTAGAATGCATTACTACAAATATACAAATAAAACATATAGATGTAGGTCACTTCGATGCATACCGTGTACCTATGGAATTCACTACCTATTGAACTATGCTTCATTAATAACACAGAATGTTGTATACATTTAACGAGTATTCACTCAGACAGAAGTTCTGATTAAATTGCTAGTTTTATTTATTTTGATCTTGTTTATAATTATATTATATTTGTTTATATGTTATTATTATCATTGTTTCTATCTGTATGTTGTAATACAGTTTAGATATTTAAGTGTCTAAATAAAAAATAGCATTAATAATATATAACTCTTATATAATCTATATAATTTATGTGAGAAATATTTAAATATAATTTATATAACATAAATTCACTTCCCAATAAAAACTATTCACTACATTACTAGGTAAAAAATAGCGGGGTGGTCGGTGATTTAGTCACGCCTCTAAATTAGTCATCAGATATACCCGCAGATATACTATGTATATATTTACTTGATACACATAATTAACTATATATATATATATATATGATATATATATACAGACACACTTGCATTCATAGATACATGTGTTCACATACATATATTTAAATATATGGATTGATATTTTAGGTTTGTTTGGTTTGATTCGTTTAGTTTAGTGTCACTGTTTGGTGTATTACATACCTAAGTGAGGCTTAACAAAAGCTTGTTAACCAGAACACAGCTGTTTGTATATGTCTTCATTGATAATTTACCAATGTCATAATATACTAGACATCTTATTTCTGATTCATTTAATATCTTAATTTATATGTATGGTTATCATATTATAGTTTTTTATCTCTTTTGAAAGATATATAAGAAACGCGTATAATTAGATACTTTTTAGTTATGCTATCCATGTATTGAAATGCGTATAATATCTTTCTTAACTTGCGTAAAATTCATACGAAATATAATAAAATAAATATGATTATAAAGGTGAAAAAAATAATAGATTATTCGGAAATTATTTGTTTATATTATTATAACAATTTGCGATTTTTATAAATACCTAATTTTGATAACAAAACTATTTTAAACTAATTATTAAAAACCACTTACTTAACTCTAATTTAATTCTAAAAGAAAATTAGCGTTAATATTAAATTGCTATGAGAAACGGCGCGATATATTTGTCGGCTAACTTGTACTTTGAGTAAACATCTTTCTTGGGAACTTTACCTTTCAGCTCGAGTGTAAGATGTGACCTCGCCCATTTCACTGCTTGTCGGTATTCGAGACGCTTGGTTTGGATTTTTCTGGAGTGATGAGTGGTGGTGAGTGATAATGAGGGGTAACGGGTGATAATGAGGGGTAACGGGTGATAATAAGAGTTAACGAGTGATAATAAGGGTTAACGGGTGATAATATGGGGTAACGGGTGATAATGAGGGTTAACGGTGTCGTATTTAAAAAATACCCCTATTTAAAAAATACCCCTTAGATATTCTATTATCTTTGTAAATTAATTTAAGTACAAGTATCAAAAGTTTTCAGAATCAATATGAAATTAATATAAAACACACAATTCTCTATTGTATTAATTTTTAAAATCAATCATATTTACAAATATGTAATCGAATATTATTATCAAATTGTTATCTATGACATTTTAAAGAGCTGGAATGAAGGCTATATATAGCCTTCATACGGTATTTATTTGACATAGATACGCAAAATGTAAACAAACATGATAATAGTGTTGCAGAATTTATCTGAAATATGCATAAATAATGATTTTATAAACTTCAAATACTTGCATTATACTTTATTTATTGTAATTATACATTAAATAAATATTATACTTATATTAATAATCACTATATAATAGGATATAAATATATTATATATAAAAGTGTTAAATCATACCTTTAATCATCATATAAATATTGTATTTAAAGATAAATATAATACTGTATTCAAAGTAATAAACTAATAGATACATATAAACTTCCAATACAGGATAAACTTAACATATAACTGTTATTTTAAAGTTAATTTATTATTATCCATGAATTACATTAATAATATTAAAAAAATAAACTATATTAATATTAATCAATATGTAATTTATCATTTAATAATAATAAAAAAGGTAAAAATATGTTTTTTTTTAGATTTTATTATAGAAATATATTAAATTATAAGTGATATATAAATCCTATATACATATATACATATTAATTATATTGTTGTTAACATTATTATTATATATTGAATAATTATATATACTAGTATTGCATAATATATGCATTGATGAAATAATAAATAAATTATTTGATATACATATAATTTTATTGATGACATATTTTTAAATACTTTCTATTTTTTAATCTTAAGAGAAAAGAAACCAATTAGTTTATTTATCATTAGTTTTTCTTTTAAATTAAATGTTTTCTGTAAGTAAAAGATAATTAATTTGAAATAAAATAATAAACTAATTAACATTACAAATATCACAATATTTAAAAACAAAATTATAATTAGATAGTAATCGTACAAAATTAATATAAATCAATTTTATATACTAATTACACTATGAATAAACATTGTATCTAATGTATTGGGAGAGGGAGAGTGAGTGAGAGAGGGAGAGGGATATGGAGAGGGAGAGGGAGAGGGAGAGAGGGGGAGAGGGAGAGTGAGTGAGAGAGGGGGAGGGGGAGATGGAGAGGGAGAGGGAGTGAGTGAGAGAGAGAGAGGAAGAGAGGGGGAGTGAGAGTGAGTGAGAGAGGGGGAGAGGGAGAGGGAGTGAGAGAGAGTGAGGGAGGGAGAGTGAGTGAGAGAGGGGGAGGGGGAGATGGAGAGGTAGTGAGAGGGGGAGAGAGAGAGTGGGAGGGAGATGGAGAGTGATGGGGAGAGGGAGTGATAGAGGGGGAGGGGGAGAGTGAGTGAGAGAGGGGAGGGCGGATAGGGAGTGAGAGAGTGGGAGGGGGTGAGGGAGTGAGTGAGAGAGGGGGATAGGGAGAGGGAAAGAGGGAGTGAGAGAGGGAGAGAGTGAGTGAGAGAGGGGAGGGAGAGTGAGTGAGAGAGGGGGAGGGTAAGAGTGAGTGAGAGAGGGGGAGGGTGAGGGTGAGGGAGAGAGAGAGTGAGTGAGAGAGGGGGAGGGGAGGGAGAGGGAGAGTGAGTGAGAGAGAGAGTGAGAGGGAGAGGGAGAGTGAGTGAGATAGGGGGAGGGGGAGAGGGAGAGAGAGAGTGAGTGAGAGAGGGGGAGGGAGAGTGAGTGAGAGAGGGAGAGAGAGAGTGAGTGAGAGAGGGAGAGGGAGAGTGAGTGAGAGAGGGGGAGGGGGAGAGGGAGAGGGAGTGAGAGAGGGGGAGATGGAAAGGGAGTGAGAGAGGGAGAGAGATAGTGAGTGAGAGAGGGGAGGGGAGAGGGAGAGGGAGGAGAAGGAGGATGGGGGTAGGAGTAGGAGGAGGGAAATAATAAGAGGAAGAGAAGGAGGAGGGGAGGAGTATGAGTAGGAGGAGGGGAGGAGAAGAAGGAGGAGGTAAGGGAGGAATATATACATATACATACAAATGCTGTGTGGCTCAGTTGGCTAAGCAGTAGGACATGGATTCTAACCATTAAAATGTATCCATATAATAATTAGAAGTGATCTTATATAATTGTATATAAATAAATGATCAGCTTTCGTTAAAACCATGGATGCCTTAACACGAGATCATATTCGAAGGGAAATTTGATAGCCATATGGTTATAAGTGGAAACATCATCTAAGTTCCTGGATGGGATAAATGGACTCCACCAAATAATATATATATATATATATATATATATATAATTTTAATATATTCTTGATAGTCAAAGTGATTTGCAAAGTCTGCACATTTTCATGTTTATATAGAAAATAGCATCCTATTCTTTTTATTTTATTATCAAAATCAGCTCTCCATATATTAGGTACCCAAAGTTTACTCCTGTACACATATGATGTTTCTTTATTGTAGTCATAAATTATTATATACTTTTATTATAGTATAATAAAGAATGCAGTAGTCTATAACAAAATTAATATATATAAATATATATATATATATATATATATATATTGTATTACTAATCATATAATCATCATGTGTAGACCCATGTAATATTAATACTACTTTTAATAATAATAGTTAGGCTACATTTTATTTAAAATGATATTAATATTATAATTATTTATTATATTATATAGTTAGAAATATTTTGTATTACTCTATTATATTATAAATTATACAATAGTTGTTATACCATATAATTAAAATAAGATATATAATTTAATTCATTTTAAAAATTAATAATTTTCATGCAAAATACACATTTCTGTTACGTTTTCAGCTCAAATTTAAATAATAAAATAATGAGATATATTATTTATTATTGCCTTATAAAATATATTATTTATAATAAGATATAACTACATTTTTATATCTTTTGGGAAACTTTTATATGTATATTTTGTCAAATTTGAATATGCATGATGTTAACTGCAGCGCATATTGTATCAGCTTATTTAAAAAAATTATCATTCATATCTACAATTAAAGTTCATTACTATATCATATAGTATATGAATTAGATTTGACATGTATACAGATTTATTTATTAAATAAACACTATAATAATAAGACTCGTCAATCAACCACTACGCTATTTACATATGGGAACAAGTCTAAACGTACTATTATTAAGCAGCTTAATTCGTGTATACTACATAAAATATTCACTATCTCAGCCTATGTTTAACACATCATATAATAATGATATTATATGAATATTATTTTGTATATATTATTTTGAATATGTACATATTAAGTTATGTATTTTTGTATATAAATATAACTAATCCGTATAAATTAATTAGATTAATATGTCAATAATATAATTATAAAATGTTACCATTTTAAAATATAAATATATTAGATATATATTAATCTAATTTTATTTCAAATTACGTTTACAAAATATATTAAGGACATGTCGTCCTTAATTAATTTCAAATTTAATATTATTAATATTTAATAAATATATTAAGGACTTTTATGTCCTTATTATTTAAAAAGGGTATTTTTTAAATAGGGGTATTTTTTAAATACGACAACGGGTGATAATGAGGGGTAACGAGTGGCAGTACTACGTATGTATCTATGTGGTAGTGTATTGTATTGGCGTAGTTACTCTTTTACATTTATATTATATTTAAAATGATGTACAAATGATGTACAAATGATGTTTCTAAGTGAAATATAATTTATAATAGTGAATAATTTAAAACTAGTATCAATAAATTATAATAAATATTCAAGGAAAATATATTTTATTTGTAATAATATATTATTTAGAAAATACTTTAACCATGAAATATTAAAAATAATTATTTTCTACTATATACAAATGCATATAATAAAAACTCATTCAATAAGAAATTTTTTCAAATTCGTAGACATGAAAAACATAAATATAAAATGATAGCATTCTCATTGAAACTTATATTATCCAAATATAAAACATAATATTTAATTATATATTTTAATTAAATTAGTTAAACATTTTATTTTATTAGTTTTTAATTTATCATATATTATTACCTAGATTTAATTTTTTCAAATAAAGTTATATATTATGAATAAATAATAATAATTTAATTAAAAATATTGATTGGTGAATGACTAAATGATTTTTGAAAATCAACCTATCTTAGTATCTCTTTATATACCTCTCCATGTAAATAAAATCTGAATTAAAACCAAATCTGATAATAATAATATAAAATGTCTATAAATAGAAAACAATTATCACATGCCGTAAATCTATTACTTTCATTATTACTAATAATACAAGTACAGTTTGTATTATACGGATACCATAACAGTAACGCACTTAACGAACTTAATGGGGGAAGTGTCGCGTAGTATCGGGTAGTTCATGAAGAAGTAGAGCTTTTGAAGTTCTGTGAACCTCTTCATGGTTTCCTGGTAAGGTGATGCGAATGTAATAAGGGGAGGAGGGTTGATGCGAGTGTAATAAGGGGGGGAGGGGTGATGCGAGTGTAATAAGGGGAGGAGGGGTGATGCGAGTGTAATAAGGGGAGGAGGGGTGATGCGAGTGTAAAGGGGGGGGAGGGGTGATGCGAGTGTAATAAGGGGAGGAGGGGTGATGTGAGTGTAAAGGGGGGGGAGGGGTGATGCGAGTGTAATAAGGGGAGGAGGGGTGATGTGAGTGTAATAAGGGGAGGAGGGGTGATGTGAGTGTAATGGGGGGGGAGGGGTGATTCGAGTGTAATAAGGGGGGAGGGGTGATGCGAGTGTAATAAGGGGAGGAGGGGTGATGCGAGTGTAATAAGGGGAGGAGGGGTGATGTGAGTGTAAAGGGGGGGGAGGGGTGATGCGAGTGTAATAAGGGGAGGAGGGGTGATGTGAGTGTAATAAGGGGAGGAGGGGTGATGTGAGTGTAATAAGGGGAGGAGGGGTGATGTGAGTGTAAAGGGGGAGGAGGGGTGATGCGAGTGTAATAAGGGGAGGAGGGGTGATGTGAGTGTAATAAGGGGAGGAGGGGTGATGTGAGTGTAATGGGGGGGGAGGGGTGATTCGAGTGTAATAAGGGGGGAGGGGTGATGCGAGTGTAATAAGGGGAGGAGGGGTGATGCGAGTGTAATAAGGGGAGGAGGGGTGATGTGAGTGTAAAGGGGGGGGAGGGGTGATGTGAGTGTAATAAGGGGAGGAGGGGTGATGTGAGTGTAATAAGGGGAGGAGGGGTGATGTGAGTGTAATAAGGGGAGGAGGGGTGATGCGAGTGTAATGAGGGGGGAGGGGTGATGCGAATGGAATGGGGGTGCTTTTTGGTAATTTTTGCTCAAGATTGTAAGATATATAGCAATGAATATATATAAATATATATACATATATACACTTATAGAAAATGCACAGGAATATTTGTTATACATGAATATTTACATCAGCTAGTAGTTTATTAATAAATATTTCAAAATTAAATAGACCCCATATTTATTATTTTGAGGCATAGGAGATTTATATTATAAAAGTCATAATTAATCTTTATAAATATAACAAAGTTGTAAGCAAATAATCAAGTGATTCTATATGTTTAACAACTTTCATATCCTGGGAATTTCAAATATTAATAATATAACTATTATCATAATAGTATTATGTAATCTCCGTAATGATAATGATTAATTACATACGAATAACCGATGAACTGTATATTTTTATTAGTAATATATCGATATAAATTTGTTTACACATCTCTAATATGGATATCATATTCGGCGTCAAATTTTTTATTCGCAATGGTTTATTTACATTCATATTTATTTACACTATCACCATCTAACTATATATTAATTATATAATAGCAAAACGATATTATATAATAGTAAAACGATATTATATAATAGTAAAACGATATTAGATATACTAAGTAAGTAACGCCTATGCTCTCATTACGGACTTGTTAACCAACGTATACATATTTACACACACGTATAATGTCAACGTAATTATGATACGTATGTATACGAGATTGCATGCACTATGTATTTAGATTGTAATATGTGTATGTATTCATGTATGTATGCATTCACCCATGATATGTAACAACTGATTATCAGAAAATGCATCGAGGCATATTAAATATTATCTATGTCAAATAAAATTATATATATATATGAATGAATGAATGAAATCAGTTTATAGACAATTGACTAAGGAGGATCATTTAAAGCTATAAGTAGCTTTATTAAATCGATACATATATATATATATATATATATATATATATATATATATATATATACCCACACATAGATTCATATAAGTGTAAAATAGAAACAAGTGTATATGATTATATTAATTATTTTATAAAATAAAATGTAATTTACATAATTATAAAGTGATCTTTGCAATCAACGTAGCATTCAGTAACACACACACACACACACATATATATGTATATATATATATATATATATATATATATCGAGATATTTGGCTTATATTTTGTTGGGTCTGTATTATTTATAGTGATATTATATAGTTATAATATCTGCACATGAACATATTGATTTTAATGCTGTTTATCTGGGTGAAATGTCATGACATTTGTAATTTAAATTTGTTATTTGTTGTATTCTGTGGTTTTTTACTACAAATAATATATATTTTTAGTGAAATATTGATTGGTTCAATGATTCTTTACAAATATATAAGATATATCTATTCTCTCCATATACAAAGAAAGTGGATATAAATTGAATGTAGTGTATGGCACTTTGTGATGGAGGCACTGCAGTCAAAACTTACAACTAAATTTCACATTATTATTATTTATTTATATTTATATTGATAATTATGATAAAGTTTAATGTTCTCTCTGTACTACAAAAATTAAATATATATAAAATATAATATATCAATATTCCTCATAATTTTGGTATTTACATGTATTTGAATTTAAGATATAATAATATTTTATTGACATAATGCATAGATATAGATATAAGTTACTTCTATCTATTTCAACGAAAATCCAACTGTTTTAATATTTGACCTATATAATAATACTAATATTGAATCAAATCGCTGATGCAAGTTTGTTAATTTATAGAGAAAAGTGTCATTCGCATATCTATCTATTACATGCATTGCGTGCGTCAATTACTTATCCACTATCTTTATATCGATTATTTTCTCATCAATTAGAAATCTATTACCAGCTCATGAAATTTGATAACATCGTTCAACTGCAACATAACAATTCCATAAAATAATTGCCTATAATTGTTTGTTTATTTATATGAGTTATCGGATATAATCGTCAATCCTACCAGACTATCACATCAATATACTGAAGTACAAGTTATAAATATAGATGGTGAAATACTTTCATACTAAAATACAGATACCAAATAAAGCCTGATATCGTATCTGATTTTGATAGCCCGATATATAGGTGTACCTATCTAATTCACACATGCGTTATAGAAGTAAGCTATGGGTCATATAGTTATTGGTGGAGTCCTTTCATCCCATCCAGGAACTTAGATGAAGTTTTCACTTATAATCATATAGCTCTAATGTCCATTGGAAGCCGCTCTCATGTTAAGGCATATATGGTGTTAACGAGAGACGATCATTTATTTATATGTCCGTGTGTCTGGCGCATTATCCACCCGGGCATTAATATGAATCACAAATATATATGAATCTCTGCCATCGAATGGAAGGATACCCAGATCATAAGAGAGTTATCGTAAGATGACCGATTCTTGTTTAACACATTTTACCAATAGTCTCCGAACTTGGAATAACATCCTCTTTATTATACGACACCGCGAAACAAACGCATAATTCTAGTCATTGAGAATATAATCACGTAAGTATAATATACATGTTGTCATTATATTTTTGTTATTAAAATATTAATATTGAAATCGGAATTTTTTCATAATAAATTATTAGTAATAATTGTCTCTAGAATCACTTCGCATCACTACGATAACGTTCATTTCACAAAGAAGGCAGACACACAGCACACACATGTATAACAACACTAATGTAGTGAGCTAACGCCGCATCATTGATACAGTGATGTACAGTGAAGTAGAGTTAAGTACACTTTATTAAGGAGAGAAAACTAACTTCCCACTGGTGCGAGCCTACCTCTAGTGGGGATATCGCACCACGCTTACACCACTAGTGTCGTAGCCTATGCACACCTATGACTCATAGGTGTGCATAGATATAACATACACACGCGCGTGTAGAGACACTCGCTAGCACCTCATTGTCTGTGTGTAACTACGCTATTAGTTCAACGTTTCTCAACGTTTTCGTATACTTTTATTAAGTACTATTGATATATTCGCCTCTATTCGCCTCTATTCTACCATACACGCTATCCAGCACATATTAACGAAATTATATATATATATATATATATTTACGAAATTATATAAATATATATGCTATACAATGAATAATTAACCAACCAGAATAGTATCGACGTCGTGTTTCTGTTGCTGACTGTGAAATGAGGCGAGGGGTTACAATCGTACAGTGGCAAACTAAGCTATCGAGCTTTAGCGATCAACTATAACGTTTAATACCGACCGCTAAGATATTAAGTTACGAACGCGGTGCCTGAATTAGCCGAGTTATCAAGCGTACGCCTTAAGCTGGGGTACACCACTCTCCGGGCGAATAGTGCGCACGCTTTTACGTGAACATTCGGGATATAAGCGCGCTTTTTATAGATCAAACACCTGATATGGCGGGAGTAATTGTGAATGCAGTTTTGCGAGTGAATGCAGGTGAGAGTGGCCCTAGCCTTACGCTAGTGGATCACTCGGTACACGTGTACATATTAGTGTACGGTAATACAGATATAGCGTGATGGTAGACGTATATTACGAGGATTAGGGGTCACTATTCGCAAAGAGAAATTAGAGAAATTTAGCTATTAGAAAATATGTATTCTCGTTGTTAATAATACTAATTTGATGAAAATAAAGACGGTAAGTTAAAATATATGTAATACGAGTTGTATTATACAACATTATATAATACATAATTAAGAAGATCGCCTGTCTACCTATGATATACATAATACGTGTACATTAACCAGTGATCTCATGAGGAGGGGTGCTTTCGTGCGGTTTAGTGATTTCACGAGCAGTATAAATTCTACTATTTAATAATAATGATTACGTTAATATATATCATCGTTTGACATGAGATCACGAATCCGAACGGGATCACTTCTCACGCGGGAGCACTGGCATACTATACTAGAGATGTGCATACAGACTAGTTAAGGAGTCAAATAGTTATATATATATACGAGAATATTTCTAGATACAATCTATTTATAAAAAATAAGTATAAAGGATAATAAAATTGTCTCTATATAAAATTGTTATTATATCGCCTTTTAAAGCACATGAAATATATATTTTTAGATCGGGATCGGATAAGGAATGGAGGATCGGGATATGGAACGGATCACTGTGTATAGTACATACACGTCTACATAATACGATATCACTATGTATCACTCGCTATCTATGAAGAGAATACGCGTTGCCTTAAGCTGATTTCACAACAACAATATCACAGCACGATATCAGTCCGCTTTATATAGCCCGATATAGTCGAATATCAAAACCAATCAGTTTCGGATGGAACGGCTATATTTATAAACCGATATGGGGCAGTTCGACGCACGTATAATGCGTACGTTTATATGTTTTACCTATTATCGAATCTTATCGAATATTTGACTTGCCGTTATCTTGTAAATGTTTAAAATCGTGCCGATATGCGACTATTTGTGTCGGGGTGAAAGCAGCTATAGGCGCGAACAGTGACATGATAACTACGGCATATATAATGTGGCCTCCATTAACTAGTTATCCTAATAATGGGCATATATTTAAAATACTAGTTCTGGTCGTCAACATGCTCTATGATAATCGCAGAGAGAGCAACACTGGTATTAGATATATGTATATATATATATATATAGGTTATAGGAGGAAGTCAACGCAAAAGGTTATAATTAGACCATCCAACAAAATAAAATAACGGCACATATAATTTCAGATATAAGCATCTTGCCTAATTGTATGTGTGTTTAAATGCGCCGCTTTTTAATTTTAAATGTACCGACTTCTTCCAGATACCTTCATATATAGATATATATATATATATATATATATATATATATATATATATATTGGTTGTGGTTCATAACCGGCGCCAAAAATATATGACTAATAGTTTATTCGATATCGCAGCTCACGCTTTCGGAGTTGAAACGTATATATATTGAGAGAGATACGTACTTTATACACACACACACACACACACACACACACACACACACACACACATACACACACACACATTTATTCACGAGTTTTTTAACAAAGTAATTATGACTATAGTTATATATGGAATCATAGGTTTATAGTTTACCTTAGGCTATATATAGCAATAACGATCTAGGTCAAATACTATCTATATATTATGACACGTCTATATCTAGAGGCGGGAGTCTCAATTGCGAAAGCGCGCGCTCCGATATTGAATAAAGTATTAATCATAGATTTTTGGCGCCGGTTATGAACGTGTTCCTATATATTTATGTAGAGTGTGTATATCATGTGGTTAAAATGAGGCCACTATTGAAACGAGTAATTTTAATGTAACACAAACATTATTAATCAAAATAAATGAAAGCACAATATATATATTTCAAAATAATTAGCAGCGCAATAGGAGGAAGAGGGCAGTGTACCCCACTTAAAATACTTGTGGGGGGGGGGGGAATATTTGTGGTCACCTAAAAATCATTGTTAATATATATATATAGATATTTAATAATGATCATCATTATGATGTGATATTCAGTTATTAATAAATATATTTATAATAAACCTTAAATTATTTTCCAGTTTATTGATTAATATATCTTGCTTTGAACTATTATCCATTGTTATAATGATTATATTCTCATTAACATTATTTAACTTCACAAGAATTCTACCATATATATTTTACATTATAAGTAAGAAATTACTGTATTGTAGTTTATACTAGATTGCTAACTAATAAATGATGGTATAATATATAAATTAAATAATATTATTTAAGTTTATATATCTTGCTTTTATTTTATAATATTCAATTAATAAGTTATTATTATAATGAATATTTTAATTTATATTATAAATGAAATATAGCTTGTGAAATTTCCTAAAATATATATATTCATCAATGAATTGGAATGTATTATTCTTATATAAAAATTGCATTTTTATATTAAACAACGATATATAAACAATTAATATTAATTAAATATATTATTAAGTATTAATAATATTTTAAAAAATATTCTAAATGATATTTATTCATAAAATTAAAATAAATTATTATAAATATTAAGTATTGAATTCAAATGCTGAATATTAAATTACTGAAAAAATAACAATTTTTAAACGTGCATCAACATAATAAATAGACTAATAAGTTTTATAATAATATTTTAATATTATATGTTTAGATATATCATTTTTATATTAATAATCGAAATAATATTGACTTATCTCATGGTAAATCACCCATTATAATATTAAGGACAATAGGAATATAGTTTAAAATTATGTAGGTTCTTTAATAATGGCCATGATTATTATTATCGCAAGGGGCACTACATTGTAAAAATAATAGAAATTTTTAAATAAATTAATAAAATGTTTGAAATTATTATATAGGACATTCATGATAATAATCAGTAACGTAAAAATTAATATTTTCAAAAATAACAGATCAATTTGTATTCAATAATAATGAATTAATTACATTAATGATCATTAACCATAAAAAATCCTATAAAGTATTTATCGTTGCGATAGTAACGTATATAAATATAGCAAAGAACTTATAACGACTATTATTATTATATTCGAATTTTTTGTAAATTGTGTCCTCCTTTTAGTTGCAAGAAATGGTTATTATTATTTAGAATATTTAATTATTATATATATTAAATATATGTTAGCATTACATTAATGTTAATCGTTAACATATATGAGTATTATATATTATACATATAATTATAAATAATATTATATTAACTATAGCGCGTACTCGACTCACGCGATTTTGAGGTACCTGGTCAAAATCTTCGCGGTTGATGCGCGATTTGAACGCCCGCAAATTGTTTATTTGAATTAATGAATTTACAATAGCGTATTTTTGTTTGTACAAACATTAATATTTTTGTTTTAGTTATTTTCACTCAGTGAACTAAACCAGTGAATCACTGGTTTAGTTTGGTTTGGTTGGGTTTAGATTTTATATTGCTAGTTTTTTGTATCTGTATTACATCTCGAGTTCGCCTATAAAACACACACATATATATATATATATATGTTAATCATTAACTTATTGATAATCCGTTGCTTATAAATATATAAAACATAAAATGATAGCCTATAAATAAACATACGATAATTATAATGGCCAATCATACGCTATTGTAAAATACTAATTCGAATACACAAGTTTGTGGGCGTTCAAATCGCGTATCAATCGTAAAGCTTTTGACCATAATCCTAATAATTAACATTAATAACCTGAGACCTATCATATTTACTTTGATATTTATTTGATAAATAGATAAAAGAGCTTCGCGATTTGAACACCCGCAAAATTGTTTATTCGAATTAGTGATTTTACAATAAAGTATGATTGGCCATTATAATCAGCTTGTATCCATTTCTATACTATCATACATACAACGGTTAATCATTAACATATATATATATATATATATATATATATATATATATATATATGTATGTGTGTGTGGTCATTAATATTGTGAGTTTTAGTTATTTTCACTGGTTTAGTTTAGTTTTGATAATTCCATGTTTTTTTTAGCTGTATTTCATCCCGAGTGAACATATAAAAACATATATATATAAATATATATATATATATATACAGTGATGGGCACCGATACTTTTTTTTCCTGTATCGGCGATCTTGATCCTCTATTTATTCTCTTATGCGATAATTTTCCCGATCCTGATCCTAAATTCGTTACCCGATCCTTTCCCGATCCCGATCATGATATTATTTATATATTTAATTAATACAATTTTATTTCATAATTCGAAACAATATATATGTAGGTATAATGCCTATGTAATATAAATTGTTAATAATTATAAATAATATTTATTATTAATATATTGTATTTCAATAATAAGTCAATTGAATTTAATGCATATATTGAATGTATATCATATAGACTATGTGATATAGATTATATCATATAGTGAATTAATATATAATTTATTTATATAAATCATTGAATTGGATAAAATATCTACTCATTGTACGACGTACAATGTACTCAACTTACAATGTACGTTGAGTCAAAGTTGGTGGTTTACTTATATGATATCAATTGATTAAATTCTATTATTTATGGTAAAAATACCAATTATTATTTAAATACTACGTTATCAAGCAAAACCTTGGAAAACATTACAAAATAATTATCAATACAATATCATATCAATGTAATAATACAATACTAAAATGTTGTTAATATTTTTATAGATAAATATAATAATATTAGAGTATCGTATATGCAATGATGGGCATCAGACTTTTTTTTATAGATCGGCGATCCATGTCCTTTTCCCGATCCCGATCCAGATCGGATCGCCGATCAATGATCGTGATCCTGCCCATCATTGTATATATATATATGTGCGTTACTGATAAGCCATTGCATGTATGATAGTCTATAAATGGGCATAAGGTAATTATAATGTCCAATCATACGCTATTGTAAAATCACTAATTCGAATAAATAATTTAATAAACAAGCGGGCATTCAAATCGTGAATCTTATATAACTCTATTTTATATTAATAGAGTATTAGTTGATATTAATTGTTAACTTACGAAATGTACTTATAGTTAGCATCTTAATGATCAGATAACTTCACTCAGCGTATTCAGTAGTATGTATTAAGCTGCTTTCACACCAAATAATACAGCCCGATATCGGAGCAATTTGTATAGACCTATATCATAGAATATCAAAATCGGGAGGTGTCGGTGTGAATGGCTATAATTATAGACCGTTATCGAGCAGGTCGATGCACGCCTTATTTATATACCTATTATCAATTCTTAAATCTTTGACTTGCCCCATATCTATTACATTTTTAAAATGAATAATTTGAAACAACCGATACCGGTATTTCAGTGTAAAAGTAACTCTACATTAAATACACTATTTTCAATTAGATAATAACATTCAAGAATACCTAGAAATAAGATTATTAGATCTACCGATATCGACGATATCTAAAACACTTTAATATATGTCGACTGTAGTTTAATATTTGACAGCCGAACCAAAAAGAGAAAGATGAAGATTACTACACCCAAAAAGAGATGAAGCTGAGGTTATTTAATGAGTCATCAATAATGCTGACTCAGCATACATTAGTCATCAATATCATCACCGTCATCATCATCATCATCATCATCATCATCAATATATATCATTATCATCATTATCATCATCATCATTACAAATACTTTCCTTAAAAGATAGATCATTCCTGTTTCATTAGTCCATAATCTTATCTATACAAATACATATAATATACTATCTGTAAGGATATGCTATTATCGAACTCTCTATTCCCTTAGATCTGCCAATTCTGTAAAACTAAATATAATTATGAACCATTATGAACCATATAATCTTTCTGTGTGTCAGCACCTACCAACTGGAATAAACTTCCGGCAAAATTACGTTGTGAAATGAAATATAATATTTTCCGACGTAAAGTAAAATTGTTTTGACTTCATTAATATTAATATTATTTTATATTTATTTATCGTAATTATTCAAATCAACATGTTATATTTTGTTATTTTCATTTATTTCATTTTTATCACACATTGTTGAGTAATGTAATTCGTTTTATATTTTTACGATGTCTAAATAAACTATCAAATCAAATCAAATCATCATCATCATCATCATCATCATTATCATCATCATCTATTATATGTTCATATCAAGTTTATTTTAAATAAATGTTATCAAAATATATATTCACAGTGTTATTATACTCATATGTCATCCATTCACCTATAGTACTAAGGTAGTACTATTGTACTACTATAGTACTATAGGTATACCTATTATTGAATACACGCTATCAATAATTTAACTGATACATTCTCATCTATTACATTAACAATGATTGTGAAGCACAGGTATTGACATAGGTATTAATGCATATAAACCTTGTCTATATAATCGATTAACCCCCTCCTCCCCCCCCCCCCGCAGACGAATAAATGATGAACTCGAACACAAGGCTAACATGCTGGTGAAGGAAGCGAACGCTGCCATGGTAACTAGTGGGGGGGGGGGGTGATCTAGGGGGGGGGTGATCTAGTGGGCATTGATCTAGGGGGGGTGATCTAGTGGGGGTGATCTAGTGGGGGTGATCTAGTGGGGGGTGATCTACTGGGCAGTGATCTAGTGGGGGGGGGTGATCTAGTAGGGGGTGATCTAGGTGGGGTGATATAGTGGGCAGTGATCTAGGGGGGGTGATCTAGTGGGGGTGATCTAGTGGGGGGTGATCTAGTGGGCAGTGATCTAGTGGGGGGGGTGATCTAGTGGGGGTGATCTAGGGGGGGGTGATCTAGTAGGGGGTGATCTAGTGGGCAGTGATCTAGGGGGGGTGATCTAGTGGGGGTGATCTCGTTGGGGGTGATCTAGTGGGGGTGATCTAGTGGGGGTGATCTAGTTGGGGTGATCTAGTGGGGTGGTGATATCGTTGGGGTGATCTAGTGGGGGTGATCTAGAGGGGGTGATCTCGTTGGGGGTGATCTAGTGGGGGTGATCTAGTGGGGGTGATCTAGTTGGGGTGATCTAGTGGGGTGGTGATCTAGTGGGGGGGGTGATCTAGTGGGGAGTGATCTAGAGGGGGAGTGATCTAGGGGGGAGTGATCTAGTGGGCAATGATCTAGTGGGGTGGTGATCTAGGGGGGAGTGATCTAGTGGGCAATGATAATACATATTAATGTTAATAATTATTTTAAAATAGTAGAAATTACACTGTGCATGAAATCATCAAACCAAATGAAATTACTTCCCACTGTACAAGATGGTGAAGTTGAGGCCATCATCGTTATTGTTATCATGGTGGAAATAGTATTAGTGATAATGGTGATGATAATGATAAATGTTAAGATATTGATGATAATAATAATAATATTAATAATAATAATAATAATAATACATTATAGAAGAATAAATTCCCGAGCAGGAATAATTCTGTATTCAGTGAATTTGATGCAAGCGCTCTAGCTTCCTCCGCCGGGTTATCATTACAATCATTATAATTCTATATTATTATAATTTCTATAAATTTCATCATAATATAAATATTAATAATTATGTAATGTATTAATAATTATGAATGTTAATATTTTCGTATTTTTACCCCAAATAAATAATTAATAAATATACGTATATATTAATTTACTTATATATACATATGTTTTGTAGATATACTCCTGAAGTGGAAATGTTGGATGTTAGTTTATTTATAGTATGATAGAATTTATTTCGTATTTATTGATATTATATTGAATCCATTACAACTAAATATTTTATATTCTCTAAGTTTATAAACTTAATTTATTGCGAGAGAGAATTTATATATATGCATAACTTAATATTATTAACATAAATAATCATATTATATAGTTGACTTCCCCACGATCTGAACAGAAAAAAACGTATGTATAATATGATATTAATAATCTATAAAATAATTGATTACAATTTATTTATATAATTCTATTAATAATGAAGTTTCTATTAATTTTGATTCCTAATTTAATAAGTTAATATTATATAATAATTCTACAACATTCTAAACTTCAACTTTCAGAATCATATATTTTCTCAATTTAGTAGCGTTACTTACATCATCTCTTAACACATCATTTATACATGGTGCTTACACACATATGATAATACTAGATATCTCCATATTCTATAACAATAATAATAATTATTTAATATTATTTTTTTTTATTATTGTTATTTGTTATTGTTATTTTTATTTGGTGGAGTCCTTTCATCCCATCCAGGAACTTAGATGAAGTTTTCACTTATAACCATATATGGCTCTAATGTCTCTTCGAAGCCGATATGATAATATAAATATAAATACAAATATTCTATTGGTTATTTCTTCTAAATTGATACAAATAAGTCATTAATCATTACTATCGCTGTTGTTGTTGTTGTTATTTTGTTACCCATTATCATTAATTCATCATCGTATTCGTTTAATTAAGTTTAAAATATCATGATCTAACATTTAAATCATATATTGACTCGTTTAGAAGTTAAATTCTCTAGGTCGTACCATCTCATAGAGGTCATATTATCTTCTAAGGTCGTACGATTTTGCGAAGGTTACGCCCATCTAAGAATTTGAGATTATATATGTCGTACTAGCTTCTGCAGATGTATATCAGTGATATCGTGCTCAACGTTAACATTTAAGTAATTATTTACAAATAGTAGAATTTACTATGCGCACGAAATCACCGAACCAAATAAAACCACCGTACGAAATCACTGGTTACCCTATAGATCATAGCACCACATCTTCTAGTGGTAACCACCCAACTAACCCTATCAACTAATCATTCGTAAACCTCATCCCTACCACATCAGCATCGCGAACCCGTCACCGCGTTCGTCTCGTAGAAGTCACCGCGCCCCACCCAGAACTAGTGGAGCCCCCCTCGCCGCCCCCGATGAACAACAACGTCGTACCTCTTCCACCGCTGGTATCGGCTCCAAGTCTGCTACTCCGCCTACCCCCCGGTCGCCCTCTCCTCCTCCTCCCGCCTCCTCCGCCAGACAGAAGAACCCGCCCCGTTACGATAGGCGACGCCCGCCCTCGTCGCAACGCAATGATCTCACCGCCGCAGAACTCGAGTCTATCGACTTGATCACTCGTTCAGGTTAGCCTCCACGCTAATATGTTGTTGTTGCCGATCTTGTAATAGTTATAATAATATGATTTATTTGTAGAAGAATTTGTTTGTTTTCGGTTAGTTTTCTAGTTTATAATATAAATATGCACTTTTCCCCTAAAGGGCTTCAACATACTATAGCATATTTTCTGTTGCGGTCGCCTATAAATTTGTACACAATTACTATATTTGTAATAGCACTTCTAGATAATAAATTATATATATATATATGACCATATATGATATAAATTAGTTATAGATATTCATTCAGAATCACAGGATAGGCAGGAAACTCTACATTATGTTTCCCTTTCCCCTCACCACCTGCTACACGGGTTCATTCGTTAAACGTGAGCCTTATTCACTGCTATCCACTTTATATGTGTTGCCACGCTTCACAATATACCCGATATAGCTATTACTGCCATATAGAAGTAAGGGCAAAGGCCTAGATTGTTCTATATAAATAGATGTGTACATGTAAAAGATAGGTAAATTGTACGTGTTTAAAAAATGCTATGTATTATCATTCACTATACATATAGATCTAATTGAGCTTATTCCCTTCTCAGGAGAACCTTGCATGGTTTTTTTAATTTTAACTAATAATTTAATTTAATATTTTAACTTTTTTTTAATTAATTATAATTTTCTATGTGTCCGGAATATTATTTTATGATTCAAATTATAAAATGTAAAGCCAAATTAAGTTAAAGAATTTAATTAACTTCGCAGTACTGAATGAATTATTAATGCATTATATAATCTTATAATATATCTATACAGCTATATATAACAATCTATAAATCTGTTTTCGGTAATCCATAATGTAGTACAAAGTAAATAGTTATTTTCATTTATATTTCAAGCTATACTATCTAGAGATATAAGTATATAAATATTAATATAGTTATAGAAAAGAAAATATATATTTATATATTTAATATACATATGCACCAACTTATCATATGATACTATAATGTACTCATGATAGGTTTCATATATATATATATATTACTAGAGAATCTACCGCGAAGATACTTATAAATTATATAATAATTAATTTATATTTATAATAACAAATTATATATATATATACAGTGATGGGCAACGATCCTTTTTTCCTGGATCTCCGATCCCAATCCTTACTTCGTTACCCGATCCTTTCACAATCCCGATCACGATCACGAGATTATTTATATATTTAATTAATATGATTTTATTTCATAATTCGAAACAATATATATGTAGTTATAATACCTAGTTATAATACCTATGTAATATAAATTATTAATAATTGTAAATAATATTTATTATTAATATATTTTATTATATTTCAATTATAATTCAATTGAATTAAATGCATATTGAATGTATATCATATAGGTTATATGATATAGTCACTATATAGTGAATTAAATATAATTTATTTATATAAATGCATTGAATTGGATACAAATATCTACTCATTATACGACGTACAATGTATATTGTATGTTGAGTAAAAGTCAGTGGTTTACTTATATGATATCAATTGATTAAATTCTATTATGGTAAAAATAACAATTATTATTTAAACACTATGTAGGTTTAACCTAGTATTGCAATACCTTGGAAAACATTACAAGATAATGATCAATACAAATCATATCAATGTAATAATACAATACTAAAATATTGTTAATATTCTTATAATTTAATATAATAATATTAGAGTATCATATATGCAATGATGGGCACCGATCCTTTTTTATGGATCGGCAAAGAATCAGATAACGAATGGAGGATCGGGATCGCTATCGGGAAAAGGATAGGGATCTACGATCCCGATCCCGATCCATAAAAAAAGGATCGGTGCCCATCATTACATATACGATACTCTAATATTATTATATTTATTTATAAGAATATTAACAATATTTTAGTATTGTATTATTACATTGATATACTATTGTATTGATCATTATTTTGTAATGTTTTCCAAGGTATTGCAAGATTAGGTTAAACCTACATTGTATTTAAATAATAATTGTTATTTTTACCATAATAGAATTTAATCAATTGATATCATATAAGTAAACCACTGACTTTTACTCAACATACAATATACATTGTACGTCGTACAATGAGTAGATATTTTATCCAATTCAATGATTTATATAAATAAATTATATATTAATTCACTATATAGTGACTATATCATATAATCTATATGATATACATTCAATATATGCATTTAATTCAATTGAATTATTATTGAAATATAATACAATATATTAATAATTTATATTACATAGGTATTATACCTACATATATATTATTTCGAATTATGAAATAAAAGCGTATTAAATATATAAATAATATCATGATCGGGATCGGGAAAGGATCGGGTAACGAATTGAGGATCGGGATCGGGAAAGGATCGCATAAGAGAATAAATAGAGGACCGGACTAGGATCGGTGATCCAGGAAAAAAAGATTGGTGCCCATCACTGAATGTAGATAAGTAAATCATATACAATATAAAAATATGAGATTTATTTTAGATGAAAATTATGTAACAATGATATGATATAACGAAAAATGTTTGTGGTGGTTGTTTATACATTTTAGCAACTCCTATATGTATATTCATACATTAGTATAAAGTGTGAATAATAAAAATAATACTAGTTTTTAAGAGCTAGTTTAAATTGTTTTGATCGCTGAAATATTCAGTATATTATTATATTGTTAATTAAATGATATACTATTTTCTAATAATTATAATTATTTTAAATTATTTATTTGTTTAATATTACAATTTATTAAAATGGATTAATAAAAATAAATATTTTTTCCAATTGTGTTCATATAATTTAAATTGTAATAATAAATAATTTTATTTAATTATATCAACATAATATATATAGAATTATTTTTTTTATAATATTAATTTATAATATTTAAAAAAATAAGAAATATTCATTTTATCCGTATTTGTTTCCAAATATATATACATAATTTGTACAAAAATCAATAGGATAAAAAATGTACGATCAAATATGATATGCTAATTTAAAATTATTCTTTGAAAAGTTGTATTTTTTTGTGTATTTTATGTGTATAAAATATAGATATAGCACATGCCCTTAAATGAATTGCATCTATTAAAAGTATAATACAATTATTTTAGCTATATTCAATGATATCATTGCATATCATCAGTGGGCGACATCAACAGGTGATATGCTATAGATTATGTTGAAGCCCTTTAGGATGACAGAGAATATTAATATTTTAAAACAGAAAACGAAACAGAAAACAAAATTCCTCTAATATTATTATTATCATTATTTTATCAGTCGTGTTCATCTCACACCGCGTGTCATCTATATAATCAGGCACTCCGGTGTGGTCCATCCTAATTCACACACACACACACACTAATACCCTGCCCTCACAGGTCGCCGTACCTCCTCGCCCACATCTCCTAGGCCCCAGAGCTCGTCTCATCTAGCCTCCAATGGCGGAGGAGAGCTGGGCTACGACGCTCAGACTCGCTACCTGAAGGCTAAACTCAGGGTCCTCCAGGAGGAGATGCAACACTCAGTCGAACACTCGCTCAAAAAGGTTCGTCTGTCCGTCCGTAACGATAACGATATTAACGATACGTTTATTTAGACACTACAGTAGTAATAGAACGATTCCTAAAAGTGTAATCGCATCTAAGTTATAATAATGTTTACAAAAATCATATTAAAATATGTTTATTCAGTCTTTTCCGAAGATTGAAATGTACATGTAGACGTCGTAGTTGATGCCGCATTATAATTGAGGTGTCGAGACCTCTATACTCGTTGTGTGTATGATAACAAGCGCACATTCTATGAAGTTATTGTAATTATCGTTAACATGAAGTATCATTTCTGTATAATATAAATATAGTTTAGAATTGTGGCGACCAGTTACACTGGATCACAATCAGAGATTTTAATAAATGTGTATGTGCTAAGCTCCTCCTATAATTTACTGACTAATCATATCGGATTGTAATACCAAATTATTATCCATAGATTATAATTATAAAAATTAATATTAAAATCAATTTGCAAAAAATATTAAATATTTGGTACGTATATAATTACAAAGATATTCCGAAGGAAAGATGGTTCACTTGACGAATTATTGAAATAAAAACGACACTAGCTCAAATGCGATGGGTAGGAGAACTAACATCTATTTTGGATTTTGTATCTATTAACATATAAATTCGAAAAAAAATACCATAATATAATCTTACATTAAGATATATATAAATATTCTATTTATATCGAAAAGTAAGTGTTCCGTAAAAATTGTATTTGGAGATTTCAAAATTGAATTCATAACAATTTTACCAAATTTGTCAAGGTCAAAATTAGATTGATTCAGTCACATGTAAATTGTCAATACTGTGAAAATTTCGTAATTTGAAAATCATTTTTTTTAATATTATTCATATATCTATCTAACCTTATGAATTTTTAAAGTAGTAAATATAACTTATAATAATATGTGTATCCATCTCGTGGTTGGTATGAGAACTATATTAAAATAATTACATAGCTTAGATAGGGAGTGAACCATCTTTGCTTCGTAAAATCTTTGATAATTATAATTATAATTCTGATTATAACTTAATTTCGCTATTATATATATATATATATATATATATATATAATATATATATTATATATATATACATTTATATGTATTAAAACATGCTATAATATACACATATGCTTGTATATGTATATTTATATTATGGTTAATACAGAGGGATAAATTAATAGTCAAAATTATTTAAAGTTTATATTTATAAAGTATATATATATATATATATTCAGTTCATACTAAATTATATTGGATCAAAATATGTCTAAGATATCTTTATAGCCGGGTTTTTATCTGAGATATCGAATTGTTCTTAAATGTTTACATTGTTATAAAATCAAACTATCGCTAGTAAGAAGTATGAGTTAGTGGAGTTTCCGAGATATTTATGGGAGTTGACTATATATATATGCCTGGGATCTATGGCTCAGTGGAACAGCCAAAAAGCTAGTAAGCGAGAGATCCATGTTCTACTCCAGGTAGTTCTTGTTTTTCTCTTGTGTTTATCAAGAATTTAATAAATAACAAATCAAAATATAAGTAATTCAATGTTAATATTTGTATTGTATTGCCCAGTGCACACCCTTACAGTTATTTATTACATGTATAAGTCTATGACTTCTTGTGGGTTCAATTTGTATTATATTCAATATAAATATATTTATATATATATTATATACCATAAATATATATATATATATATATATATAAAAGTTATAATAATGAAACCAAGTTATTTATAAGTTATAATTATATAAACAGATTTATAATTAAAATTAAATTATATGCAAAGAATTTGATATTCGTTTACAAATTGTTTTTAATATAAATCATATAATTATATTCCGTAAATACCATTTCAGTATTACAATCCAACTAAGCGTAATATAAATATACGCATACACGTCTATATGTGTAAATTAGAGCGTGTTTCATTACATACATTACTATACTAATACACATATGCATATATTATATATATATATATATAATAGGTATATAGATATATATAATAATAATAATAATAATATTTATTAGAAGAATTTTAATAATAATTTTTTTTTCTGTTTAATTATAATAATATTTATTATTTTCTTCTAGAGTAAGATATTATACATTGATATATATTAGAACACACACACATACATATTCGGACCCGCCCCGCAGGACAAGTACAACGCAGAACTAACGCTGAAGCTGACCCGTAGCGAGGACGACCTCCTAGAGCTGAGGCGTCAGGTGCGCTCGCTCAAGTCACAGTTGGCTAAGAACGACGCTTATCAAGGCGAGAGTAAGCTGCACGCCACCGGACTCGAGTCGCAGATACACGCTATGAATAAGGTAAGCGTGGTTTAGACCGAATATAAGGATTTTCAAAGGCCGAAAATAACTAAATTCGGCCTTTTTAATTAAATTCGGCCTTTTTTTTAAACACTTCCTATCTTAAATCATTAAAAGTAATAAAATAAAATACTTAATAGTAATATGTATATTATATGTAAATAATACTACAAGTATAAGCAAATGTTGATATAATATTAGCAATGTATGTAAGTCAATTCGTAATTATTGAAGATTAATTATTAAGGGGACGCAATACCATCGTTTGGTTTACATGTAAAAGATACGAAAAAATGCTATTTTTAGAAATCTATTAACGCAAAAAATATTCACTTTTTTTTTTTTTTTTTTTTTAATCTATTAATAATATTCCATATTTATATATTATATGTTGAAATGTATAGATGTTTACACATCTCTCTGTTATACATTTCTAAAAAAAATAATTGAAATATCAGATAAAAAATTTTAATTTTCTAACTAACTTGCTAATTAAAATTTGTTAAATAAATATATTTTAATTTTGACAAATAACTTGAATCTAACAGGTTTTATCTAGTTATATTGAAAAAATGAAGAAAAAAAATTCAATTGTACAAAAGTTAATACTAGTTAGGTCAGTATGATTGGTCACAAATAATTATTCTGAGTAAATCAAGTTTCAAATATAACATATGAATATAAACAATATGATTATACAGGTACAAATATTATAATATAAACAAAATGAATAATGTAATGAACATGATTTAAACACCATTTTAAAGATAATATTTGAAATATTATAATTTTACATTAAAAAAAAAATTGAAATTCAATTTTTTTTTTCAAAAAATCAATGGTATCGCGTCCCCTTAAGGAAATTATAATAAGATTGTTTGGTATTCTCTTTAGCAATGTATTTGTCAACATACATGTCATATGCGTATCTTGATATGAGAATACGATTTTATACTAATAACAAAATGCATGATGTGCACCTATTAAACTTTCCTATCTTTGAGAAGCATACAAGCGAAGTTTTATTTACGTCAATATCACAAGTATTAGAAGGTATGTGAAGACTGGAAATATAAAATTATATGTATTATTAAATTATTTATATATTATTATCCAAGCTGTATCAAGTATAATACAAAAGCTTCCTTACCATGATTAGTAAGGGTCTGGTGTGGAGCTCATAAACTGGACTTGACGTTATAAGCGACTAGATGTTTTATACAAATTCGATGTCAATGATATTTGTGCTTACTTTAATAAAATTAATTGGATTTTTAAGACGCAATTCAATTTAATAACTAAAATGAGATATAAATGGCACAAGGTAATACAATTATAATTATTGAATATGTAAGTTATAGAATTTCCTGATAGAAATCCTTTGTATAAAGATAATTATAAGAATTTATTGAATTTCAATACCGGACTGCTATGTATATATCCAGGAACTTAATCCGTTGAATCAGATATTTCATTAGTAAATTCGATAAATATACTGTATATAAATATATATACTGAAGGAAAGACCCATCTTTCAAACATTTCACTTAAAATATACATCAAAACAATTTAATTATTTAATACAAATATAATAAATTTCTTATTTACTTGTACTTCATTATTTATTTAAATACTACCCAGCAAACCATAATAACGGATTTAAATACTTAATAAAGCAGTTTATAAAGCAATTTAAATCAGATTTTCGAACATTCTGATTTAAAATTTGCTTTAATTCAACAGATTAAACGTTTTTAAAATATCTCATCTGCAGCTTTAATAATTAAGTATTAAAGCCTGATTTAATTCTGATTTAATAATCTCCACATATAAGATATATTTTCCCAGCAAACAATAATAGCAGATTTAAATACTTTTTAAATCAGTAATAAATATTGACAGATTTAAATACTTATTAAGACAGATTTAAATATATCTTAAGATATCGGAGATTAGTAAATCAAAATGAAATCAGGCTTTAATACTTAATTATTAAAGCAGTAGAAAGATGTTTTAAAAACGTTTAAATCGGTTGTATTAAATCATATTTTAAATCAGAATGTTCGAAAATCTGATTAAAATTGCTTTATAAAATTCTTTAATATGTATTTAAATATTCTGTTATAGTTTGCTGGGTATATTGATACCAATATATTTGTTAATACTAAAATTAATGCAATGCCATGCAATATAATATATATTAATTAAATTAATTAACCATATTAAGTATCTATAGAGAGAACTATATTGATAAAATATAGAAATGCCGAATTTAAGCCGAATATAAGGTTTTAAAAAGGCCGAAAATAAGCTCAATTCGGCCTTTTTCCTTAAATTAGGTAAAGGCCGAATTTAACTCACCCTGGTCATGACCCAAATTTGGGTCATTGGGTTTTTTTGTTGTGTCATGAGACAACTTCTAAAAATATTTATATATATATATATTATAATATAAATTTATCATAGGGTCATGATATATTTTTTTTAATTAAAAATTATTAAAAAAGTTTCATGGTGAAAAAAGGTTGGGAACCAGTGATTTAGACACTTCTGTACTCGGTATAATAGCCAGGTAGATACATGCTATGAATAAGCTATGCCAATAGTTCCGCTACGCTTACCTATCTCCCACTACACCCATTTGCCCCGCTATTTACCGCGATCTCACTACCAATCACTATATCCATTCTCGCCACTACTACCCACTATAACCCACGATACCCATAAGCCCCACCTGCATCGCAGGCACCTTAATAGAAGTAATGTCAAAGCTGCGGTGATCTTTAACTTAAATACTATTGAGATATATTGTAAATTATTGCAATGCTACAATATTTATCTATATAATTGTTATATAATAGGCGAAATAGTTAATAGTTCGTATATAGTAGTTTATATATAATTAATATTTGAAGTATATATTGAAATAGTTAAATATATATATATATATATATATATATAATAGTCAATATAGTTTATAAATTCTGAATGCTAAATATGTAATATTGTATAGTGTAAACATTTAACATTTATTCTGATTTGACTAATCGTACTAGTTCAATCAAGAGTAAATATTCAAAGATGTCCTTACATTAGTTATTAAACAATTTAATAATGTGTATCAAGGATGGCGAAACATATACATTTTTAAATATAAGTAAATATATTATATTATCTTTAAAATGATATAGGGTTTGATGCATAAAAGTAACCATAAGTGCCATAAATAAGCATTTATAAATACAACTGTATACAAATACATTAAAATGATAGTATAATATTTACATATTTTGTTTAAACTGATATTACTACTCTTTATTGTTAAACTTAATTTTGATTCTTTGAACATCCTTAACTTTTGATCTACTTGATAATTGTATATGAATCTTTTAGAACTTAATTATAATAAATATCTCTTCATATATATTAAGTATAAGCTAAAAGTATAATTAAGTTACTAGAAATATTGTTATTTTAAAATTAGTATTTTGTAGGTTTCATTTATATCGTCTTATAATTCTATAACTTAATATTATTATGGATCTAAATGTAATTAATAAGACTTGAAATATACGCTTTATACATCACACAGTATCGTATCATAGCATATAAGTAACGCACTCATTTTCTATTTATACACTTATCCTCGCGCGTCGTGCAACGTAACTAACACCCGCTCACTAATACCCGTTCACTGCCATCAGGAGATGAAGGACATGGCCATGAGCCAAAAGAAGGTGACTGTTACGAAGAACAGCACAGAGCTGCGACTGAACCGTACCATCGAGGAACTCGAGAAGAGCAGGATTACTATCGCTAACCTGAAGTTCAAACAGAAAGTTTACACCCACTTCAATATCTGCTATGTCGTATCAATATAGGTCGAGATTCAGAGTTCTTCATCTTTGTATATATATCTATATATAAGCATTTATTGAGTGAAGTATTTTTATTATTGATTTTTATTTATTTATTTTATTGTAATTGATTCCTCAATCGCTTTCCATAAGCAAGTTTCTTAATATAACTTTTAATGGCTATATATATATATATATATCTAAACAGCACACCCTCGATGCACCGCCAACCTTGATATAATGCCGATTAGAGCTGGAACGTATTTTCAGCCTATCTATTACATGTTATATTAGCTATACTACCTAAAGAGGTCTGCCCAGAGCTAGCCTCCAAGCTATATTAATGCTGCACCGTATATATCTTTATTATTAGCGACAGGCATAGATCCTTATTTTATACAGCGGGATCAGCAAAACTTCTCTCCAATCCTCTATTTGTTTCCATTATTTCAATCCGCTATTCATTACATAATATTGCATATCTAACCCTATACTACGCATCCCCCGATTCCGATCCTGCCCATCACTGCTTATTATATATATATATATATATATCTATATATATCTATATATGTTATTATATTATATGATTTATGTTATTATAATAAAGCTATACAAACTGTACATTACCACTCCATGTTACTACGCTACCACCTCATGTTACTACTACCTCTACTACTACTATGATGATCATCATCACAAGGAAGCAGCGATAGGAGCCACGCAGCATCTCGACCACGCTAAACTCGAGAATAAGAAGCTGACGTCGCAGAAGAAGGAACTCATGATCGGATTTCAGAAACAGATGAAGCTTATCGATCTGTACAAAAGACAAAAGGTTACTTTGCACCACGCTCTACTTCCTCCTCCTCCTCATCCTCCTCCTCCCCCTCCTCCCCCTCCTCCTCCTCCCCCTCCTCCTCATCCTCCTCCTCCTCCCCACACTATAGCATGTAACGACTCTTACCTTTATACCCGTTTATTGTTGGGGTGCAATTATTAGTGATTTTAGTTTATTAGTATTTTTAAACTTTACACGTTTAATTTGACATATCTTAAATATATTAAAACTATATATAATACATAAATTATATAATAATATAAAAATATATCAAGTTCGGGTAGAGATTGATGGTAACTATGAAGACCAGTCTAATATATATATATATAGGGCGATATATATGTATATATATACATATCGGGTAAATCGGACCCGACTAAAACACTACAGTGGTGTGTCCACTCAACTAAATACGCAACATCATTAATCATGGCATTTGTTATAGTTTCCAGAATGTTCTTCAAAACACAACTTATAAACATATTGTTGAGATTCACGAAATATTGATTTCCATATAATAATAATAGTAGTAATTCAATTAGATAAATAAATATATCAATTTTTATATAACTATGTAGTGTTATAATTAAAATTTAATTAAAAATATGATTTAATTATAATAATATCATTTAATACGATTCCTGTGCACTTTATATATATATATGTAAATATGTGTATATAATAAATTTAAAAGAATATAATACTTAATATTTAATATATATTACAAATATTAATTAATTACATTTTCAAAATTATCATATAAATATCATATGTTTATTATAGTTAGTTAATTTTTAAATGATAGATAATCATATAGAGCCCTTCATTCTGAATAGTTTATAAAAAAAAGTACCTACATTTATTATGAATAATAATATGATTTGTTTATATAAATATTGAATAGTTAACTAGTTATTTTTTTATTATATTTTCTATTTTCATTTCTATTTACATGTCAATATCTTTAACATTTATACAGCATAAGTTATTCCATTCTATATAGCTTAATCGCTATTATACAAATATCTATTATTTTATGTGAAACTTTCTAAATTATTAAATTATTCTATTATTATTTAATTACTGAATTCCATTATCATGCATATAATATATCAATTCATATCTAATATTATTATATGACTATTGCTTCTATATGTCAATATTTTCAAGTTAAACTTAATTAAATTATTATACATATATACTTCTACACTCGAATATATTTTCTAATACTAAGTTGTATATTTATTTATTATTAACGTCATTAATAATTTATAAAATCTTTATTTCTAAGAGAATCACTCGCGATATAAAATAAATTAAAGGGAAATCTCAAACGATTATAGAATCATCGTAAATTCATAGTTAAATCATAATAAGCATATAATAATAGGTTTTCGAAGATAATACGATGATGAATGTATTACTAATAATATGAATACAAATTTAACAGATGCACATCGAAGCGGCGAAACTTTTGTCGTTCTCGGAAGATGAATTCCTCGAAATACTCGACTTTACGAAATAGGCACACACACAAGAGAACTACACGCACGATTACATTAACCGCTGCGTATAGCGAGAGCGATCGAGTACGCGTATAATCTTGTAACAACAATTAAGAATGATGATGAATAAACATGACGATACATATATATATATATATTTAACAACGAAAATACTTGTGTAATACTTTATTGGTAGGATAATAATATTCACGAGTGTTCTCAACAATGGCGACTTTAGTGTTAGTGTGAACAAAGTGTTTCAAACGAGAGAATACGCCGACACAGCAGATATTGCCCGCCCGCTGTACACGATGTGTTCAAACCATCACCACGGGTGATAACTGTTCAACTTCACTGATCTGTTTTCTTCCTACTACTTCCCGTTCCGATTTCTATTGCCCTATTTCATGAAGTGAATATCACCCCCCCCCCCCTCCTATTTTCCGATCTCTAAAATCTAAACCCACCCTTTTATCACAATAAACTCGATTACCTAGTGAGTTATTTAGTGAATATCCTTCTCCAAATGCAACACCGGGAATTCGATAAGCTTTATACCGGGCGAGGCCGTTAAGTCGACGAACTTAACCGGTACTCGAGTCGTACCTAAGTTACTTCCCCCCTTAAAGCCCGCACCGCATCCCCTTCGACTCTAACCCCACCTACCATCGCCTCAATTAGGCTCCCCCCCGCCGCCCACCTACCCCGCACCCAGCCATCACCTCCCCGTGCCCCGCCTCAGTGCAACACCGGGAACTCGACGGGCATCTTATTGTACAGCGAAGGCATGGCTCTCATGTATTCGTGCTTGCCTATGTCGTCGTCGTTGACGAGCACCCGGTGCGAGCGCAGCTGTCGGTAGCCCCCCGTACGGTGAACGTCCAGCTCCTCGTGGTAGTGGCCGTAGTAACCACCCGGACCGCGCCACGACGGGAACGGACGCATCTGTAACGGAGTGATGCGATTGGCGGAGGAGTTTTGTATATTTAGTTTATATGTGTAATTCGGGTAAACGAAATATTGTCATTATTTATATATGCAATTATTTGTATATGTACAAGATGTCAATATATATGTATATATATATATATATATATATATATATATATATATATATATATATATATATATATATATAGATGTTATGAGTCTTGATTATAATATTAATTTGTAGAAAAATTAGTGAAATATCAATTATATAAAATTGAATTGTGAAAGTTAATTTAACATTGATGATCACATCACGTCTGCTAACCTGTGTCTTGGGCCAAGGGTTATGGGGGTTATAGAGGGTTAGGGCTGGAGCCCCGGTTCTGTACAGATTGAAAGGGTTGAAGGCGTACCCATCTAGTCTTAGATTAGGGGGAGATGCGTTTTTGAAACCTGAATATTTATTTGTAATTGATTATGATTTTATAGAAGTAATATTTATTTTAGAAATTATATATATATATTTATAGATAACTTAATTACCCATATATATATATATATATTGATAGCGAATGATGTACACATCTATAGGTTACATGAAACAATTTACTAGATAGTTTATCACGCTTTAATAATATTAAAAGATAAGATATAATAACTAATCATTAATTTACTAATTAAAATACAATATTAATTATTTATATTAAATTAAATAATATATTATTACCGGATGATGCTTGGAACATTCCTGACCCAACTGTGTCACGTTTTCTTTGATATCTAGACCAATCATCCTCGTTGGTAAACTCTTGTTGGTTTACTATCTTTAAGTTAGGAATAGCCCTCTTTTGATCGTGTTGCTAAAAGAGTATAAATTTAAATATCATGAAAATTCATAAATTTTAATTTCAAAAAAATGTACGCTATAATAAATATATTTTAAATAAAACTACTTAAATTGCAATATTTATACGCATTTATTGTTACAGACAATATACAACAACAGTAGAGTTACTTTATGTTGATGAATTGATAACACTATCAACAAATATATATAAAATATATATATGTAAATTTAAATGGTAACATAATAGCATGACAAAGTAAATTAATAGCAGCATAATATACATTTAATGGCAACATAATAGCACCATGTAAACATTTGATGATATTATATATGCTATTATGTTGCTATTATGAGGCTATTACTGTTTGCTGGGTTTAGGAAAGAATGGAAAATACGACCAATGGTGTTAATGGTATAACATGCGCATCGGGGGCTTCAACCAGGTCATGTGATAGTGACTCACTACGCCTATGAAATCGCTTACAAGTGTGTCAATATAATATACACATTTATATAATTATAATGCGTATGTATATCGTTAATGGTAAATATAATTGACTGAATATATATATTCCTTAATATATCATTGATTATGCTATGGAATAATTATATGTGATACACACCCTAGCAATTATAATTGGGGGCTTAATTCTAGTGTCTATGGCAATACACCGTATAGGGCTAGTAGAGTTATGGTTAAGTAGGGTTTTCAAATCCATATAAAGGATTGTTATCACTTGTATCTATATTATAGTATATATATACTATATATATACCAAGTATGCTTTAAATAATTGTTAATACTATTGCTTTAAATAATTGCGAAAGCGAATTATGAAGTTTTGTTACAAAATATGTATAATTTAATATTGCAAATGCACCTATTTATTTATCATGTTTCTCGAATAGTATCCTACTGTATATTTAAAAAAAATAATGATATATTCTTAAAATAAAATACAATATAATGAAATTGTTATTGTATTTAAAAATGTACATAACTTTTCATCATTTATAATAATAATATATTTGATAAACTTACAAATATAATCTAAAAATAGAATTAGAATATGAATGTTCATTAATTAACACAAATTAACACAAATTAATTATAGTTACATATCTTTGCTTTGCAGAATCCTTGCCCATATCATTATAATAGTGGTATATAATTATATAATATATACTATATTATATAATTATTATATTATCATAATAATTAAAATAATAATTATATTATTATAATAATTATATACCATATTGTATCAAGACCTCCTATAACCTCCGAGGTTATAGGAGGTCTTGATTATATGGCCCATATAATATGGTTAATTAACAAAGAAAATTCACTTATTTTTATATATTTAATATATATATAATATTATATAATATATATATAAATTATTAAAATAACTACTAATTGAATTAGGTTATATATGTCTAAACATTATAAAAATTGTTAATTATTAATAAATTATTTAATAAATAAAAAAAATATAAAAAGTATGGCCAATATGGGGGTCGAACCCATGACATTCGCGTTATTAGCACGACGCTCTAACCAACTGAGCTAATCGGCCACTTTATATATATACATAGTATAAGTATTCATTTAATTGTAATATGAACATTTCACACAATAGATTATACACAATTCAAAGTCCAAACTCTGGACTCTAAATATGTTAGGTGAAATAATATATATAGATATAAAGAAAATGGCCGATTAGCTCAGTTGGTTAGAGCGTCGTGCTAATAACGCGAATGTCATGGGTTCGACCCCCATATTGGCCATACTTTTTATAATTAAGTTAATTAGTTTTAAACTAAGTTTAACTTAATTAACTAACAAAGTTAATTTTATTATAAACATACTATTATCAAGGACATTTCCTTGATATTATAGTAACTATAGTTATATATAACTATAGTTATATATAACTATAGTTACTATAATAGCAAGGACATGTCCTTGAATATAATATAACTATATATAAACATAATATATTTAATATAATATTATGTTTATAGTATAAACATATGTTACAAATTAAATATATATTATTTATATAATTTATAATAAATTATATTATATTAGTTTATTTTATAGTTTTGTTTATTTTTACCCAGCAAACAGTAATAGCCTAATAATAGCAACATAACAGCATATTTAATAGCCAAATGTTTACATTATGCTATTATGCTGCTATTATGTTGAAATTAAAAGTCTATTATGCTGCTATTTATGTGTAATATCTACTATTTATTATGCTGCTATTATATTTCCATTAAAAGTCTATTATACTGCTATTATAATTTGTGATGATATTATGCTGCTATTGTGTTTCTATTATAATGATAGAAACATAATATCAGCATAATATACTTTTAATGGCAACATAATAGCAGCATAATAGCACAATGTAAACATTGGAAGCTATTATGTATGCTATTATGCTCCTATTATGAGGCTATTACTGTTAGCTGGGTATAAATAATAATAGGACCTAACATAGTATATAAGTAAGTATTGTTTTCTCTTGTGCTTATGATGAACTTAATAAACGATAAATCAAAACACAAGAAAAAAACTAAGTTACTTATTTTTGTTGTATTGTCCCTCACAGTTATTTATAACTTTTACAATACTTGAAAGATCCATTTGTTTACGTGATTCAATAAATATATATATATATGTATATATTACAATAGCTTATATACTATATATATATATATATATATATATATATATATATATATATATATATATATATATATATATATATATTGCTTTGAATATTTGTTTCAAAAAGAATTATTGCATATCTCACACAATTACATAATATGCTAAATACGCGTGATATATAACGTTAATTGTTCGCCTACTACTACTACTACTACTACTACTACTACTACTACTACTACTACTACTACTACTACTACTACTACTACTACTACTACTACTACTACTACTACTACTACTACTACTACTACTACTACTACTACTACTACTACTACTACTACTACTACTACTACTACTACTACTACTACTACTACTACTACTACTACTACTACTACTACTACTACTACTACTACTACTACTACTACTACTACTACTACTACTACTACTACTACTACTACTACTACTACTACTACTACTACTACTACTACTACTACTACTACTACTACTACTACTACTACTACTACTACTACTACTACTACTACTACTACTACTACTACTACTACTACTACTACTACTACTACTACTACTACTACTACTACTACTACTACTACTACTACTACTACTACTACTACTACTACTACTACTACTACTACTACTACTACTACTACTACTACTACTACTACTACTACTACTACTACTACTACTACTACTACTACTACTACTACTACTACTACTACTACTACTACTACTACTACTACTACTACTACTACTACTACTACTACTACCACTACTACTACTACTACTACTACTACTACTACTACTACTACTACTACTACTACTACTACTACTACTACTACTACTACTACTACTATTACTACTACTACTACTACTACTACTACTACTACTACTACTACTACTACTACTACTACCCTGACTACTACTACCCACACTAACCTGCCATGTTCTACTAGTAGGATTGTAGTAGGCATGCCCACTGAACACAGCAGACTTAGGCTCTGTAGCGATGTTGTTCCATTGAGGAGTGTATCTTTTCTTGCCCTTCAGTAAATCTCTGTAAACGTCAAGGCATTAGTATAGTATAAGCAGAGTAATACATACATAGGTTACCCATATATGGGTAGGTATAACCTATAACCTATAGGTTGCCTAGGTTACGTTAACGAATATAGTCGTGTATACACACACATACTTATTAGGTATACCTATAGGAATACGCGTGTGTGATACTTATTATTGTGAGATTAATATTTACTACCTGTATAATTATCATTATATATATATATAATATATATATTATATATATATATATATATATATATATATATATATTATATAGGTTACCTATCTATATTATATAATACCTATAATACCCATATCTATATACTATATACTCTATAGTATATACTATATAGAATTAGTACTTCTGTAATATTGCAAGTGTTTACAGCGCGCTCCCCGACATTGACTGAACAGGATGTCATGCGTGTAACATGGAGATAAGCAAGTAGGCTGCATACTAACTGTAGGCATACCTTTACCTGAACCTATACGGGTGTTATCTACACAACGTGTTAACTGACCAGTGGTCAGTGGATAGTAAGTTGTTATCTGACCATCACGCCCCCAGTTATATCCAACAATAGAATACCATATAAGGTATCACGTATTACAGAATTGTGTTGGCTTTTAGGCAAGACAGATAAACAGTTGAACCCTATTCAATGAACAGTATATCATTATAACTAGGCAATGCCCCCTGATCGTGATGTTTAGTGTGGTTAGTCTACCTCTAAGCCAGTTATGCTGAACAATGACACAAGCCACAACAGATAACAATACGCACATCTATGACGTCACGATTAATAATGACCAACATCAGGTAAGGTCGCAAGTACTGCATTCACTATAACATCCGGTCGAAAATGTTAACAAAAGAATTAATTTTAAAACGTATAAACATTTATAATTATAAATACACATACACATATATACACACATATATACACACATATATATATACACACATACATATATACACGTACTGTCACATGTATACCTGACAAACACCGCGCCTGTCCAGTGGACAGTGTCCACTCGTCTTGCTACACAACCACACCCTACGACTTAAATGGTCGCGACAGAGACCTCTTAGGGTAGAAACCGCTGTCCAACACCACTGTCTATATACCTATAGGTATATATACCTTACAATAAGTCTTATATGTGTGGGATATACTCAACTGTATCCTATAACGTTGCGCATTATCTATGTTGTACAGTACTATAGAACCATTAGCTAAATATATTGCATCATAGGTCACCGAACCCCGTGTGTAGTTCATTATCATTACTGAAGTTTACTAGACTATTAGTAGGGTATAGGAAGAAGGGTATTGTGAGAGTCGAGAATGGGGCTATTGTTTTAGTAGATTCCAGAATATACTTGGGGTGGGACTTTAATTTGTAAAATATTATTTACAAAATTAGAAATCACGTAAGTGTAAGTGTAAGTAATTACTATTGAATGCAACTCTAAATGGGGTATCACACTACCAGTATTTCCGGCAACTTGTCGGAAATATAGTAACTTTAAAACGATTTTATATTAAGTTGAAATGGGATATTAAAGTTACTATATTTCAGGCAAGATATTGGAAAGTAAGGTACCACTACAATTGTATTTATCTTGCTAGTAAATCACTTTCTAGAAAACATTCCCGGACATTATTTCCGTAAATATTGGTAGTGTGATGTGACCCCCTTAATGACCCCCTTAATGACCCCCTTAATGTCTCCCTTAATGTCTCTATTATTGTTATCTTACATGGTAGCGTATACGGTGTCGCTCCGATTAGTTATTTGATTCATTGTTATTATTTGTATTACGGTTGATATTATTATTATTGTTATAACAATATAACAATATTATTATTATTGTTATTTGGTATTGTTATTTAAACACCATCGTCAATAACACTAATCCAATGATTGGCATTTATATATTGCGGAAGTGTTTTTATAAATAAATATAATACATCAATCAAGCGAACATTATTATATTTGACTAGAATTCGTATATATATACGTTCATATATATATATGTGCTATAGAATGAGTATTTTAATAATTTATAGGACAACTAAATTAGCACGTTACGAAGTAAATAACTATATATATAGTTACACCATCTATTTTTCACAATATATAGATGGTATAACTATACTATAACTATACTAAAGTGGTTAGTATTAACTTTGCTATTAATATATTTTAAGATAACTACATATAAAGAGACAGACAATGCCTACTAATAATAAGTATATTATAATGTAGATAAGTAATATATAGGTAATATTGATAAGTAATATAGGTAGGTGATGTAGGTAGGTATGTATAAATATCAACATTATGTCTTATATAAATATTAATATGTATGAATATTTAAAAGTAGTTAGGTATTTAGGTATATATACCTATATATATATATATATACCTATATATATATATTATATATATATATATATATATATATATATATATATAGGTATACTATAGTACATATATGTATACCTATATGTATACTATACATACTAATGTAAATATCTAAATGAATCCTTAGTATTATAATACTGTATATATACATACGTATACATAATAAATGCGTGAAAATATACATATATACATTATAGGATATATTACCTATATATCTTTCAATATTGGTTAATATTTCTAAACGCGATAACCTCAAAGCACGATTCTAATGCTAAGGCTTACCTGCACAATCACGTTAAGTACACGTGCACTTAGGACCTATAGTATCACGTGACGTATATGCCCCTAAATATCGATTACATTGCAATACATTGAAGTAGTAGGCATCGACATATCGATTTAGTTATGTTCTTATTATAGTCTATATTAACATATTTGATATTGTATTAATATATAGGTAATATACACGTACTTAATACAAACACATGAGCATATATGAATAGATATACACACACACGCACGCCTATCTATACTTAACTATCGATATATTGATCAGGGTATTCCGTGTCATGATGTCTAATACCACTTAGTTACCGAGAGCGTGTATGCATGTTCAATATATAATGCATACGTACCCCTATAGGGTTATGATGTACCCCTATAGGGTTATGACGTACCCGTATAGGGTAATGATGTAGCCGTATAGGGTTATAACGCACGCTTCAGAGGTGTAGCTGGACGATGTACATATAAACACACACACAAACACATAATATATATATATATATATTGGTAATTTCAATAAATTGTGAATTTAAGTAAAGCATAATCATGGAACAATTACTTAAATTAATACATAAGTTTATATAATATAATATTATGATATTAGATATACCATTATAAATACCATTATATACATACTTGAATACTATACTATTGTATATTTGAGTGTACTTTGTGCGTAGTTACATTGTGCCTATAGGTATATTTCTAGGTATTTAGGGTATCCATAAAGTTACATATAGCAAAGAGGGTATACCTCTAGGTATATATATACTTATACTTATACCTAAACCTAAACTTATACTTATACCTATACCTATACCTAAACCTATACCTATACCTAAACCTATACCTATACCTACACCTATACCTATACCTATACCTAAACCTATATATAGGTATTTTGTAACTGTAACTAACAATATAAGCTGTGTTACTTGTGCACGTAGCCTATACGACACGCTCTATCGGTGTGCTTAGCGCCAGGGTTAGCGCCAGGGTTAGCGCCAGGGTTAGCGCGAGGGTTAATGGGTTTACGCTCTAACTTCATAGTGTAGTTAACGCGCATGCGCAGCCTACTTCGTGTAGGTGTTAGTAGGTGTTAGTAGGTGTTAGTAGTAACCTTCTATCGGCTGTGAATTCGAATCCTTTATCGCGATTAACGTGTTCGAATGTATACGACGCCATTGCTTCAGCTAGCACTACGAATAACTAAAACCGCAGGCAGACGGTAACTACAAGCGACCGCCGTCGACCAATCAGCGACGAGCACCGTTAATTCGCAACGATAGTAAGGGAGACGATGCGTTTCAATCCTGTTTAGATTAGGCGACGGTGGCGGCGGTCCGATTAGCCGAGGATTGTTCTCTAATTGAAATAATGATTCGAGTGTTACGTAATACAGGGGCGGGCGGGTGGGCGGGCGGGCGGTGGTTTCGATGAGCGGGTGGTCGATGTATCGGGTGGTCGATGTATAGCGTGTGTTCGTCGTGGTTTGTTATGCTTTTGAATAAACGCGCGGCTCGAGTTTATAAATTGTGTTTAATTTTTATCAAATTTGTTAATATTCACATTTATTTTATATCGCATATTTATAAAACGAATATTCGCTTAGTAATAGGTATACATAATATATATCAACAATAACCTACTCTGATTAGTAAATAGTAAAGTAGGCTATTGTTGACATATATTTGCTAAATATATATTTGTAATTGAGAAATATATTAGCTATAGCTATAAAAGAGTTCGATAATTTTTTAGAAAAAATCTATTTATAATCAAATTGTAATTAGTTTATAACTACTTTTCTTATATATTTGACATGGAATACATATTCAAATAGTTCATAATTCATATATGTATATATATATATATATATATATATATTGATAACTGCCGTTGTGGCTCAGTTGGCTAAGGCGTCAGACACACAAGCAGTAGGACACTGGTTCGAGTCTCGTCCGGATCATTAATTAATGTTATAAACTAAGTCTTAAAATATTATTTAGAAGTGATCTTATATAAGTGTGTATAAATAAACGATTGGCTCTCGTTAAAATAATGGATGCCTTAACATGAGAGCGGCTTCGAAGGGACATTAGAGCCATATCATTAGAGCCATATAAATATGGTTATAAGTGAAAACTTCATCTAAGTTCCTGCATGGGATGATACAAAAAACTAACATTAACAATATATATATATATATATATATATGTGTGTGTGTGTGTACAATGTATATATATAATAGCCAGTTAGTACCTATAGGTATTATAATTATTATAATTAAACATAGTGTTTAATCAAATTAACAAAAGTCGATATTTTATTAAACAGAAATATAGTAATCTAGTAATCTAGTAATACATGCGTCACCAATATTGACTATATAATAATATTATGATGTATATCGTATATAGCATATAGTATATACTCGATATAGATATGGGCATTATATAAACCGTATTTAATCGTTTGTGTTATATTATTGTTTATTGATATATATATATATATATATATATATATATATATATCAATAATTAGCCGAGAAGAGCGCATACTTCTCATGTTAACCCCCCCGTGTAAGAATAATAATTAACGTATATGCATATATATGTATACTGGCAGCTCGTGACGATGACACATGTTATATTAAATAGCACCTCAAACTCGACCACTAGTTACGAGTGATATTAGGGCACGAATAAGAATAATAATACTAAAATAATAATAATATTAATAATAATTATAATAAAAAAAATAATAATAATAATAATCATATTGGTTCATCGTAATAAACGAAAGTGAACCCAGATAAATATTGAAGTTCACTGAACTTATCGAAATATCTACCTGTCATTTAATGCAATAACGTGTTACTATCTAAACTTTCAGACGATTGTAGTACTATCAAATATCACCAGAATACCATCAAATAAATATGTGAACCACGCTCAATATTAAATGTTATATTTGATTACATACTAATCATACGAGTACAATTATACAATATAGTATAAATATATATATATATATATATATATATATTATAATCAGATAGAGTGTAAACACTCAGGAAAACACAAAAGTAAAGCTTGACTAGGTATTATCCCATACAATATAGTATAAATATATATATATATATATATATATATTAGAATCAGATAGAGTGTAAACACTCAGGAAAACACAAAAGCAAAGCTTGACTAGGTATTATCCCACTCAATTTGATAACAACATTACAATAATACAAAATAAAGAAAATTATAAAATGACAATAACTTATTTTAAAATTTCAATTTTGTATATCATTAGAACTATAATTTTGTATATATACTATTGTATATATTATTAAAGTGATTTGATTTGTAAATTTGATTCGTGTAAATGAAAATCGTGCTGAAAAAATAAGTAAGGAAAGTGGACACCTAACACAGGGGACACTAACAATACATAGTCTTAACATGTTATGACTCAATATTTTTATTCAAAAATTACAATATATTAATATTATATGATTATAGATATTATTGTTATTGTAAAATTTTATTTAATCATTTTATTCAAAATATAACGGGGGTGTCCGTATTCGGTGCCCATGTCCGAATACGGACACCATGTGTTGTAATACGGACACCCTATATACCACTAGATAAACTATATATTATAGATGAATCAATCAGACAAATTACAAATACATTATTTATAATTAATTTGATGACAAATTTAAGATAATTTAAATAGTAATTAATTTATTAATTTTTATTATTTATTAATTAATAATACAATTTAAGTATCTACATAATAATATTTTTAGATTTAGCTTCATTGGTGGTATTACTATTATAACATACGCGATTTTTATAAAAATCAGAGTAGTTCAAATGCTGCGCGCTGTTGACTATAGGGTGTCCGTATTAGGGACTTATATGACCTTTAGATATATGCTTATAACTTAATTAATATTTGATGACAAAATAGATACATTTTTTATATAAGGTTTAGAATGCTTTAGTTATTAATACTATATTATTATATTGATACATTTGTATATAGGTACTTGAGAAGTTTTTAAGTTGACATTTTTTTTATAAATTTAAAAACGTAATAATAAAATCAGTTTATTGGATATATCATTACTATTTTGAATAATAAAAAAAAATAAAAAATACTCGTTTAGACTATTTATATAATTATGAATATTTTATTCATTAACATTTTTTGTAGGATTTATGGTTACTGAGATATCGAGAGTGTCCGTATTCGGTTACTTTCCCCTACTTGAAAATTATTATCAAGGTGAGGTCATAATTTTCAGTTAAATACAAAAAAAATATAATAAATAATAAAAGTATATTAAATACATAAATAAGAGAAAAATATAGGTAATAAATAATGTAGTATTTTCGATAAAAGTTTTTGTATTCATTAATTTGTGAAAAGAAGCTGGTAATACATTCCATATCTCAGGAGCTTTGTTAGAGAGGCAAAACAATTTTCTATGTGTTATTATTTTGGGTAAAAACAATTTTCAGATAAAGGTTTATAATTATTTTAATTTTGTGTAAAAACATATTGTAAAATTATAGGCAAAGATTTAGTCATGTATCTATTTATATATTTTAAGATATTAATCTTTATAACATCGTGATATTTTAAAAGATTGACTTTTTTATAAATTTGATCTATATCTAGATTAAAAGAAAAAAAATACTTGTTTATTACCCTATTTTGCAATATAATAATTGGATGAATATTAGACAAAAAATACTACCCGAAATACATGAACAATAATGTAGATGACTTTAAAAATACTATGATATATTTGTATACGATTTTTTAAATGTAGTTTATTTTTTATTTTATTTATAATATCAATGGATCTACTTTGTTTTGCTCTGATATAATTTATATGATAATTCCAGTTATATTTATCATCAATTAATATACCAAGGAACGATACATGATTCACCTGTTCTATTATTTCATTATACACTTTTAATTATATTTTCTTTTTAGATTTAGAAATTTCGAATATTATAGAGCATAACTTTGGTTTTTTTTACATTTAATGTTAATTTATTACTAAATAGACAGTGAGTTAAACTACAAAGGTCATATTGTATATTAGTTGGCAGAAGATCAAAATATTTACTACTGAAAATTAAATTTGTATCATCTGCAAAAAGTATGAGTTTATAATATTTCAGTTTAGAATATTAGGCATATCATTAATATATAGAAAATATATTAGAAAAAGTAATGGCTCTAAAACTGATCATTGCGGAACACAAATATATATATATATATATATATATATATATATACAGTAAAACCTCTCTATAAGAAACCTCTTTATAAGAAAAACCTCTTTATAAGAACATTTTTCACACATTTGGTTGGAATTCAACCTTTTCCACATTAAAAAACCTCTTTATAAGAAAATCTTATAAGAAAAATATAAGAAAAACCTCTTTATAAGAAACTTATTGTATACAAAATATAAAAATAATTATATATATAAATAGAAGTATTGTATATTGATAACAATTATAGAAATTAATTATTATATAAGATCTTTTTTCTTACAAATATTTTATATTACATATATGGCTCGAAATGAATTACAAATAATTGATAATTGTTATTGTATATCCATAGATTTATTAAAATTAATTAATAAATGTTATTTTAAAATAAATCATATTTCTAAACTATTCTTTTAATTAATACTAAATAAATAAAAATAAATAAATATACTATATATAACATATAGGTTATATATATAACCCTATGCACTATATATAGTGCATTTTCAATTATAGGTCCTAAATGAATTCTTAAAATCATTGGAAAAGTAAAAACCTCTTTATAAGAAAACCTCTCTATGAGAAAAAAAGTACTGTAAAAAAATAGTTTCTTATAGAGAGGTTTTACTGTATATATATATATATATATATATATAAATACAGGCCCATAGCCACGGGGGGGGGCCTGCGGGGGCAAGGCCCCCCCTGAGATCGGCTAGGCCCCCCTGAGATTAGGTAGGCCCCTAGAATTTTGTTCACATCCAGTTTTTTTCATATAGTATTTACTAGATATTCAATTATTGTTATATTTTTATTTTATAATTTTATTTATATTATATTTATTTATTAGAATGTATGTATTTGAGTCATAGACATTATAGTGAGGATCCAATTCAGTATTTATGGTTTTATAAAATATTTTCTAAAATTATGATAAATATTAAAATAAATTTTAATAATTTAAATTTCATCTGATCTCGGAAATGTTTGTCCTAAATATACAGTGGTAGAACATCTTTTGGAAATAAATCAAGAATATTTACCTATAATATGTATATGTGATATATATTATAATATATCATATATATATATATATACAAAATAACGCAAATTTAATATATATCCATTTGTAGATTACAGTACTTTCACAGTAAGTGGTTACAATTGGAATTCCGCTTTAAAAAAGAATATGGTTTGATAAATGGTTCCAATCGTGTGATTTCTTCTATGAATCGCGTAAAAAAGATCCAACTATTAATTGTCTATCAGTGCATTCTCCTAAAAACTATTCTTTTCAACTTCTCAATGCTAGATAAGTACGAAATAAAGTTGATTTTATTTCACAATAATTATTGATTCTAATTTTTCTATTTCTGCTATTACTGAGACTTGTCTAACTATTGCTGATTCTGTTCTAGCTTCCCAACTTACCCCTATTTGTTTTTAAGTATTGATTGCTAATAGGTTTACATCACATCGTCGTGTGGCCTAGCTCTGTTATTCTCATCGGAACTTAAGCTTATTTCGTCATCTACCACATGTTTCTCTTCATATGAAATTCTGATCTGTAATATTCAGTTTCCTTCATTATAATTATACTTATCTTCCTATATCTTTTACAAAACGGTTATTCTTGGTGATTTTAATATTCAAATTAATAATGAAAATCATGCTTCCTTATCTCTGAATAAACTTATATTTGAGTACTCCCTGATGCAACATGTTTTCTTTACTATTAACACTAATAGTAATACTATTAACTTTTTTTATATTTAGCTGATTCTAAATTAATTTCATATCCCACTCAAAGTTCTTTAATATCTGATCACTTTGCCATATTATTTGATTTGAACTTGCCGGTGATACAAATTAATCGACCTTTTAGATCGTTTCAGAAAATCTCCTCTATTGATAAGCCAATGTGTGTTAACTCTGTATTCCATCAAATTAACAACAGTAAATATTCTGATTTGTCTACACTTTTTGAATATATTAATTTGGCATTATCTCATTCGCTTGATATTTGTGTACCCTCCATTACTCTTATCAACCGAACTTATTCTAAGTTTTCCTGGTTTAATATTTAGCTTGTTAACTTGAGGCAACTTCTTCGTAGACTACAACGTAAATATGAATCCTCTAAATTTGAATCTGATCTTAGTTCCTTTAAAGTTTTCGATCGCTTTACAAGAACAAATTTCTCTCTACCAAATCGTCATACTTTACTGATATTCTCGGTAGTTATGTAATATCTTCTAAATAAGCTTATAGATTATCTTTCACCTTAGTAGGTTAAACCCATACCAAGCATCTTCCAGACCAACCTGATTTAGTTCTTTGTTCATTATTTGCAAATTTCGTCCAACAAAAAATGTCTTGCATTATGAATGTACTTCCAACCATCAACTCGGCACGACTCAATCTTAATTTAACATCCACTCATAATCACTGTTCACATTTTTCGTTTCCAAACATGACACTGTACTCTCTTTGATGACGTCCTTAAAAACCAATTCCCCCTTGATCATATTCCACTCAATATACTTCGTTCATTATCACCATATTTTATTGGACTTATCGCGTAAATAATTCATAAATCACTCTTATATCATTTATTGTTCCAAACTCAATGAAATAGTTATAGATTATACTTATTTAAAAAAAAAACTATTGACCAATATAAATTAGCAAGTTATCGTCAAATATCCCAGTTATCATCCTTATCTAAGACCTCAGAACGAGTTGTGTCCACTCAAATTATTAATTACAGTATGTCCAATGCTATTATTGATATATATCAAAGTGCGTATCTTCCTCATCGTAGTACCGAAACTGCCCTTACTTTAATCATTAATGATATTCTCATCTCTTAATAATAAATCCCCATGCTATCTTGTACTACTTGACTTATCTAGTGCTTGTGATACTCTCGATCATAATATTCTCTCTAATTGACTTTATCAAATTGGTATACACGGTCAAGTCTACAGTTGGCTTATGTATTTTATTTCATTTTGAACATCTTCAGTGAATATTAACTCATCGTTATATCCTAGTTATGTTAACATACATGGTGTTCCACGAGGCTCTGTTCTTGGCCTTATATGTTCATTATTTATATTCTTCCTAAAAAATAAATTATTCATAAATATCCTAATATTAACTATCATCTTTATGCCGATGATCTTCAGATATATAGCCATTTCCTAATTCTAGTGATATTGGTATAATTCAAATATTTATGTTTAATTGTATTACTGATCTCACTCATTGGTTCTCTCACAAGTCCATTTCCTTAAATATGACTAAAACTAACACTATCATATTCTCAAAACACAGTTCTCCTCTATTAATCACTCATATTTTTCTACTATCTCTTCCAACTTCTCAATCTATAACTATCCTCGGTTTCACTATAACCTCTCAACTAGACTAATTTCTATACATTAATAATATGATACGCACTGATAACTATATAATTTTAGAAAATCTCGTTATAAGCTTAACTTTGCCATAACTAAATGTGTACTTCACTCGCTAGTATTTAGTAAACTTATCTACTGATGTTATTATCGTATACCTTACCTGTTAACCTGGTTCTACTGATTTTTTAAATGTTATTATATGCATATAAAGTTATGTTTACATAGTGTATAATATACACACACAGTGTATTTTTATTTATTGTTTATTTATACACTGTTTAATTCATATTGTGTGTCAATATAAGTAATAGAGTATACTATTAAATTACTAGTAGTGATATTATTACTAGTATACTAGTTTATATTCATTACATTTTAGTCTTACAATTTTGGGGGGCCTTGCCCCCCTGGTATACATTTCTGGCTACGGGCCTGTATATATATATATATATATATATATATATATATATATATATTGCTAAAATCAAACGTATAACAAGGTACCATGAAAGAAAATTCTTAAAATATAGATTTTAAATATGTTATAATTCTTACCGAAATGTACGATCTGAATAAAAAAGTTCCATTATAGAATTAAAAATGAGATATATTAAGAATACAATAGCATGTTTATCTATTAACTCTCGACAGTTCTTTAATGTTACAAATAATCATACCGGTAGGAATAATAAATCATACTTACCTAACTTACCTAACGAAATAATATATTCTGAAATGATTAAATATGTTCATTATAAAATTACTTCAGTTTACGAATGTATTACAACTGGAAAAAATAAAGAAATTAACTTAATCCACAGCTTCAATCTGTATTCCTTATTCAGATTCAAGTTGAACATATTATTTTAATGATTTTAATATGTCATCAAGATTGGAAGTATATCAATTAATTATGTATTCCACTTCAACTAGTCCGGGTGATACTATACCACTTAGCATAATTAAACAACTTAAACCTATTATGGCTCCGTTTTATTGTTCTATTGTTAATTATTCTCTTTATGGCTCCACATTTCCTAGTGTATTTAAACATGCTGAAATAACTCCGTTATTGAAAAAAGCAAATTTCAATAAACTTTATTATTATAGACCTATATCACAAATGCCATTACTTAGTAAGATAATTGAAAATATTAGTAGACAAATTATAGATTATTAACTGTACCATACTCCCTTTGATGAATATCAAGATGCATATAGACCAAGCCATAGTAATAACTACGCTACTCAAGCTAGCAGGTGATATGTTCAAATATTTAAATATTTCTGAATTCATACAAATAATACTTCTTGATGTAGAATACTTTCGTCTGCAATCGATAGTATCTTAGGATATTATAGTCCCTATAGGGACATCAATATCAATATAAGGACTATCAATATATTGATAACATTACATTTACTGGTTCATTTTTAGACTGGATTATTTATTACTTATCTAATAGAACGTATTCAATAAACATAAACATACAATAATTATATTCACCTATTGGAAAGTTAGGACCTACTGATGGAGTTATCACGATGCTCTGTTATGTATATATATATATATATATATATATATATACATATATATATGACCCATTTTATATATATATATATATATATATATTTTTCCCATTTCTTTAGTTACCAAGCAGTTCTCCAATATTCACTATGCAATATATGCAAATACAAATAATTATAAAGTGTTAAACGACGTATTGAAAAAGTTATGAAATGGTTCAATTTTAACAACGTACTCCCAAATGTATCCAAAACTAAACTTATTAATATCACCACTAAACAATTTAATTTGAATATTATAATATTTGACTCAATTATTAATAATTAATAATTAATAATTTATTATAGAACCTAGTGAGTATGTTAAATTACTTGGCGTTACATTAGTTTCTAGACTTTCTTTCTCATCTATAAGTTTCATCTCATCTATTTGTAAATCTGCAAATTACAACCTATTTAATATTCGCAAAATAAGGAAATATGTAACTGTACGGTACAGTCTGTAGCTTTACAATGACTTTATTACATAACCACTAGTTATATCTAGATTTCGTTATTGAAATAACATATTTACTCAAACAAAAATATATATAATAGACTAAACCGGGTGATAAATATATATTCAATATATTATATTTATTATATTAATATATAATCTAAAAATGACTATATTATTGTTAAGAATATTTTAAATGACCCACATCGGTTCAACCACGATATGATGATTACATGTAAGGTTATTTGCATAATGTATAACACATTATTATTTAGCACCCCCAACTATCTCGCACATATCTTTATAAAGGAATTAAAGAGGACGTCGCGTCATTGATATGATGACATATGTCGGGTAGGCATACACGCGTGTTCCTTCGATAAAGAAAACATGAATAATGACAAGATCATTATGTTGGAGTGTCCCTACGCTGTTAATAGTCTTACTACGAAACATACAAAACATGTGAAGTCAGTCAACTTTCAAGATTCATTTACGAAATTATTTAATTAAATTATTATTATAATCATATATATATATTTATTTTTATTTTATCTATTTATCGTTTATTTTTTTTCATTTACACTTGTGAGATTGAAAAATATACAAGTGTATACATATATATATAAATACATAATTACTTACTTATATATATATATATATATATATATATATTTGATAGACGTTATATAATTATAAAAACAATAATTCTACAAAGTTGTATTCACTTAATTATATCATATTATGTTCACCTATATTAGTTTACGACTTTAAACTATATAAACTAATATAAATAAGAAAAAAAACAAAAATGAATTGACGAAGTAGATTATGATAGAAGTAACCTATATTTTTAATATGTGTATTTTAGTTATAGTTATAGTCATTCTAACCGGAAATGTAAAATAATTATTTGCATTAATTCATCCATCCATTTAAATATTAATAACTATAATATTAATTATAATTAATAATTATTAATAGATTTATATCATACATTTATTTTTAAAGAATTATGTCACGTCGTATACAATAACATCTTATTGCAAAGCATATGAACTATAATTGGCATGATTAATTATCATAATTAAATATATAAATAATATCAACATTTCAAACTTAAGTTATAGTCTTAAAGATAGTATTCAAGACATTATGCAAAGAAAATAATCAGGAATATATACGTTATCTATTAAATACAGAAGTAATGTGACTTTCGAAGGGACATTTTTAATTTATTTTCACGATTTATATAATTCTGTGAATATTCATGAATTTTATTTAGATAAATATAATAAATTAAATATAATTAAAGTCAAATTGCTTATCGACCTGCTATTTTTTTAAAAATTACTATTTTAAATAAATCACAACAATGTTCACAATTAACTTTGATAATAGTTACGATTAGATGTTAATAATATCATGTTATATACTTTAAAAACCTGTTAATTATTAATAAACAGATTATGAGGAGATACGATATTACTAAATTTCTAAAGTTAATAAAATATAAAGAAATAATGACTCATATAATATAAAGCATATACCTACATAGAAGATTTAATAGATAATATAAATACTCGATGTACACATACTATATATATAGTATATTTACTATATATAGTGATATATTTAATTTAAATATTCCTGAATAATAAACCCATTTTATGTAATATTTCTGTACAATATAGGACATCTATTCAATGAGACTTCATTGCAATCAATTACGATGAATAACTAAAGGTGAATTGTTAATACAGAATATTATGTAATACTTCAGTTTGAAATTACAGACCCAATCATAAATATTTGGAAAAATATATAATTATGCTAATTGGAATTCCGAACTTCATATTTGTTTGAAAATGGTATTATTTATTATAATTTATTATAAATATCTATACTCATTAATAATATATGTACTTATTATATAACTATGATGTAAATATTATCAACATAAATCTCGGATGAAGTATTATTATGCATATTCTAACAACAAATATAAATAGATTGCATGTATACATTAATAAAGATACGGTGATTATTGATATCCAATAGTCCATATATTGAAAATACTATTGTTTATTATAAGTTTAAACATTTAAATGTTTACATTCTCTTTATTAATAATAATAAACGTATATAACTAAATAAGTAATATATTCTGTATTTATTTAGGTATATATAGATATATTTGTGTGTGTGTTTATATAAATAAATAAATAAATCAGATTTATTATTTCATGTTGTAAAGCATGAAATAATGGAGAAGTTAATAAACAAATGAATTTGTTTTTGCGAGGACTTCCCCATTCATCATATTCTAGATAAGTTAGATTCTCATGAGTAAAAAATGTAAATATAAATAATTAAAATGTAAAGAATAAAAAATATGTATCAATAAGTCAAGTTAAAATAAATGATGTAAAGAATAAAAAATATGTATCAATAAGTCAAGTTCATATATATATATATATATATATATATATATAACTGCCTGTGTGGCTCAGTGGCTAAGGCGTCAGACACACAAGCAGTAGGAAATGGGTTCGACCCTCGTCCGGACCATTAATTAATTTTATAAAATGGGTCTTAAAATATTATTTAGAAGTGATCTTATATAATTGTGTATAAATAAATGATCGGCTCTCGTTAAAACCATGGATGCATTAACATGAGAGCGGCTTCGAAGGGACATTAGAGCCATATATGGTTATAAGTGAAAACTTCATCTAAGTTCCTGGATGGGATGAAAGGACTCCACCAAATAAAAATAACAAATAACAATATATATATTATTTGTATTCGATATTTGTATTGTATACAATATATATATATATATATATATATATATATATATATATATATATATATATAAGATTTCAATAAATATTATTATATATTTATATATAATCTTATGTATATGTATTATATAGGTTGTATTATATATATATATATATATATATATATATATATATATATATATATTTACCTTTTTAAATTATTATATCTTTTCGAATAATTCAGTAGGTAAAACCTATGTATTTATTAATTAGCTAAAAAATGTTTTAAATGATAATATTATTATTATTATAAAATACATACATATAAAATAAGTTTGTTACGCTATTCTACTAATAGAGTATTGTATATTATAGTAATGTGTTATCAAGTTAAGAGGGAAAACATGTATTTAATTTTTTATTTTATATATTCCTGAGATGATACTTGTCAATATGATTCTGATATATATTCTTATATATATATATATTATAGCTACATTATGAAATAATATATATATATAAACAGTTTTAGGAGATATTGATGATAATTTAATTAAAACAATACTAGAATATATAGAATATATAAAGGTATATATGTATACACATTATTTAGTGAAAGTAATGTAAACTAATTATGTAAAGATAAGAAACCATGATATGTCGGAATTATATATTAATATAATTATAATTATTATATTATATGTATCATTGATGTTTATAAATTGTTCTAAATAAAGAAGATTTTAAAAGCTAATATTATTTAAAGCATAGTTTTTCGATCTTTCAATACAATTTAAGTAGGGGAAGTAACCGAATACGGACACTATCGGTATCTGAGAAACCCTAAATCCTAAAAACAAATGTTTAATGAATAACACATTAATAATAACTATATAAGTAGTCTAAATAAGTATTTTTAATTTTTTAATTATCTAAAATAATTCTGATATATCCAATAAACTTATTTTGTTATTACGTTTTTAAATTTATCAAAAAAAATTTCAACTTAAAAACTTTTCAATTATATACAAATGTATCAATATAACAATATAGTATTGATAACTAAAGCATTCTAAACCTTATATAAAAAATGTATTTATTTTGTCATCAAATATTAATTAAGTTATAAGCATATATCTAAAGGTCATATAAGTCCCTAATACGGACACTCTATATGTCGTAATACGGATACCCTATAACCAATCAACACACAGCGTTTGAACTATTCCAATTTTCATAAAAATCGCGTGAATTATAATATGAATACCACCAATGAAGCTACATATAATAATGTTATTATTTAGGTACTTTACTTGTTATTATTAATAAATAAAATAATAAAAATTAATAAATTAATTACTAATGAAAGTATATTAAATTATTCATAAAATTAATTATAAGTAATGTAATTAGGGGCGTCACAGGGTCAAAAAAAGTGGGGGGATATTTTCAAATAAAATTTATGACATTATTTATTTAAACATGGATCTTCTCCATTCGGATTGCATAATAAATTGACGCATTACACTATCATCATCAACTTCATTGAATAGTTCTTTGTGAACATGACATAACTGAAGATTTTTTAGTCGTTCGTTAGACATTGAATTTCTTAGCCAAGTCTTCAATCTTCTTAGACCGTTGAACGAACGTTCAAATGTTACTGAACTAACAGGTTTGCATATAAGAATACGAATAAGTTTAATAATATTAGGAAACAATCATTTTAAATTATCATAACGATTACAATAATCGATACATTCTCTTATATTAGTCAAGTTATTTCTTTGGAATATTGATGTTTTCTGAAACAGCTCAACATTATCAAGTTCTGGATATTTATCAATCTAAAATAATAATAGTATTAAATATCAATTTAATTTATTATATATATGTATTATAATATAATATAATATATATATAGGTATAATATACTATATATAATATTCTATTAGTAATTAGGTACCTATAGTTATAAATATAATTTTTTATGAGTGTATATTTACATATATATTTACCTATATATATATTTCCTAAATTTAAATAAAATTATAATATAAATGTATATATATATACAGCTATATATATACATTTAGTACGCTTAATATACTAAGCTAAACTAGAAAGTTCTACCGTGGTTTCCACGTTTATACTGTTAATATATTTGATTATAAATATAATTTGATCTTAATTATAATTAGTATACTAATTTATTATAGTTTAAACGGGAACTTCCGGGTTTAAATGTGTATATTAACTTATTGTTGTTATCAGTAAATAAACTATCATGCAATAAATAATACGAAGATGTGTCAACATTATCTATAGAAAATCTGTTTGATATCTCGTGAATGGCTATATAATATACTTCAGAGTAATTAATTCTGTAATTTAATGTAATACTTGATATTTATATATTTATAATATTAATATCCTATATATATATAAATTAACCTAACCTTAGATAGGTTTCTATACTTTCTGGAATATATGCATTTCCTGTAGTTTCATATATAAATATAAAATTATAAATATATTATTAATAAATACATTAGGATAAATACACCTATAAACCTTTCAGGCATTTTCCTTTTTCTCTTCATTGCAAGTGGTTCGATGTCCAGGCATTGTATTTTAATTTTATGCTATTAAGTTTATCATCCAAATCATCTCTCTGAATGTTCAATTCCGCTAAACAAATTTGTGTAATCTTATAAGTATTTGAGTATATAAGTCTTATTTGCACTTATATAACACTTAACAACTCTTTCTATTATGCTGAATATGTCATATGCAATGGTTAAATATGCTAGTGTATTTCCTTTTTGTCACATATTCGAAAATCCAATGCATTTTAATCTTTGTTCTGCATTTCCTGATTCGCTGAATTCTTCTAACGATTTGATTATATCATTATAGTTATTTAGAACTTTAAAAGTAGAATCTTTTCTTATGGTACATCTTGTTGGACAAAGTGGTCTTATTTTTTCATTTGAATTTTGAGAATGTATGTCTCTGAATTTAATTGTACCGCTGAAAAGAAGTCCAATTTCATTTATTAATGTTAATTCATCTTTAATATCCACTGATGTTCCAACAACCTGAGCTATCAGATGTCCACGATTGGCCCCACAATGTGTAAAATATGCTACATGCTGTTAATTGAATTCAACTTACCGATTAATACTTCATTTGCACTAAATTTGTCATCTTCGTATCTAATACAAATAACTTCTTGTTCCTGACCAGAAATATATTGCGTACCATCACACATAACGCTATAGGGTCCTAAGGTCCATGTATATTTGTTAATATATTCTTTTTAATATTATTAGCATATATTGCTATAATTGCATTCTGTATTGTGGGGGAAATTAGATATTTTCGATTTTCTGTATTAAACCATGCTTTGAGCTCAGGAATATCATTGCATCTAAATGTTATTAACTCTCTCAAATTACCAGCTGTGCTATTCTTACCTCGTAAACCAATATATTGAGATACTAAAAATGTAATGGATGTTAAAATTTGTTTTAAAGCTATATTGTTTTTCTTCAAATATGCATCTTGTTGATTATATAACAATGGAGTTATAGCTTTAATGTGGCATACTTCCATAGCATGGCTATGTAATGCAGACTTTGAGTGATCTGAAAAACGAGATAATGATTTTTTCCAATTTAGATAACCTTTACTTATAAATTCCAAATCAGTGCATTTAAATTTATTCCGTTGAGTTTCGTTTAAATTAGAACACAGATAACAAGTCATTTTCTTAATTGAAATATCACAATTAAGCCATGGAAATAATTTGAACCATTTGGTTTGAAAATTCAATTTCCTTGTACCATATGGTACATATGTATTGTTATTGGAATATTTTTGACATCTGGATGATTAGCATTGATTATGTCAATAATTGTTTCAGGTACTATACAATTTGATATCGACTTTGTTCTTGCAGATACACCTGAATTAATGTCAATAACTTCATCTTCAATAATTTCATGAATTGGATAATCCTTATCCGATGATATTTTGGCTTGTTCTTGATGTTCTTGTTCACTCACTCCAGCTCTTTTATTACTGTATGGAATCATTTCATTGAAATGTATTCAATTAAACTATAGTTTACATAAATTTACACATATTATAATTGAATATACAATAGTTTTCCAATTATTAAATTTACTATACAAAAAACAATGATGTTATTACTCTATTTCTATAATAAAGTTCTAAAATAATGATTTGTGTATTGTTCATTTATTAAATAAATAATGGATTATAGACTGTATACTATACAGTATAAATATATATATATATATATATATATATATATATATATATATATATATATATATACGAAGAAAGTCTCTATAGTAATATATTATTATATTAATTTTGTTGGTGGCCTAAAAGTGGGGGGGGTTTTTGATATGATATCCCCCCCAGTTTTAAAAGTGGGGGGGACATGTCCCCCCCCATCCCCCCCTTATGTGACGCCCTTAAATGTAATAGTAATTTATCTGATTGGTTTATCAATAATATATAGTTTATCTAGTGGTATGTGTGGTATCCGTATTATAACACAGGGTGTTCGTATTCGGACATGGGTACCGAATACGGACACCCCTATTATCTATTGAAAAAAAAGATTAAATAACATTTTAAAATCACAACAATATCTATAATAATATAATATTAATATATTGTAATTTTTGAATACAAATATTAAGTCATAAAATGTTAAGACCAATTATTGTTAAATTCTCCGTATTAGGTTACTTTCCCCTACTCTGAAAATTATCTAGTAAAACATGCTATATTTATAAACACAAATTAATGTTAAACCTTCCGGAACTGAAAGCAAAAAATTAATTATTTTAGTTATACTTGTATATAATATGTAATTATTAATTCCTTTATATGAAATTGTAGCGTATCAAACTTAACGTGAATATTTATTTAAAACACAAAACATATTGTAATTCTTAATGATGATGGACCGGCAATTTATTTTGAATTCCTGAAGTTTTTTTCTTAATAAGGTCCTGATATATATATATATATATATATATATATATATGATGATGATGTGGCCACCCCTCGTAGGTGCATATACCAATATAGAACGAAAACTAGTTTTAATGTATAAATAGATAAATAAATTAGATAATAAATAAAACGATAAAATAATATAATTTATAAAAATATTAATATTGTATGATTAAATAAGTGAATATATTACATCTATGATATGTAAGCTTTAAGATGTGTAATAAAGGACGGGTGTGAATGGATTGATCTAATAGGTGCAGGGAGTGAGTTCCATAAGGATGGAACCATATAACTGAAGGCGCGTTTATGGTATTTCAGGTATGAGATACTAGGGCAAATTAGGGAAATGTCAGCATTTGATCGTAAGGAAGTCAGTGGGCATCTTAGTTTTAGTATGGAAATCAAATAAGGAGGAGAAGTATAATATATTGCTTTATGAGCGAGTGATAGAAGGTGTAGGAGGGGACGTTTTTTTGAGGGACCAGTTGGAATTGAGTTGGTGGGAGTCGGTAATGGAATGATTAAATCGATTTATGGAGAAAATGGTTCGTATAGATGCACGAATTATACGATTTAAAGGGGGCAATAAAGTAATAGGGAGATTATATAGTAGTTAGGAACAGTAGTCGATACGAGAGAGGACGAGTGCGTTTATGAGGACAGTTGTAAGAGGGCGAGTTAGGTCTTTTCTTATACGACGAATTTTGAAGAGGTGATAGTTAGCTGATTTATATATATATTAGCTATACGGGAATTTAGGGATAGGTTAGCATCCAAAGTAACTACAAGATGTATAACAGATGATGAAGGGATGATGGGGAGACCGTAGATGATAACAGGAGGAAAATAATGATAGTTAGATGGGATATTTAGGAGTGCAGATTTTTAAGAGTTAAGTAGAAGGTTGTTTGATAGAAGCCATGATCTGATAGTTGATGCACATTTACATAATTGTGAGTTATCTGGTAGTACATTGGAGGAGTTGGGTAGGAAGGAATATAGTTAAATATCATCAGCGTAAATTTGATAGTGGACATCTGGAAATTAACCAATAATATCATGTATAGGGAGGATGTATATTGAGAAGAGGAGGGGGCCGAGAACAGATCCCTGGGGAACACCATAATGAAGAGAACGATATTGTGTAAAGAAATTGCAAATTTTAACTGATGATGATCGATTTAATATATAGGAGGAAAACTATTTTAGTACGGTTCCGCGTATACCAATCATTTCTAATCTTGAGATAAGAACAGAATGGCTTAAGGAATCGAAAGCACACGAGAGGTCTACTAATATAAGTTGACAGGAGATAGATGGAGATACTATAGAGTATATATTGTTAAGTATTTTTTGTAGCGCAGTTTCAGTTGAGTGTCCTCGTCTAAATGCACTCTGAAATATATCATATAATTTATTTTCAGCTATAAATCTATTTAATTGTATAGCAACAATTAGTTCCAGAATTTTGCTGAGAAACGGAAGATGTGAACTGGATCGATAGTTAGAAATTATATTAGGATCAAGTAAAGGTTTTTTGAGTATATGAGTAATTATAGCATGCTTAAAGGAAGTTGGACAAATATCATGATTTAGGGAAATAATTATAATATCAAGAATATAGGGGGATAGGGTATACTCAATGATATATATTTAGTTTTTTAAAGGCGGCTAGGTTAATTGGGTCAGAAGAATGAGAAGAGGAAGACTTAGAGATAAGATTAGATATTGTGAAAATAGAAGGCATATAGAATTTAGAAAAATAGTATGGGATTGGTTTACTAATACAGATATATGGAATAGAGCTAATTGGTAAGAGATATGAAATAGAAGTGCAGGTGCGTTGAATTTTATCAGTAATTTTATTAGAAAATTCATAACATAATTCATTTTTTGAAATATTAGGTATATGAGGTATATTGATAGGCATTGGAGGAGAGAGAAGCTTACGAGCAAGGGCGAAATAATCACGTGGATTGGATGTGAGGTTATTTATTTTACTAATATAAAAGTAGACTTGGCTTTAGAGATTTCAGATTTATAGAGCTTGCGATATGTAGAAAATATTAAGAGGTTACTAGAATAGGGATTACTGCGGAAGATTCGTTCAAGCTTACGTAGGTTGCGTTTGAAAGAAACAAGTTCAGAGGAAAACCATGGAGAGTTTGAATGGATATTAATAGTTTGAGTTTTTAGAGGGGCAAATTTATCAATCAAGTAAGATAGAGCATAATTGAGTGAATCAATGGAACACGGCAATGAAATGAGGATTAATATGTGATGGATTTTTTTTTCTATAGAGGTGGAGTAAGGAAGAACTAATCGACAGGTTATTAGAAAATGGTCGGTAATTAAGTCAGATTTACAACAATATATATATATATATATATATATATATATTTATATATATAACAAATATTTTCTTCTATTTTTATATATAATTATAAATTATAATTAATTAAGTTATTGATAAATATAAGAGGAATATAGAACTAGAGACTATGATCTGGACCTCTCGCTTTCCAACAAGTCACTGTTACATAGAGTGAGATAGATCCAGGCTAACACTATAGAAGAATTAGCTATCCATTTTTCATAAATAAAATAACTATCCTTAGATAATTATAATAAAAAAACATTAACGAATTCTAAATACACTACTATTACATAATCTTCTATTTTACATAACTTAACACCATATTCTATAGAACTGTTATAACACTCTTCCAAGAGTCATCCCGATGTTCAATTGTCGTTATTCCTAATATCGCCCATTCCTTCATTAGTTATAGAACATCTGATTGCGATATAATGTAATCTAACATTTGTTAATCTATATTAAAAAAAATCATATTAATCGTAGTTAATTGTCTAACACATCATTTATACGTATGTAGTCGTGTACTACTACTACTACTACTACTACTACTACTACTACTACTACTACTACTACTACTACTACTACTACTACTACTACTACTACTACTACTACTACTACTACTACTACTACTACTACTACTACTACTACTACTACTACTACTACTACTACTACTACTACTACTACTACTACTACTACTACTACTACTACTACTACTACTACTACTACTACTACTACTACTACTACTACTACTACTACTACTACTACTACTACTACTACTACTACTACTACTACTACTACTACTACTACTACTACTACTACTACTACTACTACTACTACTACTACTACTACTACTACTACTACTACTACTACTACTACTACTACTACTACTACTACTACTACTACTACTACTACTACTACTACTACTACTACTACTACTACTACTACTACTACTACTACTACTACTACTACTACTACTACTACTACTACTACTACTACTACTACTACTACTACTACTACTACTACTACTACTACTACTACTACTACTACTACTACTACTACTACTACTACTACTACTACTACTACTACTACTACTACTACTACTACTACTACTACTACTACTACTACTACTACTACTACTACTACTACTACTACTACTACTACTACTACTACTACTACTACTACTACTACTACTACTACTACTACTACTACTACTACTACTACTACTACTACTACTACTACTACTACTACTACTACTACTACTACTACTACTACTACTACTACTACTACTACTACTACTACTACTACTACTACTACTACTACTACTACTACTACTACTACTACTACTACTACTACTACTACTACTACTACTACTACTACTACTACTACTACTACTACTACTACTACTACTACTACTACTACTACTACTACTACTACTACTACTACTACTACTACTACTACTACTACTACTACTACTACTACTACTACTACTACTACTACTACTACTACTACTACTACTACTACTACTACTACTACTACTACTACTACTACTACTACTACTACTACTACTACTACTACTACTACTACTACTACTACTACTACTACTACTACTACTACTACTACTACTACTACTACTACTACTACTACTACTACTACTACTACTACTACTACTACTACTACTACTACTACTACTACTACTACTACTACTACTACTACTACTACTACTACTACTACTACTACTACTACTACTACTACTACTACTACTACTACTACTACTACTACTACTACTACTACTACTACTACTACTACTACTACTACTACTACTACTACTACTACCACCACACCACACCACCACCATAACCTATAATATTATTAAAATATGCTATTTAATAATTGTATCGTATTGCATTATGGAAAATTGGCTGTACATTTTAATCAACAATTGGACATAAACGGACCTGTTATATTTGTCAATAAATCATCTAACAAACAAATGTGTCACTGAACGCTATATAGGTCGGTGTACAATCACTGAATGTAACTTATGAAGTTAGCCCGCAGTAGAGAGAGAGCGAGTGCGGTTAGATAAAAGCCGTCCCGTCCTTGCGCCGTCGCAGCAGTCGTATACCCGTAGTTGCCATGTGTTAACCGCTTACAGAGAATTCATCGTTATCGTCATTTAAAAATCACGGCAGATGATCAATAGACGTTATCGCCGCCGTATTTCCCGGAAACGTTAATTCCGCACCGAGTATAGCCCCCTGGTGTTTAAATCAGAAACCATTCCTCATTATACACTCTAACATGACGGACGGATTATGAACAAGGTAATGTGAATATTAATATAGATATATATATATATATATATATATATATATATTAATAATTAATGTATATATTTATTTTAAATAGATATATTATACATCTTCATCCTACAACTTAATTCTATACGTGTACCATACTAACATGTTAGTGTAATTGATATCATCGCATAAATTATGTTACATAATACGATTGTTGTTATCGTTAGTCGTAGACTCACTTTACATTCAGGGAAAGTTACATTATGTGCAGTATTCTTCTAACTATTATATATGTAATTATCATAGCCCATATATGTATATATATTACTTGTATCGGTAATACTAGCACTATGATTTAGGATAGTTAACTTTATTATCACATATATGTTTGTATAGTATACACTCTAGTGTATACTATATAATATATTATATATATAGTATATTGTATAGTACATTATATTATATATACCATTCCCGTTGATCTAGTTTATTTAATATAATAAATACTAAACTTCTCAGTTTTTTTATATAATTAAGCGACTACCAAATATAACAAATAAAATATGAATAAATAATATATATTATACTATAATGTATATATATATATACATTATATATATATATATATATATACATTATATATATATATATATATATATATATATGTGAGTATACTCACAAATATATACATAAACACAGCAACGAAACACAATGAATAAACTCGTATACATAATTATACAAGTAAGCAATTATGTAAATATAACTGTACACCGTACACCGTATAGTGTACACTGTATTACACTATAGTATACTATAGTATACTGTATACTATAGTATGTATCGGCAGTGCACTGGTCAGTAGGGGTTACGATAGGGCCCCTGATTAATGTATTAATAGGACGGGTAGGTAATGGGGCTAGACTTATGTAGGTAATAAGGGCACTAAGCATTAATAAGGACATGCTTAATCCCTATATGCATATTTCAGTAATAGGCGTGGAATCATGGGTAGAGCATGTAACGGTACGGATACTATACCTACTGTGTTACTACAGTATTATATATTATGCATGTAGATATACTATAGTAAATAGGTAATAGTAGATAGTATAATATATATACATATATATATATATATATATAACATCTATGATATATATATATCATAGATGTTCATATAATATAGTATACTATAGTAGTAGATATAGCGGTGGTATTGTTGTTATTATTTAACATTCTAGTACAATTCACTTTATGATACGGAGTGTATGATTAAAAATGATAAATAACTCTTTTATTATTAAATATAATTATATTAATGTCATAATTGCTATAATGAAGCTATCTATTGTAACAGTTATAAAGATAAAAGGTGTCATGTTTGTTATGTGTATACAATATCACAACTGTATTATACACATCTATGTATACACACACGTATGTGCAGTACACACCATAGTGAACACTACACTACCTATGGGTGCAACTGTTCCGAAATCGGCGCAATTATATTCCGAGGGAAGATACTATATACACATTGCACTCGAAATTATATATATATATATATATATATATATATACAATATAGTTATACTATGAGTATATGCACAGTGTACAGTGTATACAATGTACACGTAATATAGCATTTCATTAGTGTATGACATATACAGCTGCATGTGCTTGCCACTAAAGAGTATTTATGCAGCGCTTAAAGGTGAACTATTAAAAACACTGACATATATTATATATTATACATTATATATTATATATTTATTATATATTATATATTATACATTATATATTATATATTTATTATATATTATACATTATATATTATATATTTATTATATATTATATATTATACATTATATATTATATATTTATTATATATTATATATTATACATTATATATTATATATTTATTATATATTATACATTATATATTATATATTTATTATATATTATATATTATACATTATATATTATATATTTATTATATATTATATATTATGTTATATATAATATACATATCGAAACGGAATAAATGATTATATTTTATGATTATTTATTATATCTAAACATATGTATCTGGGTAATATATTTATATATAATAATATGTATTCATTGAAATCTAATATATATATATATATATATTGAATACAATACAAATGGACCCCCTCAAAAAGTCACAAACTTATGTATGTTAGAAATAACTGTGAGGGGCCCCTCGGCAATACAATATAAATAGTAACATTTGTTTTCTTATGTTTTGATTTATCATTTATTAATTAAGTTATTGATAAACACAAGTGAAAAACAAGAACCACATGGAGTAGAACCCGGAACCTCTGGCTTACTAGCTTTTGGTTGTCCCACTGAGCCATAGACCCCAGACAGTATATATATATACATATTAAGTTACTTCTTAATTTCATATATAGTAAAACCATTGGAATTAATTATTACATTTAATTAATATATTAATGTAGTGAAACTACGAATTTTATAATAGGTATTCTATTTATATTTGTACACCTACATATGTGAAACACTAACTATAATTTAAACATATATAATATGATATGTACCTATTGGTTGTTCCTATAGAAATCACAGATCATTTTGTTATTTACTGTTTATGTGTGAATTGCGTACATACGTATTGCTATTGATTAATATACACACGTATTACATATGTGCCTATAGGTCATCTGTGTAACCTATAGGTCATCTGTGTAACCTATAGGTCATCTGTGTAACATATAGGTCATCTGTGTAACCTATAGGTCATCTGTGTAACCTATAGGTCATCTGTGTAACATATAGGTCATCTGTGTAACCTATAGGTCATCTGTGTAACCTATAGGTCATCTGTGTAACCTATAGGTCATCTGTGTAACCTATAGGTCATCTGTATAACATATAGGTCATCTGTGTAACCTATAGGTCATCTGTGTAACCTATAGGTCATCTGTGTAACCTATAGGTCATCTGTGTAACCTATAGGTCATCTGTGTAACCTATAGGTCATCTGTGTAACCTATAGGTCATCTGTGTAACCTATAGGTCATCTGTGTAACCTATAGGTCATCTGTGTAACATATAGGTCATCTGTGTAACCTATAGGTCATCTGTGTAACATATAGGTCATCTGTGTAACCTATAGGTCATCTGTGTAACCTATAGGTCATCTGTGTAACATATAGGTCATCTGTGTAACATATAGGTCATCTGTGTAACCTATAGGTCATCTGTGTAACCTATAGGTCATCTGTGTACCCTATAGGTCATCTGTGTACCCTATAGATTGTAACCTAATTGTTGAATGACTATTAAATGTAAGTCATTGAACTCTGAACTCTGGTTTCATAGACACCTATACCCCATACCCCATACCCCATACCCCATACCCCATAGACACCTATACCCTATACCCCATACCCCATAGACACCTATACCCTATACCCTATACCCCATACCCCATAGGACCTATACAATATAAGGTATAGGATATCTGAAATTTGTTTGAAATTGAATATCACACGAGATATTCGTTCAGGCCAAAACCCCTAGCACGCGAGGTTTACACCCCCTATTGAAGGGGTAAACTTAGATATCAACTATGTAACTTTATGGTAAGATTAATATTAAAATTATATATATATATATAATTTAATATATAAATATATCGATTATAAATGTGTATATTAAATAAAATACATGTTCAGAATAAAATATATTTGAAATGAACATTCCTACACAAATAATTGTATATTTTAGATTAGACTTAGACTTATAATTAGTGGTTTCTGTGAATGTGAAGTTGTTAAACATTTACGACATGATAAAGAAGGCGATACTGATGATAATAAGGTAATAATACGCAGACGTGACGCCATGTTTTTATTTATTAACCTATAAATAGATTTATGTGTTTACACCTCCCTAGAAAAAGTTAACGATCTCAAAAATATACATTTAAAAGCATCAAGGTATATATTATATATATATATATATATATATATATATATATATATATATATATATATATATATATATATATATATATATAATATATACTTACTTTTAGTCCCATGACTCTTGAATCGTATACGTATACATATAAGGGTAATCATTTTGCTCTCTACCTTGCTTTCACAGAAAATCTTCTCCATCATTCTCGATCGTCTACCTTCCGTAGTAGTTCAGAGGTCAGTTTCTTTAGCCACTTATTTATATTCATCATCCAGTTATTCCTCGGTCTTCCTCTTCCTCTAGTACCTTCCATTTTATCTTGTAGAATTGTATTAGTCAGGATTTCGTGTCGACAAATGTGGCCAAAATATGTTAGCTTTCTTCGCTTTATAGTGCTAAGGAGAGGTTCACATTTACCGAGATGGTTTAATTTTATTTCTTTGACATAATTATTAGTCATATATTGGCGATATGTTATACATAATAGTCTTCTATGTGCTTTATTCTCGTATGCTTGTATCCTTTTTTCCTTTCATTCGGTTATGGTCCAAGTTTCAAACCCGTATAGCATTCTCTGTTGTATATAAAGCAATACTGCAGTATTGATAATATCAGTGACTTGTATAAGTTGTATTTGACATGAAGTGATAATCTTACTGCTCCATATCTGTCTGAGTCTCACCATTGCCGACGTAGTTGTAGCTAACCGAATGCGCAGTTCATTATCTGATGCTGCATCAGATTTTAGTGTTGCACCGAGATATTTGAAGGTGGTTAACGTCTTCTAGTAGCGTTCCGTCCATACATATTGTGGCGCTTTCTTTGTTTACCATTGTCTTACGTTTATATTTAATTACTTCCGTCCTATAGGAAGAGAATAAATATATTATAAGAATATATATATATATATATATCGTTTGGATGCTTCGACATAATATATATATATATATATATATATATATATTTATATATAACAACATACAAATATAGTAGATTTTCATGCCATATTATAACTATATATATATATATATATCTATATATATGTATATATATATAAATACACAGGTATGTGGGTGTGCTTAGAGACATGCCTATGACGCAATAAGTGGATTACGTATGGTATCGAATCGCGTCACTTACAGACCTTACTTCACTGTTACAACTAGGCACGTGTGCGCGCACATGTGTGCGGTTCTCACCTACGTGTGCGGTTCTCACCTCGTGGTGCGCTGTCCCCATGTTTAGGTGCGGGATATATGTGTAGCTTTGTGCGTCGCACACTCTGATAATAATGAACACTGTGTTTTCTCGGTATTTTAATGTATATATATATATTATGTATATTATATATATTATATATATATATAATATATAATATATAAATTATATATATATAATATATATATATATATATATATAGTATACTATATAAATAATATATATATATATATATTTATATATATATATATATATATATATATATATAATATATTATATATATTATATATAATATACAAATTATATATATATAATATATAAATAATATATATTTATATATATATAACATATAAATAGCAGATACAAATTAATCTTTCGTTTTAAAATGTTATACAATATGTTTATTACATAACACTACGGTCGTAGAACTTTACAACAAACAAACATATGTTTAGTACTATATAGTACTTGTAACTATAGTAACTATTACTAAGTAACATTGTTTAGGTTCAGGTAATTGTTATTGAGTTTTAATATATAATTTATATAGACATATTTGCTACAACTATAAAAACCTATAGTTCTTGATAAACAAAAGAGAACAACTATTAACTACCTGGGAATTAATCCGGGACATCTCGTTTATAGCTTCTGGCTGTTCCACTGAGACAATCAGATATCTATATATTAGATAATGATATATGTAACTATATGACACATGTATATGTCCGTATTGGAAGCCACTATTATATAAGTAGAGAATCACAATGGAAGATAAACACTTGAGATTGTTTAACTTATAGAAATATAAATCACACACATTTCATTATGTAATATACACGTTATTATGTAATATCACTGAATAGAGAGAGGATTAGTAGCAAAATCGTATTCAAATTTTTTCAATTTTCATCCGAACAGTATATATGTATGTGTATGTGTGCAATACACACTGTGCAATGCAATGAACGTCGTGAATTCGTGTGAATATATATATATATATATATATATATATATATATATATATATATATATATTATATAGATAGATTATATAGTTTATATATAGACTATATATGATATATAAAAAACAATAATTATCTTATTATATAATTACTTTTCACCATATCTTCAAATATATATTTATTTGTATTTGTTCACCGATCTCAATACGATCTCAGTACGATGTTAGTATCTCCGCTTTATACCCATGGGGTGCGCGGTGCTACTACCCATGGGGTTGCGCGGTGCTAGTACCAATATGGGGGTGTGCGGTGCTATTACATCACCACGAGGCAATTTCCCCGTCACCTCCTCCTCCTCCTCCTCCTCCCCCACCTCCTCCTCCACCTCCTCATCCGTAATAGAACAATAGATCCTAAGTATATCGTGTCCCGAGCACACTAATAATAGTGAATCAGTGGCGAAACAGAATTCAACAAACTTGTAAGAAATTGTATATAATAATTTCACTCAAGTAATATAAGTATAAATACCCAAGCTGAAGTACTGCGCTATTCTATAAATAGTACACGATGACGTCATACGTAGGCTTCTATAGTCTCTAAACTAGTAATGTTCCGTACGGGGGGCGGGGCTAGTATGTGGATCCGCCCCTTATTTTATGTCCGCGACTATTTATCACAACGAAACCCGCGTAAAACGTTATGAACCTATAGGTTTTTTAATGGAAATACTACACTATATAGACCATAGTTCATAATCTATACAATAGTGTACTTTATTTATAGAAAACCACGTAATCGTATTTGCAGCCGGGTGAACTATTGTTACGTCATCCAATTAATATATGTGTAATAGTGTTAACATAATAATCTATTAATTGTATTACTATGGTTACCTATATATATATAGTTAATTATATTACTAGGTACAGATAGTAACGTATAGTAACGTATAGCACTACCTATAAAATTCGTATAAATTCATATATATATATATATTTTATATAATATATTATATATATATATATATATATAGGTATGATTGTCTACCTCAATAATCTATAGTTTTCATTTATATTAGTATTTCATTTTATTTTTCACCGACTCAAATATCTTTATATTAAGACCGTATATTATTTAATTTCGTCGGTATATATATACTTATCAACCTATTTTATTATTCAATTCGTTAATCTGTAATTTAAAATTTGTTTAATTTTAATTCCAACTTAGGTATCTATACCTACAAATGTTGTTAATTCTTCATTTAATAATTAAGACTACTTTCAAATATATATATTTTCTTTGCGTATCTAGGTCGCGTCAATAAAAATATCCTATATATATATATAGGATATGTTCATATATATATATATTATTGTTATTTTTATTTGGTGGAGTCCTTTCATCCCATCCAGGAATTTAGATGAAGTTTTCACTTATAACATATGGTTATAATGTCCATTCTACTACAGTTACGTGTTAAGGCATCCATATTTCAACGAGAGCCGCTCATTTATTTATACACAATAAAATGACCTCTAAATATTATCGGAATTAACATTTTAATGAATACCTATTTTATTAAGCGAGGTTTTAACCGGTGTCCTACTGCCTATAGATAGCTGCTGATACTTTAGCATTACATCAGCTATAAGTTATAACTTATAACTGGTATATCATATTAACAACATTACATGTCGATATGCGTACACCGTACACTGTACGCAGTATATAAAGTATATATTATATAGTATATAGTATATAGTATACTATATAAATATATATATATATATATATATATATATATATATATATATATATACTATTTATATTACACGTAACTATCGTATAGATATCATAAGTATACAGTCTATGTTATACGTATATAGTATACACATGTATATACGATTATGTAATAAATTATATATAAAAACGGTATACTGTTTTTATAATAGTATGGATGATAGGAAATATTACATACTTTATATATAAGGCGAGACAATGACTGTTTATAATATTAAGCAACTAACATTATGACGTAATACAGTATTTTTGTTGGACCAATCATCGTAGAGCGATATGACTTTGTACCATCGATATAAAGAAAGTTTAAAATTTTGAAACTTTCTTTATATCGATGCTTTATACTCGACTAATATGGATACCCGACAAATAGGTACGCAGTGTTATACACAATATTCAAGTAATGCTACTGCCTCGAACGGGTTGACTTCATAGGCTGAATACATTTACATTGGAACACAGTTACAGGTGTGTTAACATCTCAAGGGTATGAAGCGAGGTGAACAGTGCTGAGGTCATGTAGAGGTCATACATATGTAGGGGAAAGTAACCTAATACGGACACTTTAACAATAAATGGTCTTAAAATTTTATGATTCATTGTTTTTATTCAAAAATTACAATATATTAATATTATATGATTATAAATATTATTGTGATTTTAAAATTTTATTTAATCTTTTAATTCAATAGATAACGGGGGTGTCCGTATTCGGTACCCATGTCCGAATACGGACATCCTGTGTTATAATACGGACACCCTATATACCACTAGATAAACTATATATTATTGATGAATCAATCAGACAAATTACAAATACATTATTTATAATTAATTGGATGAACAATTTATTCTAATTAATTAGTTGATAATTTATTTATTTTTATCATAATAAAATATATTTTGTTTAATTAATAATACAATTTAAGTATTTAAATAATAACATTTTTAGATTTAGCTTTATTGGTGATATTAATATTATAACGGACGCGATTTGTATGAAAATCAGAATAGTTAATATGCTGCACATTGATTGGTTACAGGGTGTCCGTATTAAGACATTTAGAGTGTCCGTATTATGGACTTACATGACCTCTATATATATGCTAATAACTTAATGAATATTTGATAACAAATATAGAAATTATATATATAATTTTAGAATGCTTTATTTTTTAATAATATAGTGATATATTGTATCGATACATTTGTATATTCTTGAGAAGGTTTTAAGTTGAAATTGTTTTAAAAAAATCAGTTTATTGAGTATATTAACAATATTTTGAATAATTAAAATATAAAAAATACTTTTTTAGATTATTTATATAATTATGAATATAATATTCATTAAATATTTTTTTGTAGGATTTATGATTTCTGAGATACCGAGAGTGTCCGTATTCGGTTCCTTTCCCCTATAACTCATTACTGGTATTTATTGAAGTTCCTTAGAAGTAACGTAATATGTACACACACGAAGATAGTAGCTGTATGCGGATCATTGATATGAAGACAGTTGTTATTAAAGAATGTCTTTATGTCGATGATGTATCCAAGCGTCGTTGTAGGTATACCTATAGGTGCGTGTATACACGCGTTTATATGTATATTACTGCATTTATTGTAGCAACCATAATATATTTATCATCATAGTTTAACATACCATATTACATATTTATTTAATATATTATTATTTATTAATTATATATATATATATATATATATATTGAATATATTTGATTACGAAACATATTAGAATACAAACATTTGTTTCTATGACATAATTTATTACGAATAAATATCAGTAACATCGTGTTAGTATACAGATAGACGTACACATGTTAGTAAGGGGTGTGTGTGTTAGCTAGCATTCAGATATTTATATTAATATATTTTTTCCAATAATATTAATATTAATATGTGTTGATGTGTACGTGTGTGTATGTATGTATGTGTGCGTGTGTGTATGTGTGTGTGTGATATTTGTAAATGGTATTTGTGCGACTGTAAACATCCGTATCCGTTCGTATGTCCTTGTTCGTGTCCTTGCGTACGCACGAACAAGACACGAACAAGGACATATTTTAAAATATTCCAAGTGGATTACATTCACATAGATGCATACACTATACATTGTACGGGGGGGGCTATGGGGGGTGTGGGTATACCACCGTGGTACACTGCCGTATAGTGCACACTGTACACATATGATATAAATGTGTTCATAACTAATAATTCACCCACAGCCCCACTGTCCACAGCCCCACCCATAGCCCCATACTTAGCCCCATCCATAGTATCACCTATATCTCCACTAATAAGCTGTTATCACGTGTTGCAGATACATATGAATACACGCAATACTATATCTCTACACGTATAATCAATTATTATTAACAATCGCTTCATTATAATATTAATCGAATACAATGAGCCAGACCTAGTGACTCGAAGCTAAATATCATAATTATATAATATATAATATATATATATATATATATATATATATATATAATATATATATATCGATTATTAATACAGTATCAACGATGCGTGCGATACGGTATGCTAGTAGCAACTATAGGTATTACATATGTATTCCAAACTTGTATTGCTTACACTGGACTATTTTTGTATTCGGACAGATTATTAGGAGTCAGGGGGTAGTGCCAATTGTTACATAACCCATGGCCGAGGTTAGAGGTCAAATATCAAACACTTTTAAGTTATTGATTTTATTTAATTAACAGCAAAAATATATTTAAATATTATAATAGTATGTAGTACATACATAGTACATACATATATATATATATATATATATATATATATATATATATATTTATAAATAATCGCATTAATGTGTGTACATAATTTACGACTTATAAGATTGTTTATCTTAACTTGTTATAATGCTTGTCGATACATGTGTCTTCACATCTAATTGAGGCTAGCCGCGCCGCTCGCCCAGAAAGGGGCGTGTCTACGTAACGTAGGATGACCTAACGATTATGTAATAATTACGAAACGTGTGTTACGCAATAGCATGCATAATACACACACACACGACTATATCCCCTGTATACAGTGGGGTGCGTATAGTGAACCCCTCGCACAGTGTCGTCCGGACGCTCTAGGTAAACATTATTGACTACATCCTATGCACGAATGCCCCATATAAGGGCATACCTATATAAGGTCATACCCATATAAAGGCATACCTAGATATGAGATGATATGAAGGTTGGCAAAAAGATGTTTAGATTAACAACTACTACTTCGCTCTACGGGGTATCCTGTGATACTATACACCAGTACCCCGATATAGCGTATATGGTACCCCTTACTTCACATGATACCGACCTCTTATACACCTATTTGTTTAACCAGCACATCCAGCAAACAGTGACAATACCCTGGATATACCGGGGACCCTTCTCATTACTATGAAGTATCAACTCCGGTCTCATTACTCCCCCTCCAACTGCCCCCAACTGCCCCCATTGCCCCCAACTGCCCCCACTCCAAACACAACATATGTTACCTTAGTGTTCCAGTGTATTGATAAACATCAGCCTAGAGGAGTTCATTGTACACTCTACACTCTACATTGTACACTCTACATTGTACAGTGTATAATGTACATTGCGTATACTGTACAATATAAGTGGATACTTTATACAAAAAAAGTCAATTATATATCCCTGTTTAAGTATAATGGAATACCACTGCAGTGGTGATGACTCATACACTGACTCATACACTGACTAACACTGCCTCTCCAATAGTGTGATAATACGTAAACGATTCACATAATTGTGCGTTATTTAATTATTTAGTTTTTATAATTATTTAAATTGACAACAAATAAGTGCTTGTTAATGTAATTATGGGTCTCCTTGGTTCGTAACCCAGCTAACCTATCCTTAACAGTTATTTATCTATACCAACTGCACTGTATTTATTTATTTGTGTATATGTATGTATGTAAATGTGAATGTTTATGTTTGTATTATATTCTAATTCACTTAGATATTATATGTACATATGGACCCTGGCAAACACATTTATTACGCCCACGCATATCCACATAAAAACACACGCATACATAATATACATATCATTGCATATTATATATCCGTCAGGTGTTCAGTAATGAAATAAAAATGATAAATAAATAGATTTCGTGTGAATAAAAACTAGTTATTATCTGCGTGTGATGTTATTGTTTAGCGTTAAGCGCATGCGCTGAAACGGACACCCCTCATTGGTCTGCTTACTCGTCACGTGTATCAGGTGTGTACAATGTATCAGGTGTGTATACGCATTTATAGGTAATAGTTAATATGTATATGAATGTGTCATGCGCATTCGTCATATGTACCACTACTTGTAACTCTGTAGGATTCTCTTCAGGTATATATACATATATATATATATATATATATATATATATATATATATATATATACATATATTCAAGGAATCCGCCGTTATTAATGTGTACTGTTGTGGTTATTGAAGGTGATCGATTAGTATAACTATTATTATACTTACATATTACACAAATACACATGCACTAACTATTACATACAGTTATCTCGTACTTCTCTATAAGTAGGACACTCGATGTAACGAAGTAAAGTGGCCTACTTGTCCGATCTGTAGTTTAGTGTGTCGTACTATAACGGGTACTATATACAGTATATATTAATATATTTAATACTATATATAGTATACATATAACAGTATACTGTTACTGTACACTGTACAGTATACAGATGGTTAGTGTATAGTATACACTGTATACACACGTATAACATCGATATAAAGACAGTTTCTTTATAACAATGATATACATGTGTACCTGTATACACGTATAGACTATGTGAAGTAATACGATATATACATACTTTATATTATGTTATAATTAATTATATTATATATATGACTATATATATATATATATATATATATATATATATATATATTAAAAACTGGCTGTGTGGCTCAGTTGACTAAGGCGCCAGACACACAATCAGTATACTGCCCTATAGGACACGCGTGTTTCAGCATCATCCGTCGGACCATTACAATAGGTCTTACAATTATATTTAGAAGTGAGTAAGAATCTTATATAATTGTGTATAAATAAATGATCGGCTGTCGAAAAGCATGGATGACTTAACATGAGAGCGAATTCGAAGCGACATTAGAGCCATATATGATTATAAGTGAAAACTTCATCTAAGTTCCTAGATGGGATGAAAGGATTCCACCAAATAAAATAACAATATATATATATAGTGATTGATACCTAGATAAATGGTTAATAGACGGTAAATCATTTGCCTTTTCTATATATGACAGATGAATATATTATTTGTAGGTATTTATATAATAGGAATATGATGCGTCACTATTTCTATAACTAATGTCCTTCAGATGTCCTGTATATCCTGCACATATAATCCCCTACATTCCTTTTGTAATATAATCAACTCGTGCCTCGCCTAATTTAAATATACACGTAAATACGTATTTATAATATGTGTTGTTTCTTGAACAAACAGATTCGATGTGTTCCTTTAGACATTCCGGTAATTTATAAAATTAATTAATTTTCATCAATGAATATATAAAATAGTATTGAATATATGCGTACTACGTACTGTGTACCATAGTACCATAGTACATATATGTATACATGTATTTAATAAGTAATTATTATTTCATTGGTTTAAAATCTCGTTTGTAACTATATTGTAATGAATGCAATATTCGAGTGCAGTGAGGAACACGTATACATGTAAACGGTAGTGCCTGTAATCATTACACGAGTTCATGTAATGTAACACCAAAGATTTTCCGAAGGAAAGATATAACACTTACGCGAAATCGTGTAATTCGAATTTGTATACAAAATACCCTGGTGCCACCTATAGCGGGTTACTTTTAGGAACTATGCGTTGTTTATAATGTAAATTCGTATTTAACTATACACTTTTAAAATGTTAAATAATATGCTTTAAATTAATATTTATATGATGAAAACTAAGTGTTCATTACTAATATATAACAAACAAATATGATATGTATGTTTTAAATGCTATACGTATATATTTAGTGAGTAAAAGCTAATTTATATTGCATGTAATTTAATAGAGCAATGAAAACATTGTTGTATGCAAACAGAGCCGAACCTAAATCTATTTCAGTGATTTCGATACTACTGCTAGCAGCGGTTGGGGCTATTACTAAATTACGTTGCATGCATAGGGAGCGTTATATCTTTGCTTCGCAAAATCTTTGGTAACACTGTATAATACACCTATTATAACTGTAATTATAACTATAACTTTACTAATTCAAATACTTAAGTACATTTTTAAATATATTTTGTAAACATTTATAAATGTCCGACTTACAAGTATATATATATATTCTAATGTTCTAATACAATCCGACTTATCCAATTCGAAAACTATGTATTAACTTATTACTTTTTTTTTTAATATTTGCCGCGATAGAAATATAACGGGGCTAACAGAACGTGTCAGAATCATTGATAACTTACTGTATAATATTTAATATATATAACTATATATATATATATATATATATATATATATATATATATATATATATATATATATATATATATATATATATATATATATATTTATTACATTGAATTATATTATAATGAATTCATATTATAATACTAATATTAGTTTTCAAGTTTGTAAAGATAATACTCTAATTATATATATATATATATATATATATATATATATATATATATATATATATATATATACAATATAACCAGTGTTATTATGCCTATACAAAGTTTACATTACGTAACATATGTTACATCACGTGTTGGGTGGTCGTTAACGTGTAGGGAGAGGCGCATGCGGTATCTACCATGTTAGTGTAATAGTGGTGATGCGGACATTGTCTGACCACTGTCCGCAGTGTTGACCACTGATTAGGACCACCGCTGACATCACGTGATCACTAGTGCGCTCGCGTGTGTGTGTGTACTTATGTAGTAGTAATAGTAGTATCATTTATTTAGTCACAAAAATCCTATTTTTAAAATAAATTATTCGGAAGTGATATAAAGTTATAACACTATATATGGTGATATCCGTAATAACAAATAAAATAATAATACAAATACAATGTGTACTCGTGTGTATGTACGACGTATACAGTGGTATACGCGTATACGCGTGTGCTACACCCACCGTACGGTGGCATACTGCCGACCAACACAAGCCGCGTTTAGCTAAGGTAATGTTGTTTACCTTATAACCTATAGGTTCCGCTGTGTGAACTCGTTAGTGATTGGTTGATTCCTTTCATCACATCCAGGTACTTAGATGAAATGTTTACTTAAGTATATACTTATAAGTATAACTATTTACATGGCTCTAATGTCCCTTCGAAGCCTCTCTCGTTGTACGGCATCCATGGTTTAACGAGAGAAGATAGATTTGTATACGAAATTATATAGCTCACTTTTACATATTATTTTAAGATCCATTGTATGGGCCATTTCGTATTTTGAACCGCACCCTACCTGTGAGCAGTGATGGGCATCGATCCTTTTTTTTCCTGGATCGCCGATACCGATCCCGATCCTCAAATTATTCTCTTATGCGATCCTTTTCTCGTTCCCGATCCTCCATTCGTTATCCGATCATTTGCCGATCCCGATCCCGATCCACACTTGCCTATACCCGATCCCTATCAGGTTCGGATCGCCGATCAATGATCGCGATCCTGCCCATCACTGCATGTGAGTCTGTCGCCTTAGCTAACTTAGACACACTTGTAGTTTAAGTTGTGGCCATGGCCACTACTAGACTGCAGTCTTACAGACCAACAATGCTATACAGGTTGAAGCCACTGTCATTCTATTATTAGTGTACACATTTGTACACAAATGTGCATCTTTCCAGTATATTTAGCTTTACAATATTTTCACAAGCATGAAGGTAATTTAACTCTACTCGGATGTATTGGTTCACATATTAATGATCATACATTAATTAAATTCGTATTTCCACGATATAGAATTAGTTTAATTTAGGTTAGACCTCAATCTCTATTTCGATTAATTAATTATTTAGTAAATTATAATTTACTTTAATTAAATAATTATTTAATAGAGTATAATAAATAATTATTTATTTTTAATAAAATATATTTACTACTATTATGAAAGTAGTTACACTGAAAAGATAACTGTGCGCATGGTATATCCTATATATATATGCATAATATATGCATAGTATGATATAGTATACTATATATAGTATACTATATCATACTATGCATATATTATGCATATATATATATACTTATAAGTAGGATCTATTGACTCATATATATATATATATATATATTCCTATGAATTAAATCTTCATTTATAAACAAACTAATATCATTGTTAATAGTTAAGCTATTATAAGTATGTTACATTGTCTACATACATTGTCTACATACATTGTCTACATACATTGTCTACATACGTTTACGTATAGATCACCTCTTTTATATTAAATAAACAATCCACTTTTACCTAATAGCTAATAGCCTTATATCAATACGTTTAATTTATTATCGAACTATAGGCTGTCACTAATATTACGTTCAATAGTTAGTGCATTCACAACAATGATTGTAGATAGCAGTATAGATATATCTTCCATATATTTAATAGTGTATATTTGTTTAATTAAAAGGAAAATATATTTAATTATATTATATATATATATAACTTAGACAATACAAATTTTTTCTTAATGCCTACACAAAAAGTAAATATTATATATTCCATATACAATTTAATATAAATATATATATATATATATATATATATATAAATATTAATATATGTAAGGACATACTAATATTAATTAGCATACTGATATCGCCGTACATGAAGTATACGACATGCATGTGGTATACCATCAGACCACCAGTATTGTCGCAGTATTGGCTATGTCTACATCACGTGGTACATCATAGTGGTACGATCACGTGGCACGTCACGTGGTACATCACGTGGTATGAGCACGTGGTACGTCGTGCACGAGGAGAATATTCATAATCAATATTTGAAAACGTTATCCTAAACCTGTCCACGTTTATTGTTTATGTGTGTGTATGTGTGTGTGTGTGTGTGTGTGTGTGTGTGTGTGTGTGTGTGTGTGTGTGTGTGTGTGTGTGTAATGTATACTATACATTGTATATGTATTCGTGTTTGAGAATTGAATTACACACACACACTCATACCGGTACATAGTCAGTACAAAGACACACGCACAGTGCGTCGCACACATACGATTTTATTCATAATTATTAATACATATATATATATATATATAATACTAATAATATATATATATATATATATATATATATATAGAGTATACAGTGTATAATATACATACAGTATACTGTATGTATATAGATATATACTACAATATACTATATATAGTATATTGTAGTATATATCTATTGGAGTGCGATACACAGAAGTCGCGTTATACGAAGTAGCGGATAACTCGGCTACATCCGTACAGTACACCGTACAGTATACATCTCGGTAAGCGGATGTATATATCAATAACATGTGCGGTGTGCGCTTATCTGCTTTAAAGTTGAAGAGGCCACACTACACACACACTACACGCACCACTACACGCACACTACACGCACCACTACACGCACCACTACACGCACCACTACACGCACTACTACACGCACCACTATTCGCATTGTATAATAGCGGATCAAACACGTCGCGTGTTAGCGAATACCGTGACCTCCTCGGTTAAACTCGGTTAAACTCGGTTTAACTCGGTGTACGCATGCGTGTAGATGAACATTTCATACGATCGTAACATACACAATCGTAAGAGTCCATTAGTAATATTGCAATCAGTGGAACTTTGATACGTATATACATAGAGCTAGAGAGAAATTCTATCTATGTATATATACTACGGCCTACATATACATGTGTATATTGTATACATGCATGTATACAATAAGTGTGTATACTGTACAAGTATTATTATTGCTGATATTTAAGTCATAAAAACCATTACATTTTGTATCCGATATGCATTGTAAAACATCGGAAAATATCGATATTTATATATATTATATCTATAGAGCTTATAAACTATATATATATATATATATATATATATATATATATATATATATATATATATATATATATATATATATATATATATATATAAGATACTCAAAATATACACGTGTATCATGTTATTATAAAATTAGCAAGTATACTGTATTATAATAACCTAATACGGCGAATGATAATTCTTTGTGTAGGACAGGACATCAACTACTAACCTACAGGAAGCTGAGGTATTATCTCGTCTGTTACCGTTAGATTATTCATTTAGAATATCTGTTAACTCGAATATGAGATAATTCCAAGAAATCGATATCCTTGATATATATGCACTTTGACATTATCATTATGGCGCACGTGAACTGTATGAAGCGATGCTAGTTTTAACGGAGTCCGCTTTTTAACGGGATAACATCATATATGGTATAACAACCGAGTGCTATCCGTACGGCGTATACACGATACCACACACACACACACACACACACACACACACACACACACACACACACACACACACACTGTATAATGGTGCACCACATATTAGCTACAATGTACACAATACATGTATTGTAACACGCGTCGTGAGTGTCGCGCCGTAATTACCGTTGATGAGGTGACAAATTATATTACAATATCTAAATAAATATATAAATAATGTATAAATATGTATATATACATAATATATAAATATATTATTCATTACATAAATATATAAGTCGTACGATGTAATGCATACGTAAGATTATCGCACATCGCGCACATCGTGCATACCGTGTGTGCATACCTGTGTGCATGGTATTCCACACAATGTTATTATCATTTATTTTTTTTTATATCATAATATCGTAATCATATTTTGATATCGTAATAATATTATAAAATAATTTCGGGTGTATATTGTTAGAAGATTAAAATGTAGAATATCACACGTATATATATATAGCATAAACCATATAGGCTATATTTTAGGAGCGATATTGACTATAGTCAATATATTGAGGAATATCGACGAGGATATACATTACTCTATAGAGTATACCTAGTTTACGAAGCGTATGATTCATAATGATTCATAACGATTCATAATGACTCTCAATATTCGATGCCGTCATCATCGGTGATTACGTCAGGTGTGTAAACAATAACGTGATTAACGAGGGTGGTGTGCGCGCTCCGCTATTACGCAATGTAACACTGATATAGGGTAACAAAGTATTTATTTTATTATCTGGTGCGACGTAATAAATACATTTGTAAACAATATTTAATTAATAGATAATAAGTCATTATTACAGACATGTGTACACACACATATATATAAGTGATACAATGTATCTACAGCTATAGGTGTAGCTATAGTTTCACATATACGAGTTGCAAGCGATATTTTATGGTGGCCATCGCAAAATTTAAAGTTATATAAATTTGAAATATGTGTTGTGGCACCACATATCAACTACAATATTGCATACAAGCGATATATTAGGCAATACATTTTAACAAGTTTGAGATCCATGTGAAAACAAAGTTCTAACTTGTATTAATTGACCTAGTTTTCTTTATACATTGCATACATTTTATTTTTATTTCGTTTTATATATAATTATTAAAATTAAATGTTTAAAAAATTACAGTTACTTTATTGTTTCAGTCTAATATTGTACTTAGATACAATTGAAATTAATTAACAATGATTAAATACAAATAATCGATCTTTGAAATATTAAACACAAAATCTCTTTCGTATTCACAAACTTCTCTTATTAACACTACAGAAGCCGCCGTTCCCACTACATTTCCGTATGTATACTCATTAACCCAGATGTTTTTGTAACATTCATGGTTTTATTTTATATAAATAGAATGATTTCAATAGAATTCCTGTTATTTTTATGCATATTAATTTAAGTTTGAATTAAATTAACTTATTCATACAATATGTTTATAAAATATATTGTTATTATGCTAACTACCTATGTGGCTCAGTGGCTAAGGCGTCATACACACAAGCAGTAGGTCCTATACTGCTATAGGACGCGGGTTCGACCCTCGTCCGGACCATTAATTAATTTTTAAAATGGGTATTAAAATATTATCTAGAAGTGATATTATATAATTGTGTATAAATAAATGATCGGCTCTCGTTAAAACCATGGATGCCTTAACATGAGCGCGGCTTCGAAGGGACATTAGAGCCATATATGGTTATAAGTGAAAACGTCATCTAAGTTCCTGGATGGGACTCAACCAAATAAAATAACAATAACAAACAATTATTTAATTATAAACTATCGACTTTAAATAACATTAACATATGATAGTTAGACAATAGTTTATTGATTAAAGTCAAAACGATGCGTAACAATTAATAATAATGATAGAAATATATAAAGAATAAAAATAAATATATAAGTTGTGATATACACACACTGATAGTAAATAAGGTCATACCAAAGGCTATATTGAACCACTAAACTAAATACAATCATCAACACGTAGGGAAGAGGTGTCTGCTTGGTCAGACCCAAATATGATAAGTTTTGTTGAGATAAAACAATAGGCTAATTAAGACTGATTATGTATACGCCACATACAGCATATCGAATAGATGTGTAAGTGAGAAAAGCGGCCTTTTATGCTCACACGAATACTAAACAATCGCATACATTTATTGCATGCATTCATAGTATTTACATAATTACATATTATTATTATTATTATTATTGTGCATATACTCGCTATAGCGATAGTATACTGCCCACCGCACTGCCCACCGCACTGCCCACTACAATGACCACTACAATGACCACTAAACTGACCACTACGCTAACCGCCACACCTGCGATGTCGGGTGTCGCTGGTCACCGCTAAAGGATCACCACTATATTACGTCACATTCGATACGTCACGTATCCGGAGTGATTACGTTACACACACACGCGAGCGCGCGCACATCGGAGTGAGTGCGATAACGCCATCACGATTATTACGTAACGATAACACGTGTGATTACCATGCAGCCATGCAGCCATGCATCGCACACCGCACCGCAGTACACTGTTCACATTACATTATACACTGTTCACATTACATTTTACACTGTTCACATTACATTTTACACTGTTCACATTACATTTTACACTGTTCACATTACATTTTACACTGTTTCACATTACATTTTACACTGTTCACATTACATTATACACTGTTCACATTACATTTTACACTGTTCACATTACATTTTACACTGTTCACATTACATTTTACACTGTTCACGATTACATTTTACACTGTTCACATTACATTTTTACACTGTTCACATTACATTTTACACTGTTCACATTACATTTTACACTGTTCACATTACATTTTTACACTGTTCACATTACATTTTACACTGTTCACATTACATGTTACACTGTTCACATTACATTATACACTGTTCACATTACATTATACACTGTTCACATTACATTATACACTGTTCACATTACATTTTACACTGTTCACATTACATTTTACACTGTTCACATTACATTTTACACTGTTCACATTACATTTTACACTGTTCACATTACATTATACACTGTTCACATTACATTATACACTGTTCACATTACATTTTACACTGTTCACATTACATTTTACACTGTTCACATTACATGTTACACTGTTCACATTACATGTTACACTGTTCACATTACATTTTACACTGTTCACATTACATTTTACACTGTTCACATTACATTATACACTGTTCACATTACATTATACACTGTTCACATTACATTATACACTGTTCACATTACATTATACACTCTACGGCATACACTTTACGGCGTACAGTGTACGGCGTACATTGTACACATTACATCATACACTGTCTAAATCGTATATTATACAATACAAGACATAATAGCAAGGCCTCCTATACCCTCAGGCCTGAATGTAGAGGTCGTGTCATTAGGTCATTACAATGTCAAACACATATTACATTACATTACATTATATTCTAAAGCTGTGCAAGTTATTATATTATAGATATATATATATCTTATATGCGATCATTTTAAATATACATTACTATAGTATTAATAAATAAACATAATAACTAACGTTATGTTAAAATATGATAATTAGATTAGCTTGTAAATCATCTTTTAAAGAGTAAATATATCATAATAATCTTTAATTTAAAATAGATCAATATAGGTGACCTTGACCCCTAGACACGTGTCATCCATCGCTAACTCACCAGGGCGCACACACACAATATAGTACTGAATGAATAGGTGATAGTAGGCTAACACCTCTTGGATAGCCAATCGGATCTCATATGAAACACGTGGTTATCACATGATGGTTACAAGGCTTTATAATGTGTGTGTGTGTGTGTTTGTGTGTGCGCGCGTGTGTGTGTATGTGTGTGTTTGTGTGTGTGTATAAATGGATACATATAAATTGATTTATATCTGACAGGAAATCTCTCATTGTGTCATATGATGTTGATCAAGTTATATATATAACAGACACACATATACTCACACATATACACATGCACACATACACATATACTCATATATATATATAGTACTACTAAATAAACTATATTTACACACACACACATATATATATATATATATATATATTATCAGATTCAGATTTAGGTTTACACCAGGGTTTTTGTAGAAGCTAAAGCTTATCGAGACAATTACCCTTAATTTTAAAGCAAGTTCAAAAAAAAACTAAATAAATAAAATATTATAAAATATTAGATGACTTCCTGTTTACATATATCTATAGATACAATACAATGAATAAAATAGAAAAATAATATAAATTGTTTGAACTTGCCATAAAATTATGTAATCATCATTTAATTATTTATAAATAAATAACTAAAATAAATAATAAGTACTATAAAATAATACACTAAACAAAAATATAGATGTATTAGTATAAAAGAAGAAAAAAATGAAGTAAAACTGAATAAAACTGAATAAAACATAACAAAAAGAATATCTACAATATATATATACACACACATATATATATATATATATATATATATATATATATATATATATATATATATATATATATATATATATGTATATATACACATATATTGTTATTGTTATTGTTATTTTTATTTGGTGGAGTCCTTTCATCCCATCCAGGAACTTAGATGAAGTTTTCACTTATAACCATATATGGCTCTAATGTCCCTTCGAAGCCGCTCTCATGTTAAGGCATCCATGGTTTTAACGAGAGCCGATCATTTATTTATACACAATTATATAAGATCACTTCTAAATAATATTTTAAGACCCATTTTATAAAATTAATTAATAGTCCGGACGAGGGTCGAACCCGTGTCCTACTGCTTGTGTGTCTGACGCCTTAGCCACTGAGCCACACAGGCAGTTAATATATATATATATATATATATATATATATACATGCACACATATTTATATTCGCGTAAAAGTGATTATACCAACTCAGTGATGTTTCGAAAAAAATGTAATATTAATTAATAAATACGTAAACATTATAGTTTAAAATCAATATCCAGACACCCACTGTAATAATTTGAAAAAATGTCATCTGAAATAATATTTCCACTTTTACCCATTGAAGCAATCATGATCAGAGCGTTTGTTATATAACAATATTGTAATATATTACAAATTATTGTATTCCCACTTTTTTTATTCTGCATAGTCTTCATATATATATTATGGATCTAAGAAAATATAAACATATTAGTATACAACTATATATATATATATATATATAATATATATTATATATATATATTACAATATTTTTTCGTAAAAATAAAAGACGCACGTAGAGATTTTAATCTATGAATATAATGATATTCACATTTACATTCATCAATGCATAGGATAGGATAGCCTACTGATATTGATAAAGTGTATACATTATACAGAATTCACTCTTATAAGAGTAATACTAGCGTATACTCATAACACACTTATAACTCATAAGTTATGAGTCATAACTTATAGGATACCTACCAGTGTATGCTTTATAAACGTTATCAATATCATTATGCATTGATGCGTGAATATAACAAATATATCTATTTATAACTCTCTTCGTGAGTCACGTGCTCGACACTCACCTCATATTCCCTCAACCGAAAATGTGTATGCTTTTTAATTAAATGGTACATATATGTTATGCAATGTATGGTTTAGTTATTATTGTTATTGTTGGTGTAGTCCTTTCATCACATCCGCGAACTTAGATTAAGCTTTCACTTATAACCGATTGGTAGTACGTACTATAGTACGTTCTACTACAGTATATATAGTATGTATACATACTATGTAGGACTGATCTTATATAATTGTGTATACAATTTGATCGTATATCTTTAAAACCATAGATGTCTATAGACGAGAGATGTTAGAGCCAATCGGTTATAAGGGAAAGCTTAATCTAAGTTCGCGGATGTGATGAAAGTACTACACCAACAATAACAATAACAACGAAACCATACATTACATAACATACATTGTTTACCACGTGACTGGTAACGTATGAGCATCACCATACCATCACCATAACGTAGCACCCATTGACCTCTATTATTGTTATCATCGATGACCTTCCTGTTGGAGGAATTTTTGTCCATCATGGAGTGTTACCGCACCTGTACACCAGATATCGGTGTATGGATGTAGCCAGCTAACAGTAATAGCATCACAATAGCCGCATAATATCATAAATAATATCAAAATAAAATGTTTACGTTGTGCTATTATGCTGCTATTATGTTACCATTAAAAGTATATTATCCTGTTATTAATTTGTAATGCTATTATTCTGCTATTATGTTGCCATTAAAAGTCTATTATGCTGCTATTAATTGTTAATGCTATTATGCTGATATTACGCTACTATTATTATAATAGCAACATAACAGCAGCATAATATCATTAAAAATTATATTAATTTATCCTATTTATAAATTACTCTATCCCTCGCAAGTCACCGCTAGCTTGCTCTTCCCTGTAATAGAGGTCATCGATAGCTTGCTCTTCCCTGTGATATAGGTCATCGATAGCCTGCTATTCCCTGTGAGTGGGATACCCTCTTTCATTGCTCCCCCGAGAGATATCACCACTGGTCTCACCCACGAGAAATAGGTCGCAATATAATATAATCAACACATGACATATATAATTTACATCTATATTATATATATATGTGTATGTATGTATATATATATATATATATATATATATATATATATATATGTGTGTGTATGTATTTAGTACTATAGTATGTAGTATATGTACTATATACTATAGTATACATATAATGGATTGGTCCAGTTACTTCTAATCAAATATAGCTAGGTACAATAAATGTATTCAATTACAAAAACAATTATAACATAAAAATATAACTATAATACGGGTAATCTGAAAGCAGGTATTTTGGGATGCTTGTATGAGTAATTGTTAAGTTATATCAGTTGTATTAAACAAATTATTAATAACCGCTTATACAAGTAGATACACTATCAGTATTTAATAAATACTATTTATCGATATTGACATTAATTTAATATCAATATTGACCTGACTTTAATAAATATGTTTAACTAAGTAACTCAGTAAATATGAATACCTAATGTATTGTATTTATGTGATATGAATAGAAAATTAATATGACAGAGACTATAGTCTATAGTCATTATGGGTAACTTTATCTTAAAGTGTAAACTGTTAAAAGTACTCATTAATGTATAATATTAATATACCATATTAATTCTATCATTAATTAATATTTAATATGTTTTTGTAATATAATTAATATTTAATATCATATATGTTTAGAATATATGGTTTAAGGTAATATATTTATTTTTTAAAAACGTAATCTTTTAATAATTAGTATAGTGAATCATGATATCTCATAATGTATCATAATGTATCATAAATATTATAGTGAATCATGATATATCATAATGTATCATAATGTATCATAGTGAATCATAATGAATCATAGTGAATCATAATGTATCATAATGTATCATAATGTATCATGATATCTCATAATGAATCATAATGTATCATAATGTATCATAATGTATCATAATGTATCACGTGATCTCTTTAAACATTAAGTCACGAGTGATTAAAACCTATACCGCACATACAATGAAGTACACGATATTGTATCGTAGGGCTTTTTAAGGGGTTTGTGGACAAATACCCCCCCACTATTAAATGTTGACTCCACACTTTTAAATTTTTGCCCACACAAAAATCTGATTTTTCATAATCATTATATCATAGTCCTAATTATTTAGTATACATCAGTAAGAGTTGCAATTTATTAGATTGTTTTTCATATACAATTGAAAACAAAATACTATTTGTGGAATTTCCCCCTCCACTTTCAACCCTAAAAAGGCTGCACTGGTGGGGTAAGCACTACCTATAAGCACTTACACATCCGGGTATTTAGTGAATTACGTAATAAGTATTATCATATTTAAAATGAAACTCGAATAAGTTCTCGAATAAAACGTATTAAACACCATATATATGATGAATAATCATACCAATAGGCATTTCAGTATATCTATAACATAATATTAATGCTAGCACATTCTTATAATATATAAGTATAATATAGGTTATATAATTTATATACACATATACACATATGTTTATACTCTATATTAATATATCCCATATCTCTCTGATATCATAGGCATAGTGTTAGATACAAACAAGATAAATGTAGTACATCAAATTCTGCTAACGTATATCAAACTATACATATTTATTAATAATATGAACGCGATTCAGGTTAATTCATCTTACTATTATATACATGCCTCGAAATCAGCGAAGGTTACGTTAACTTTGATATAATAATGTGTATATAATAAATTACTATTGTAATTATAATCATTAATAATTATTAATAAAATATAAATTATTTTATATATAAAAAAACTGTATACGCGATAGATTCATTATAAAATATGTGTCCTATTTAAAATTAATAATTAATATATTTTAATAATGTATTTTATGGTGTATTTGATCAATACACAACATATATTTATACAACACTCAATTAAAATTAAAATATAAATACAATTGAACATCATTTCTGATTAAATACAAATACAAATACAAATGAACTAAATAAATCTATGTGAATCCAAATATAAATACAATTAAGTACATTACCACATATATAATACATAATTATATTGTGATAATGACATGCGTATTGACATTTACTATGACGTCATACATCTACTGGTTTATAGTTTTGTAGTCAAGGGATGATGTTATATAACAAGTTTTTATTGAAAACATCAATTGTATATGTATATATATATATATATATATATATATATATTTATGATGTATTTATAAACATATATATTTGCATATATAAATATTGATAGATATAAATAGAATACTATATATATAAATAACAATATTCAGTTTTATAATAAATTACAATACTTCATAATAATATATGTATGATGTTTTTTTTATCATTTCTGAAGATTCTTATAGTTCATATATATATATATATATATATATATATATATATATACACACATACATACATACATACATACATACATACATACATACATATACACATACATATACATATATTCGTACATAATACATTTAATGCATTATGTGTTTACTATTGTGTCTGAAGATTTGTTCACGAGTAGGTCGCCGGAAATAACTATTCTAAGTGGCGCTGGTCGATATCATCGAGGTATTAGATATATAGGTGGAGCTAGTAGTAGTGGTAATAGTTGTATTAGATATATAGGTGGAGCTAGTAGTAGTGGTAATAGTTGTAGTTATCGGCAGGGGGGGCTAGAGACTCGAGTGGGTTCGGCTGCTTTCATAGAGAGAAAACGCTAGCCGGGATATACGTTCTTGCGCTCGTTCATTCGATACTACTACTACTACTACTACTACTACTACTACTACTACTACTACTACTACTACTACTACTACTACTACTACTACTACTACTACTACTACTACTACTACTACTACTACTACTACTACTACTACTACTACTACTACTACTACTACTACTACTACTACTACTACTACTACTACTACTACTACTACTACTACTACTACTACTACTACTACTACTACTACTACTACTACTACTACTACTACTACTACTACTACTACTACTACTACTACTACTACTACTACTACTACTACTACTACTACTACTACTACTACTACTACTACTACTACTACTACTACTACTACTACTACTACTACTACTACTACTACTACTACTACTACTACTACTACTACTACTACTACTACTACTACTACTACTACTACTACTACTACTACTACTACTACTACTACTACTACTACTACTACTACTACTACTACTACTACTACTACTACTACTACTACTACTACTACTACTACTACTACTACTACTACTACTACTACTACTACTACTACTACTACTACTACTACTACTACTACTACTACTACTACTACTACTACTACTACTACTACTACTACTACTACTACTACTACTACTACTACTACTACTACTACTACTATTACTATTACTATTACTATTACTATTACTGGTATTACTGATAGTATATAATATAGTGAATGTTACCTGTTTTATCATCAACAATCTTTGATTATAAGTAATAACAATAGTTTCCATGGTTACCGTGACTACCTTGGTTACCTATACAACTGATATATTCTACAATACGTAATGTATTGTAATTTTTTAATATAGTTTATATTTATATATATATATTTATATAAAGCAAAAGCTTTATTTACAACAAATAAATGTGTAAAGGACATCAGACAAAAAGTAGAATTGATTCTCCCAAAATGGGGGAGAGTTTAAAGATTATTTATAACATTTTACAGAACATTTAATTTAATTAATAATTTAATTTTAACATTTAATTATCGAAAAATTATTATCATTAATTTTTTTCATTAATATGTGTATAATGATATACATATAAAGGGATATAAATATATCCTCCCCGACGGTTTTGTAGAGGGATACAATATATATCATACCATTATTTTATTTATTATATCAGTTATAATAAGGTGCACCTACGTGTGTAAGGTGACATTACCTATACAGTTATGATACGATGATATACACTTATCTGAAGTAGTGTTAATTACATGTTGTTATTGAATTATGTGTAGGTATGTATATGCATTAAACTAACTGACAAATATGAATATAAAATAAAATAAAATATATATAAAACAAACATTTTAATATATTATTATAATTATTTACTCTTTAATGTTAATAATGATTAACAGTTACTGTTTTATTGACAATTTACCCAAAAGGTAGTTCATTTCCGATTCCCGTTATAGAATATATTGAAATATGTATGGATACAGATATAATAGTAAAATTGTAAGTAACTAATTATAATAAAAAATAAAAAAAACTATTGTACATTTTGTTACTGACCTATATGTTAAAGTTGATAACTATATATTTCAACTAGTGATGCAATCGAACCCTTCTATCAGAGTATCGGTATAGTATCAGTTCGAATTAGTCGAGTATAAGTTTGAGTCCGAGTATTACTATCAGAGTATCGGTATAGTATCAGTTCGAAATAGTCGAATATCATTTCGAGTCCGAGTTCGAATTTTATAATTATTGAGTATCAGTACCAGTTCGAAGTTCGATTGCATCACTAATTTCAACTAATAAATGCTAATAATATAATAGGTATTGTTTAATTTAAGAAATATGATTATATTATAAGAAAAATAAATTAGATCAGGGCTGTATGGTTTGGAAGACGTAGGCAATAATTAATTTTGTAATTGTTCAATAACAAATAGATAGATAGATAGATCAACAGTTTATTGAATTACTGGTTATATATAAAGAAAGCTATAATTATATATAAACATATAGTTATATAACATATATAAACAAAATATATAAATGTGATATCAGTAAGAAAAAACGACACGATACAAAAAAAAACAAGAAATAAACGGAGAAGTAAAATAAAAATAAAACATTGAATTATACTGAAGGCTAATTATAAGTAGAACCTTAATTAGTACCTTATATAGTATATTAAATAGTATATTGAATAATTATTTTACTAGGTATTTAATTAGTACATTAAATAGTTACTTAACTATTTAGTCTAGCATCATATCACATCTGTGGTATGGTGACTATTCTGCGGCATAATTTTAGAAATTATGATTTGAAGGAGGTGGATAATTCAACATACACATACACACACACATATATATATATATATATATATATATATATATATATATATATATATATATATGTGTGTGTGCATAGACTATATTATATAGTCTATATATATGATTAAGTGAACACTACTTTAATACCACGTGGTTACCGCGTGAAGCACTATGGACCTATAGTATACTATATGTCTATAGTATACATGTAGTAGTCGTATAAATGGTAATTTAACGTGACTTCAATTCGATGTGAACTTCACGCGTATCAAGTGCCGACATATACATTTACTATATCGCCACCAGTACTACCAGCACTACCGACAGTATCACTACTCCCAGCACTACCAACAGTATCACTATAGTACATCAGCCACTACTACCAGTACGTAGAGATACTCTGGCGAGCCAGTCGAGTGTACACGCGATAGCGATACCACTGACCACAACGCGGCCATAATGATGTATCCAGCACATAGCGAGACGAGGCACGAGATTCCGCGAGACAGGAAGCGAGATAATTCCGCATATCTCGAGAAATCGCGAGTAATTCTATAGATATCACTCGTGTGACGTTGCTTTTCTATAGAAAAACAGCTCAATTACCCGACATATTACACCTGTAATAGCCGAACATAATACGCGGTGATATGATATCTGCGGTGTACGATATCGTGGTAATACGCATCCGTAAACACATATACCACGTGACTTGATACGAACACGTGATACCAACACACTATAGAGTACATAGTTTTGATTATATGTATGATTATAATTAAATTGACATATCATATATATTATAAATAAATATATATATATATATATATTATTAATAAATAGTCTATATTTGTGTACGATAAATGATGGTTATATACGTACCTATGTAATAAGTAGCTAGTGAAGTAAACCTACGGAGGAGTATAATTATTAGACCTAGCGTATGTACAGACTAGTGATGTAAATGATGCCGAGCTTTTTGATATCGAACCGAGACTTTTGGTTACTAATGCCGAGCCGAGACTTTCATTTGCGGAAAAAAAACGAGCCCGATCCGAACCTAGACTCTATCTAAACGAGACCGAGCCGAACTGAGACTCTAGCCAAACGAGCCCGAGCCGAACCGAGACTCTAGCCAAACGAGCCCGAGCCGAACCGAGACTATAGCCAAACGAGCCCGAGCCGAACTGAGACTCTAGCCAAACGAGCCCGAACCGAACCGAGACTATAGCCAAACGAGCCCGAGCCGAACTGAGACTCTAGCCAAACGAGCCCGAGCCGAACTGAGACTCTAGCCAAACGAGCCTGAGCCGAACCGAGACTCTAGCCAAACGAGCCCGAACCGAACCGAGAATATAGCCAAACGAGCCCGAGCCGAACCGAGAATATATCCAAACGAGCCCGAACCGAACCGATACTATAGCCAAACGAACCCGAGCCGAACCGAGACTATAGCCAAACGAGCCCGAGCCGAACCGAGACTATAGCCAAACGAGCCCGAACCGAAGAAGATAGTGCGCATTACATTTATAATAAATATTTTAAATAAAATTTTAAGTTTATATTTCAAACTTAATAAATATTATAATAAAATATAGATATGTATTATATTATATATGCACACTTAATAATTGTATCGATCGACCCAGTCTAATGTACAGTGTATACCATACATTGTATTGTGTACAGTGTATACTGTACACTGTACTGTGTTGTACTGTAATGTAATGTGTTAATTGAAATATTTAATTACGAAGCATTACAATTTGAAATATAAACTTAAATTTTAAATTATATTTACATATTTATTATAATAGGTATGCGCACTATTTTGTCTTTCGCATACACAGTACATTGCACACTGTACATTGCACATTGTACATTGCACATTGTACATTGCATATTGTATATTGTACATTGTACATTGTACATTGTACATTGCACATTGTACATTGCACATTGTACATTGTACATTAATGGCGTGCATTAATTGGCAAATGTTATCGTGTACTTATTTATAGTGGTGAAAGTGTACACATCTACGACGGTAGGTAAACCTCTTCTATGTAGATTGACCTCTGTGACCTCAATCGGTGACCATGGTAACCGTGAAATGAGACCACCATCGCGATCGGTTATTTGTATGTGTCATATTGTATTCGTGAGTTAGCGTTAACCTAAATGTTTATTAGTATACTGCTTAGTCGCAAGGTGACGTGTAACGAAGTAACCAACCCTCTGATAATACTGGTTGTATAATCGATATTTATAAATAAGTATATATATATGCTTATTATGATTCGTTTATTTGTTAAATTTATTGTTGTATGTCATTTAGTTTGTTTGTTTTATTTAACATCCAATAAACTATATCAATCAATCGATAATAACTGACCAGTAAGACAACATCACAAGAGACGTGCGGTACGTTCTATAGAACCCTCGCAGCGCTGACCTAGTTAGCGGTTCAAGGTCGCAGCAAGGTCGCAGCAAGAACTTAGCATGCTCGTATATAAGCTTGGTGGTATGCACCACATCTACTACAGTAACCCGTGATCTCTATTTCGTGTATAATTATAATGATCTAATAATGATCCCATTCATTGATTATAATCGATAATAGGGGTCATTCTTAGATATTAACCACGTGATGGGCACAAGGCTGTACTGTTTGTAGTATGGACATGGGGACATGTGTATATACTATCATTGTATACAATCGAAGTATATATATATAATGTATTAATTCACTGTTTACCTGTTATCTGACCACCTTTCCTGATAACGAAACCACGCCCATAAACCACGCCCACAGAGAACGCCTCCGTGATAACCAGCAGTAAGTAGGGCGATAAGTATCACCATCTGGTGTGGTAACGTCTCGACAGACAGCGGATGTTTAGGTGTAGTCCTCGCGTAATATTGCTGCGCGTTAATAGAGGCAAACCACGCGAATATCCGCCGTAATTCGCGAATAATAATAATGCTATAGATTTGTATAGATCAAACGCGTTTTGCGTCGGCGAATATTCGCGTGTCGCCTCCTCAGCCCTATAGCTGAACGTGAGTGTAGTTGGGCGGTTACCGATGGGATGTAGAGACACCTCCTTGGACCTCAAACCGACGTATTGTATACATTGTATACATTGTATACACGTGTTGGGGGTGCATTCCTAGGTTCGTAATGTGGCAGGGTGTAGAGATGTAGCTATTGAGCGGAGAATATAGAACATACCGTTATCATATCACAGCCGATGTCTTGTATATATAGTTAACTATATACAACTAGATGTATATGTAACGTATAGCTATATATATATATAGTTATAGCTATACATAACTATATTATAACTATAGAGAACTATGTGTATAACCGTATTGTAACACGAGTGGTTACAGCGCTGTACAGTGATGTACTGCCCCGAGCGACTTGCAGGTGAAGTATCATCATCAATTATGAAGGTTACATTCCCGACATAGCGTAGTATACGATTATGTACCTTGGACCAGTTTTTCTGACAACAATAACGTGTCCTAAAGTATCCTAAGACAATCCTTAGACAACACTTACCAATCTCCGTAATGGTAAATATTGTCCTAACATAATCGTATGATACTTTAGCTTCTTAGAATAACGTACGCCCGATGCAGTACTCGGTGACCTGATTAGGTAACTTATTAGTCAGCTGATTAAGTACGCAAATAAGCGAATAAGTAGCCGTTAAATACCAGCAGAACAACAACAGGTCCGCGTGTAACATAACAACTATATGTACACACACTCACACGAACGCGCACGCACACACACACACATACACTCACACACACGCACACACACTCGGTGTATTTCAATGCGACGTAAATAGAGATGAACGACATAAATTGTACGTGACATTGTCGTCGTGTACGTCCGATATGTAATTACCTTGGGATCGGAAATATCGATATGGGTTTAATACGTCTCATACGTGTATACATATATAGTTATAAACGAATGTAAATTTACATACACATATATATATTTAAATATATATATATATATATATATATATATATATATATATATATATATATATATATTTAAATATATATATATATATATATATATATATATATTTATTTATATATTTATATATATATATATATATACATTTATATAATATCATAAGTTAACGTGTTAGAACCGCGTATAAAAGCTGTTAATATTTATCGTTTGTAGTTTAAAAAAAGCTTCTAGAATGATATGCATACATGGATAGATAACACGAAATCACGTGATCTCGTAACGTACACATAGGTCACGCTACAGTAGGTCACGTGCCAGAGTATCACGTGCCGTACCGAAATCACGTGATAACTTAAGTAAACATTCACGCACTACTACATGCACCACTAGTATATACACCGCACGTGTGTACGTGTGTGTGTGTGTGGGTGCGCGGAGCCGGTGCGCATTATAATGCAATTCACGTATAATCAATATATCATATCGCATAATAAAATATTAATAATTAAATTGTGTTTCAAGGGGAGATAAAAGATCAATAGTATAAAATTAGTTTCGATTCGGTCGCCATTAGAATTCTATCTTTACATATATATATATATATATATATATATATATATATATATATATATATATATATGTATATACTATACACATCCGGAGATATTAATACATCTAGTGTGTGGGCGTGTGCATATTCTAATAATGCATACTATTCCATCTACGGAAACTAATCGTGGACATATCGTTCAGATACGCCCTATTCTATCTCGCCCACATAGATGTCCGATATGTCACGTGACATATGCATCACCTCGTGATCATAACATCATCCATGTAGAGTTACTAGGTTCTCATCCTCCTCCTATGACCTCTAACTAACCTCTGCAGACAAGTGTACGCAGGTACAACTAACCATGGTCAGTTAATAAATACGTGTATTTATTAACTGCTATACTTTATATAGTTATATATATATATACATATACTATATGTCTATATGTAGTTATAAACATGTTTCTATATACTATATATATACATATATGTATAATTATAATATTCTATAATACATACCTGAATATATCATAGTGTACTATAGTATGTTAAAAGTACGTCACCGTTTCATATTTGTAATAACCTGACGTAACATAATCTGTTATTCAATAGGGAACGCTATTTTTACTAATACTGATTACATAATCATATATTCTTAGCGTATATAGTGAAATAGTGGGCGCCATACACTGTTAGAAAAAAGAGTTTTCTATACCACCGAAAAAGAGTTTTCCAAGTGTCCCTGTATTAGAACTCTTTTCGAGAATTAAGCAAATAGAAAACTCTTTTGAAAAAGAGTATTCTAATTTTTAATAAATATAAAAACTCTTTACCAAAAGAGTATTCTAGCTTTTAATAAATATAAAAACTAGTTACTAAAATATTATTCTAGCTATTAATAAGTTAAGTTGTTGATGTAGTTTTAAATATAAAATAAAATATTAAAATAAATATTAGTATCTTAGTGTAGTAAATAGTATCGTAACATGAAAGTATTAACTCGTATATTACAATATATTATATAATTTCATTTAAGTTAGATTAAAACTTAAATTCAATAATAATAAAATTGTAATATTGAATACAATATTTAATCAATATTCAATTGATACATATTCAATATCGAGCAATTATTCAACATGAATTGTATTATCAATATAATTATGATACAAGTTGTAGTTGATAATTTAGAAAAATCTATAGGATACTTAAATAATTGAAGTTTTTTAAAAAAAATATTTTATTTATTAAACAGTATATTAACTTAAATAATAAATACAATTAAAAAAATAATTAATAATTAATTTTGATAAACAACAATATAATAAATATAAAAAAATAAATAAAAGGTATAATATGTTATTTGTTCTATATTAAATAATTAATATAACTTTAATTTAGGTAATATTTACATCAGAAAAGAGTATTCTACATTATAAAAAAAAGAGTTTTCTAAATTGTAAACGCTGGAAAACTCTTTTGGTAGTTTTTATATCTGTTATGATATGGAATACTCTTTTGTAGAGTATTTGGCCGTATTAGTAGATATAAAACTGTTTTTAAATAAAGAGTTTTCTAGATTATAAAAAAAAGAGTTTTCTATATTTTAATAAACGCTGGAAAACTCTTTTTTTTAACAGTGTATGTCTCCCTCTATACTTATATATGTATATACCTAAGATTTGATATAGAATCTTTAAATGTATTACTATATTGTTATTGTTATTGTTATTTTATTTTGGCGAGTCCTTTTATCTGTGACAATTATTACATTTGTCAATTTGTCCCTTCCAAGTCGCTCTCATATTAAGGCATCTATATTTTAACGAGAGCCCATCATTTTTCATAAATAATTATATAGATCACTTTTAAATTTATTTAAGTTACATTTGATTAGTCCTGAAGATGAATGATCCCAAGACATAAGGAAGTATATTTTTAAGGATTTGAAAGTGGGGCTGGGAATTCATAAAATAATTATTTTGTTTTCAATTGTATATGAAAAATAATCTAAAATACATCTATTGATTTATAATACATAAATATGATTATTATATAATTTATTATGAAAAAATATGAATTTATTATGGGCACAAATTTAAAAGTGGGACGCAAAAAAACAATAGTGCGGGAAATTACCAGCAAAATACCCTTAAAAATACACGTCTCTGCGGTTGAGTGTTCTCATGAAGTAGTCCGCAGTATTTCGGTATCGTAGTTGTATAAAACCTATAAGTTAACGTTCTTCATATAATCTGAATTAAATCCGTTAATATCCGAGAGCTACAATTCCCACTGACCGCGGAACTAGACGGCTAAGGGGTAAAGGGGTAAAGGGGTAAATGGGTCGTGTATCGCGTTTATCGCCATAAATTAAACACGCATTATAATACACGACAAGTAAAAAGTGTTATTAATGATACGGCGTACCTGTGTCTACATGAAAGAGAGGGCGGGGGCGGGGGTTGTGTATATACATGTTTAACATGAATCATCAGCAACCTACACTCCCGTCTAATTATAGCTTCTATTCGATATGACGACGACGATGATGATGAACGTATATTTATAGATTATGTATTTATATAAGTAGGGCAACCTATATTGTGTTATTGTTCTATTTATTATTTATTATTTGTTATTAGGTGGAGTCCTTTCATCCCATCCAGGCACTTAGATGTAGTTTTCATTTATAATAAAATGGTTGTAACATGTGTGTTCGAAGCCGGTCTCATGTTAAACAAGATTACATTGATTGTACATACTTTAAACCCTTAAGGACACACGATACACCATAAAAACTCAAAACATTTTGTAATTTTTGTTATTATTTATTAATAATATTTTAAACACAATTAAACATAATTATCGCGTACGTTTATTTATATTATTAATTAATAATTATTTTGTTATTTTTTCCGTTTTTCTTTCTAAATATATGTGCATATAATTGTATACAATATTATTCTATAGAATAAACCATAAAATACAAAATATATTATGTATAATATCTACAAAAAAACTAAACGAATAATAAAATATTATAGGCTAAGTATTATTTGAATAATATAGTATTACTACTATGCTAGTATAGTATGCATGTACATTGTACATATGTACATTGTACATACATGTTGTATCAAGAGAATACATGCGTACCCACGGGTATTAACACACGATGTATCTATGCGAATATCTATGAGGTATATATATATATATACTGTATTTATAATTACCATTAATATATGTACAAGTATATTATACAATACGTATACATTGTATATGTGCTAAATTTAATAATGTAATATATATAAACACATATACCCACACACACACACACATACATATATACACCTACACAAACAAACACACATACACGTGTTCACGTACATACATATACATACATACATATACAGATAGTACACGGCTCGTTATATATACACACCGCTGCAAGGCAGATCTATATATGTTATATATGTTAAGTATGATATACTATATACATATATATGTAACGCGATTTAATTATACATACTATATTGAATGATATTGTATATTTCACAATAACTATATATAATATATATTATATATATGTTATAAGTTCTAACTTATAACTATATATATATATGTTATAACAAAAATAAAATTGTAGAAATTCTAGTAATTTGTGTTGGTAAATATTATTTTGTTGCTGGGATGGTTTTCCCTTTTACAGACGATATATTTACAGACGATATCTCTACAGATGATATCTCTACAGACGATATCTCTACAGACGATATCTCTACATACGATATCCATACAGACGATATCCCTACAGACGATATCTCTACAGACGATATCTCTACAGACGATATCTCTACAGACGATATCTCTACAGACGATATCTCTACAGACGATATCTCTACATACGATATCTCTACTGACGATATCTATACAGACGATATCTCTACTGACGATATCTATACAGACGATATATCTACAGACGATATCTCTACAGACGATATCTCTACTGACGATATCTATACAGACGATATCTCTACAGACGATATCTCTACAGACGATATCTCTACAGACGATATCTCTACAGACGATATCTCTACTGACGATATCTATACAGACGATATCTCTACAGACGATATCTCTACAGACGATATCTCTACAGACGATATCTCTACAGACGATATCTCTACTGACGATATCTATACAGACGATATCTCTACAGACGATATCTCTACAGACGATATCTCTACAGACGATATCTCTACAGACGATATCTCTACAGACGATATCTCTACAGACGATATCTCTACATATGATATCTCTACAGACGATATCTCTACAGACGATATCCCTACAGACGATATCCATACAGACGATATCTCTACAGACGATATCCCTACAGACGATATCCATACAGACGATATCTCTACAGATGATATCTCAACAGTAATAACCAAGTAATATGATGTTGTAATGTGATATAACGTGACATAATACGTGTGATACAATACATCGAGGTATTCGCTGTGTATTAAGGACTTATATTTGCTAATATAAATAAAATATAAACTATGGTCTACAGAATGTATATATATATATATATATATATAATCAATAGAGTACAGTATTATAAATGTTTAGGTATCACTATAGATGAGAAATTAAACTGGAAAAAACACATAAATAATATAGCTAATAAACTTTCTAAAGTTGTATCTATTATACATAAATTAAAATATTCTCTTACTATCAAATCATTAAAACTTATTTATAATACATTGTTTCTACCTCATCTAAATTATTGTAATACTGTATGGTCTACTACATATATATAATCTAAATAGATTAATTATTATACAAAATAAAGCCATCAGAGCTATTTTCAATATTTCAAATAGATGTAATACAGATAAATATTATAAAATATTGAATATCTTGAAATTTACTGATATTGTCAAATTAAATACTCTAAAATTTATGTTTAGGATTATTAATAATTGTACACCAATCATTATCAAAAATATGTTCTCTATTAAACAATGTATATATAGTCAGAGAAAAAATTTTAAATTTGTTATTCCTTCTTTCCGTCTTAATATAAATTTTTTTTGCATAACTCACAATGGTCCATTTTTATGGAATCTTCTTGAAAACAGATTTAAATTATTATATAATATAAATACGTTTACTCGAAGTTTAAAATATAATTATATTTCGATGTATTAAATGCTGTACCTGATTTTATTCTTTATTTTATATTATATCTTACATATCTTTTATATATATTTTCCAACTATTTATTTTTTTTAAACTATTTTTAGTTAATTTTATATACTACATTTTATTTATTATATTTTATTTAATTTAATTTATATTCAAACATGATGAAGTAATTACTCGGGAATGGAATTTTTTAATTTTTTATTCATTTTTTAATTTTTGTTTTTAATGTACATATTTGATATATATGAGTATATGATATATATTTTATTATATAATATAAATATCCAAATTGGCAATTTTTTCTGTAGAATTTTTTATATTTTACATTTAATTATTTTGTTAATATGTATTCATCAGTATCTTCATATAAATTATATAGTGATAATAGAGACTTCTTTCATTTTCTATATTTATATATGTATGTTTGTTTATGTTGGTATGTTTGTATGGGTGAACCTACATGCATGTATGTGTATTTATGTGTGTGCATTTGTATATGCGTGTATGTGTGTACGTATATATATATATATATATATATATATATATATATATATATATGTATATGTATATTCATATATATTTTATAGAAATAATATATTGATATGAAAATATCGTTGTTTTATTAAATAACTTATTATTTTATTTATATAATTTTATCAAATAAGATTGCATCCTTTTAGTTATTTTTTTTTTAGTTTTGTAAAAAATTATCAAATTGCCTATTATTTATTATCATATATATTTGTATAATTATTTTCCATTCTCGAATAATTAATAGGGTAGAACTAGATAAGCCTTGCTTTTTTTCTACCCAGTAGTTCGCTACATCTTCTGAGTTATATATATATATATCATAATAATATGTATTGAGATAGTTGACAAATCGGTTCATTCAAACAGTTGCTAAAATAAAAATTAAATATAGCAGATTTATTTATTATTATATTCAGGCTAATAATAGATATTTTGTATTTTAATGATAAACTGTAATCTATTATAAAATGTAATTATTGATGATTTTATGAAATATTGGTTTAGAAATGAAAATGTTTCAAATAATAATCAAATAATTGGTCATTTATATTATATTATTACTACTATATTATATCATTAAAACTATATTAATTATATTTATATATATATTATATTACTACTTATAAATTAACTATAGGTTTATATATAAATTCAGATGAGAATGTGTTAACACCGATATAAACACATACATAGGGAAAAGGAAAGTAACCGAATACGGACAGTGCCCGAATACGGACACTCTCGGTATCTCAGAAACCATAAATCCTACAAAAAAATGTTTAATGAATAAAATATTCATAATTATAAAAATAGTCTAACAAAGTATTTTTTATAATTGAATTATACAAAATATTGCTAATATATCAAATAAACTGATTTTTTTATTACGTTTTTAAATTTATGAAAAAAAATGTCAACTTAAAACCTTTTCAAGATTATACAAATAGATCGATATAAAACATAACACTAAATTATTAAAAAATAAAGCATTCTAAAATTGTATTTTTAATTTCTATATTTGTTATCAAATATTCATTAAGTTATAAGCATATATCTAGAGGTCATATAAGTTCCTAATACGGACACTCTAAATGTCTTAATACGGACACCCTATAACCAATCAGCGCGCAGCGTATGCCCGATTCTGATTTTCATAAAAATTGCGTTCGTTATAATATTAATACCACCAATAAAGCTAATTCTAAAAAAAATTATTATTTAGATACTTATATTGTAAAAATTACAAAATATTAAAAATAAATAAATTATTAACTAATTAAATTACAATATGTTTTTTATAAAAATAATTTTAAATAACGTAATTGTAATTTGTCTGATTGATTCATCAATAATATATAGTTTATCTAGTGGTATATAGGGTATCCGTTTTATAACACAGGGTGTCCGTATTCGGACATGGGTACCGAATACGGACACCCCCGTTATCTATGGAATTAAAAGATTAAATAAAATTTTAAAATCACAATAATATCTATAATCATATAATATTAATATATTGTAATTTTTGAATAAAAATAATGAGTCATAAATTGTTAAGACCACTTATTGTTAAAGTGTCCGTATTAGGTTACTTTCCCCCATAAGGTATCCCCTATAGTCCTATACGACGTACCCTGTACGTGCATCGTACGTATAATATACGTCGTATAGGCCTGATTCATACAGTGTGTATGTATTTATGTATTTATATGTGAGTTATTGAGTGATTGAGGATGTATACCATGTACAATGTACAATTAATGTACAATTTCACGGTATACACTGCATGCGTGTAGGTATGTATGTAGGTTAATGCGCATGTGTTTGTAGGCATACCATTAATGTCGCTCACTCGATGAGTTCATTATAAATTCTATTACAAAATACAGAACACGAATAATGTATAAAATGGTATTACTACTACTACTACTACTACTACTACTACTACTACTACTACTACTACTACTACTACTACTACTACTACTACTACTACTACTACTACTACTACTACTACTACTACTACTACTACTACTACTACTACTACTACTACTACTACTACTACTACTACTACTACTACTACTACTACTACTACTACTACTACTACTACTACTACTACTACTACTACTACTACTACTACTACTACTACTACTACTACTACTACTACTACTACTACTACTACTACTACTACTACTACTACTACTACTGCTGCTGCTGCTGCTGCTGCTGCTGCTGCTGCTGCTGCTGC